>CM055819.1:44269607-44294607 GCA_029582265.1 Zoroaster sp. YZ-2022
GTTTTTTGAATGCTTCAAGCTTATCGTTAATTGCCACTTAAATATTCAGTTATAAAAATCACACAAATTGGTTTCGTTGCCATAGGAAGGTGTATAAAACAACACAAAACTATTGAAGTATCAGGCCGGCACTGGGCCACTACAGGCTATATATGTCATGGGCGGATCCATAATTTTTTTTTAGGGGGGGCGGAGAATCAAAAACAATTATTTTTCAGTACTACAAAAATTAAAATGAAATAATCAAAGGGAGAGAAAAACAAAGCACACTGTGGGAATGGGAGTGCGTTCTCCCCTCCCCTCTCTCTCTCTTTCTCTCCCTTTTTTTAAAACGATTTTAGGGGGGAGGGACTACAGCCCCCTTAGGCCCCCCCCCCTGGATCCGCCAATGTATGTACCCTGTTGCCATAATGGTTTGCCGCTATCAAGCCGGCACTTGCCCAGTACAGTCCTTGTACCGTCTTGCCCATAATGGTTTGCCGCAATCAACCCTGCACTGGGCCAGTTCAGGCAGTGTACCGTGTTGCCGTTATGGTTTTCCGCAATCAGCCCAGCACTGGGCCAGTTCAGGCAGTGTACTGTCTTGCCATAATGGTTTGCCACAATCAACCCGGCACTGGGCCAGTACAGGCTGTGTACCGTCTTGCCATAATGTTTTGCCACAATCAACCCGGCACTGGGCCAGTTCAGGCTGTGTACCGTCTTGCCGTTATGGTTTGCCGCAATCAGCCCGGCACAGTACGCATCATTGAGCGAGTAACCTGTACGTGCACGTGTAGGCCTATATATATATAGGAGCAATCACTTGGTGACTATCAGTTGTCTGATGATCGCGTAACGCGTGAAACTCGGAGTTACAACTACCAGCGTTCCACTAGTTTTACTACAAGTATATTACGCTCTGTCTATGTGGCATTGAGCACTCTACTTCAAGATAGACCGCTACATTTAAGTATTCTCGCTATGACGAGGCTATAGTTGTAGTTGAAGTAAAAGACCAAACAAAGGTTTCCGGGCGCGTCGCCTCATACCAACCGCTGCGGAATGATTTGGTAGGGGAGGGGCAGGGGGGGGGGCAAATACAAACTCAGTGAACGGAGCAAGCCAGGGAGCAAAGCGAGCTCACACTGTGGGGTCCGGGTCCCATTTAATTAGGGCTCTGTGTGGGAATTTGTCAGCTATTTCAGCGTATAAAATGTGATTATTATGGAGTTCATTTTGGAAATAATTTTTAGTGCTGATGTGATAGTTATGGCCCGTATTCTAAAACCCTCCTTTAAATAGGCCTAAAGTAGACCTTTATAGAGGCTTCCTTTACTGAGGAGTTCCTTTGCTAAAGGCTCCTTTAACAAATGTTCAAGAACCACACTTTAACTTCCCTCATGTTAAAGGTCCTAGGAAATAGAAATTTTTAACAGTGAAAACAATAAAGTATACCTATTGGAACATATATTTGTCATTTGTCTATTTTATCCCCGCCCCTTTGCACCATTAAAAAAATAAATTCTAAAATTAGGGGGGCGCCACGCTCCTCCCCTACCTCCTCATTATCATATTATAATCCGCAAATCCGTGACGTAGACCTAGGAAGTTCCAGCACTACCTGCGATGAAGTTTCAGTCAAGTCGTACTCAAAACCACTAGTTGATGAAGTTATCGGATGTGTCATATTAGATCTTCTTTCAGCTAAATTTAGTAGATATCCCACATTTTTGGGAAATGCCTTGTAGGTGTGTTGTTGCTGGGTGTAGCAACACCACAAAGGAAGGTGTCAGCCTTCACCGATTTCCACCAGACCCCTAAATACAGGCGAATTTGGACGGCGAGTGTGAAGCTGACCAGGGCGAAATGGTCAGGACCAACGGAGCACTCTATGATATGTAGCGCTCACTTTGAGCCAACATACTTTAACCGGGGGCTCCAGAGCCAGGTTGGCATGAGATTTAAAGCCATGCTGCGCCCTGATGCAGTGCCAACAATATTTCCCTTAAGTCAGAAGGCCAAGAAACGTCCAGAAAAGAAAAGAGGATAAGTTGCTTTGTTTTCCGTGTAACTTACATGTGTACGTGCATGCACCCACAAGCAATAGGCTTATTACTAACGTTAGAGGTCGATTGTTACACTTCGCACACCACATTAACGCTAAAATGTCGTTTCATTGTGAAGTCACTGAAGATGTCATTGTACAATTCTTTGACAATGTTAATTATGTGTGTGATTTTTGGATCTTGTTTCAAAATCATCGAGCGCAGAATTATGTTTTGAAACGGTCATAACGACGGCTTACACAATTCACCAATGACTCCTGGCCATGTGTATCCATGCCATTGATTCGACGGGGCCTTGCGCTTCGTTTTACGGTAGAGCCTACAGTACAGATTTATCGGTGCTATACGGTCATGTTTACTATGGAACTTGCAAGTCGTGTGCACATACACTGTACATGTGTACGTTGCGCACAGTTTATGACCCTTTTTTATAATCCACGGTTTAACCATGGAGCAACTAAACACAGTGGCAACATTGGTGCCTAACATTGAGCTTAGTTTATTCATGGTTTATTGCTCCATGCTAACCACAATTACCGTGCCCCCGGCCTCCTAGGTCTACGTCACGAACAGCGCCACCGCGCGTTGGGCAGCATTTGAAATTAGATGAGGCAATTTTTGTAAAAATCAAATTAAAAATAATTAGCCCAATCCAGACAAAAATTAAACGTAAAATTGTTTTTTATTCATATCAATTGATAAAATAACAAAAGAAAATAAATAAGCACAATTTGACTCTTCCTAGGACCTTTAAGGTCGTCCTTTACCACAAATTTTTTAAAGGCTCCCTTTAAAGAAGGGACACTTTCTCTAAGGTTCCCTTTATGCTCCTAAATGATCTGTTGTAACAGGACGATGTCAGTTTTCTAGTCCCGTGTAATACCGGTACCTCTGGTGATTACGCTGCCATTGTTATTGTATGCAGTAGAATTTCCTTTTGTTTGCAACAGCGTCCTGTCCAATTGGAAAACTAATTACTTCGGCCCGTTTTCTTGCTATCACTGCTGAAACACTTCTGACGATTCTTGAAGCCGATGGCTGGGACACTCCTTGCAAATCTCCGTGAACAATCTGAAACGAACCCGTTGCATAGTAACGGAGTGCAACCAGCAGTTGGGTCCTTGGTGACAGAGGGCGTCCACGATTGTTCTCAGGTTCTGGTATGTCGTCGCCGATGAAGTTCATCAGGTGGTTCAATTCATCCTTGGTGAACCGAAAGCATTTAAAAAAGGCGTCATCACTGAAATCATCCTCTTGAAACTGAGGAAGACGTGTCCTGATACGTGGCATACCCCTAATGACGTCATAGAAACGCGCTAGTCGGTTGACGTAATCACCCATCGCTGAGGTATCAGAAGAGATCCTTGCACGTTGGCTGCTAAAGGAAGACTAAAAGATACTCCAGACCAACCTTACGTTTAAAGGCCTCCTTAAGGCAAAATAAAGCATTTCCTGTAATAAAGGAAGGTTCTTGAAACGACCCAACCTTTGCTAAAGGAAGGTACCTAAAGGCGTCCTTTGACCCGAGATAAAGGTTGGTTCTTGAAATAAAATTTAGCTAAAGGTTGACTTAAAGTCTCCCTTAACGCTAAAGGAACGTTCTAGAATACGGGCCTATATCTTTCCCATATGTTCCTGTAGACGAAGCCAAGTCAGTATTTAGGCTAGACTGTATTTTCAACAACAACAAAAACCTAATAAACTATGCTGCTTTTAATTTTTTTTTAAATGCACCTTTTTAATTTTGAATGAAAAATAATGCCACACACAGTTTACGCGACCAGATTCGTTATTCATCCATGGTTCAAAACGAAAATGGACGACGGTCACACATTTGACCGGATGCAAATTGTTCCTCATGCACAATACCGGTCCGACGCAGATGTTATTTTGTTCAATCCTAAACTTTAGAAAACTACAGATATTTAAAATATCTGTCGTCGATCAGATCAGGGGAAGTACGGTACATGTAAGGGGAATGTACGGCGCGCGCACACGCACGCACGCACGCACGTACGCACGCACGCACGCACACCTTCGTTGGCAGAAGTAATAAACAAAAACACTGCGGCATTAACGTGACAATACGTGTTACCTTTTATTTCAGTTCTAACCTTTTTTGCTTCAAGTCGGAAATGTTGATTGTCTCTCTAACCCCCTGAAAACATCGTAGCTATATCACTGGCTCTGTACCTCTTGTTTCTTCTAACAACCCAAAGTTCTGAGTTCTACAGATGAAACCCCTCGCCCCACTGTACATTCAATATGTTGAATAAAACCATGCATTTTCCCACCATTTCCCTTCCCGTTTTCGCCCGTTAAAGAACAATTTCTACATGTAATCTCACAATGGTCGTCGTAAACTTTGTCACGTAAAATTTTACCTGAAAACGCTGATATTTCCCACTAGTTGATGGTGACGTGTCTGTGTCGGTAGACGTACATGCGGCTGTCAACAAAGTTTAAAATTGTGTACATGTAGCTAGCGTATTGGAGAAAGGTCAATTATTGATATTTACTGGAAGGGATGCCAGTCAACTCGCCCCCTGGCAAACTCGCCCCTTACAAGCTCGCCCGTTACAAACTCGCCCCCTGTCGATACAAACTCGCCCCCTGGCAAACTCGCCCCTCACAAAGTCGCCCCTCAGCAAACTCGCCCCCCGGCAAACTTGCCCCTCTACAAACTCGCCCCAGTAAATTTTTAACGCAGTTCACGCTGTTGATTGAGACTGGTTTAACGTTCATATAAGAGAGTAATTAAACATTATAATAATAAAGGCAGTTCTTTTCAGAACTAATTACTATCTCAATTGAGAATTAAATCACATGGTGTCACCACAGTCTTGCTTATCCTCTTCACCATGCAAAGCTACAAGTTTTACCTAACATCATTTCAGTTGACGTTTTATTAATATTTAACGAAAATAAATATTACAAGAAATAATTCATTTACAGTTACAATTAAATAGATTAAATAGGAAACTAGCTAAACAAAATACTGAGTAAAATAAATAAGTATAATAAAAATAAATAATTAATTACATACAAAATACAAAATACAGATAATTAAAATGTAATTAAATCAAACAAATAACTTTGTAAATTTTTCATAGTATATACATAATACATAATATAGTATACATCGTATAAATCATAACTGTTTTGTTTAGCTAGTTTTATAATTATATGTATTCTAATTTAGTTGTAACTGTTGAATTATTTTTGTTAGGCCCTGTTTGATTTTCTCTCTTACTAAATCAGTCTCAATAGTGCCTAATAATCCATTAAAATATTTATGTCCCCGTACATCCTGCCTTTATAATTAATAATATTAAACCAGTCTCAATAGCGTGCGTGAGATGCGTCAAAAAATTACAGGGGGCGAGTTTGTTGGGGGGCGAGTTTGTCGGGGGGCGAGTTTGTCAGGGGGCGAGCTTTCCGAGGGGCGGCTTTGTGAGGGGCGAGTTTGTTAGGGGGCGAGTTTGTACAAGCAAGGGGCGAGTTTGTCAGGGGGGGCGAGTTTGTAAGGGGCGAGTTTGCCAGGGGCGAGTTTGCCAGGGGTCGAGTTGACTGGCATGCACTGGAAGTAGGCATGTCACTCCCGAAAACGCCCTCTACGTTCGCCACGATCGTGTACAAAAATCCCATTCATAAAAATACCCGTTTGGTAAGCTGCACCCATATGAGGGCCTTCGGAAAATGCCGATCAATAACGTCATGATTTTAATATGTAAGAGAAGAATAATGAATAGCAAACATTTACCAAAGGTTGATAACGTCCAAAACTTTCCAGAATTTATACAAAATCTTATTTGAAAACTTTGATTAATGAGTTGTTTCATGTTTTTATGTTTTTATGTTTATGTTTTCATGTTTTTCATGTTTTTAAAATGATTTGTTGTTGTTGTGAGGAACATATAGCCAAAACAGGGCCACAAACAGTGAAAAGTAAAATATTAATTATTTCTATTTTTTTAACGCTTTATTGGATTTCGATGAAACAAGAACTAAAATGTACCATTTTAAAAACTTAAGTAATACTCGTTTTGAAGCTCTTTGATTACAGCTATTTTTAGGGTGACATGCCTACTGGGAGCCCCTCTTTATTGAAGTGAAACAAATTCTGCGATATAAGATTTACGTTATATCAGCATCCAGAGCGAGGCAGAAATGCCTCGCTTTGAACCAGTTTGTCATGTGATTCTTCACTGTATAACAGCTGTCTCCATAATGTTGTCATGCCTCTGGGCAAGATGCCTCGCTTTCATTCACTGCTTGTAAAACAAAGGAATCACAACAAGGAGGCGCACTGTTGTTGTATCTTCCATTGCGCTATTCCTTGCAAGTAGAAGAAAGTAAATTGATTTTTAAGTTATCTATAAAATTGGTTGAGCAAGATGTAAATATATAAACCTAGTGAGTTTATGGTATCGTATGATACATTAGTATCATGTTATTCACATTTTAGTGTGACGCTGCGGGGTGTTAAGACGTCTCGACCCTTGTGACGACTCGAAACGAACAACTATGATTCACGACAGCACTCGAGCCTTGTGACAACTCGACCTGCGAGTCATACTTGGCATTTTCACATAAATACAAAACATGCAGCATGTAAGCTCGTAATGTGACTCAGTTTGTAGAACCATTACCTCAGTAAATATTATTTTATTAACATTTAGTCTAATCTGCGGGACGTATAGATTGGCGAGAACAGACAAGTCGACCTAAACAAATAGTGTGACCCTGCGGGGGGGGGGGGGGGTTAAGACATCTCGACCCTTGTGAAAACTTGACCTAAACAAAACTCGACCTACGAGCTGTCATATATATAGCACTTGGCATTTTCGCATAAAAAAAACATGCACCATATGAAAGCCCATAATGTGATTTAGTTTCTAAAACCAATTACGTCATCATTACGTCAATAAATATTATTTCATTAACATTTGCTCGAATTTACCAACTATGGGTAGAATGTGGTATCATCATTTCTCACCTTTTATCACGATAGCAATAAAAATAGTTAAAACTTGTAGCTTTGCATGGTGAAGAGGATAAGTAAGACTAATTGCGGTGACACCATGTGAAATTCTCAATTGAGTAGTAATTAGTTCTGAAAAGAACTGGAGGTACAACTCGAACGTTTCGATCAGTATGCTCTGATCGTCCTCAGGAGAAATAAAAATAGTGCACGTTCTTTTGTAATTCAACTCTTGGCGGTGGTGGTTTTGCAGAAAGGAAATTTCCTTTAGGGACTGTACACGTTGGTATGATTATGACGACGCAGTATCTGTACATAGCGCAAGCTACAGGGTTTGCATAGCACGAAAAGAGGAATTTACAAATAGTTTACGAAAGCTGATATATTACGGAAATTACAAATTATGTATTTCCGCATGATTGACTAATATATCCGCGTGTACAGCTCCGTCAAGTTTTCTTAAACAACTTAGATTATTTCCGTAATGTATCCAGCATGCGGAAACATTTTAAACAAAACATTTCAGCAATAATTATTTCAGCATGGTTCAATCACTAAAATACACTATTCATTTCCATCACTTTTAAGAACAAATTCAGTACACCTTTCCGCGTGTTTTCAGTACAGGTAACAAATGCTGAAATTTTTGTTTGCTTAGGTCACTACATTTCAGTATGTTGCCTTCCATGTTTAAGCACGCGCGGCGGAGAGCTACAGTAACCGTGTAAGCATGGGTGATCATGCTTATCATGCATGTATGTATCATTAATACATGGAATCAATGTATCCACAAGTGATCACACAAAATAAGCTAACTTTCCGCATACTGAAATATTAATCGTCTTTCAACTGTCGTTCAGTACCGTACACTATCATGTACCGGTATGTATCATTATAGATGCAATCAATGTATTCCATAAGTGATCAAACAAAATAAGCTAACTTTCCACATACTGAAATATTCACCGTCTTTCGGCCGTCTTTCAGTACACTGTCATGTATGTATCATTAATAGATGCAATCAGACAATGTATCCACAAGTGATCGCACAAAATAAGCTAACTTTCCGCCAGACTTGTATTCGAGTCCTCAAACCTCGAGTCCACGTCCAAGTACCCAGTGTCGAGTCCGAGTCCGAGTCCCGAGTCATGTGGGTCGAGTCCGAGTCCATGTCACGAGTCACGAAGGTCGAGTCCGAGTTCGAGTCACGAGTCACTTAGAAAATTCAAACGAAAAAAGAAAACCTTATACATAATTATGTCAAGGTTCAAAGTTAAGTGAAAAAATACTCGAGACATATGGGCTAGTATCTCGTGTTCCAAATAATTCCCAACATTATTCGAAAATGGTTTGAAATTTCTCAAATCTTTCGTAACAATAATATATATACATAATAGTTTTTAATAGGGTTCCACTAACCCCCCCCCCCCTCCCTCCCGTCAATTCCTGGTTGGCTTTAAATAGTCACTGCTCGAATGAGGGTTTTACTAATCCCCTCCCTCCCTTCAATTCCTGGTTGGCTTTAAATAGTCACTGCTCAAATGAGGGTTTTACTAATCCCCTCCCTCCCCTCAATTCCTGGTTGGCTTTAAATAGTCACTGCTCGAATGAGGGTTCCACTAATCCCTCCCTCCCGTCAATTCCTGGTTGGCTTTAAATAGTCACTGCTCGAATAAGGGTTCTCCCTAATCCCCTCCCTCCCCTCAATTCCTGGTTGGCTTTAAATAGTCACTGCTCGAATGAGGGTTCCACTAATCCCTCCCTCCCCTCAATTCCTGGTTGGCTTTAAATAGTCACTGCTCGAATGAGGGTTCTCCCCAATCCCCTCCCTCCCTCAATTCCTGGTTGGCTTTAAATAGTCACTGCTCGAATGAGGGTTCCACTAATCACCTCCCTCCCCTCAATTCCTGGTTGGCTTTAAATATTCACTGCTCGAATGAGGGTTTTACGAATCCCCTCCCTCCCCTCAATTCCTGGTTGGCTTTAAATAGTCACTGCTCGAATGAGGGTTCCACTAATCCCTCCCTCCCGTCAATTCCTGGTTGGCTTTAAATAGTCACTGCTCGAATAAGGGTTCTCCCTAATCCCCTCCCTCCCCTCAATTCCTGGTTGGCTTTAAATAGTCACTGCTCGAATGAGGGTTCTCCCCAATCCCCTCCCTCCCTCAATTCCTGGTTGGCTTTAAATAGTCACTGCTCGAATGAGGGTTCCACTAATCACCTCCCTCCCCTCAATTCCTGGTTGGCTTTAAATATTCACTGCTCGAATGAGGGTTTTACTAATCCCCTCCCTCCCCTCAATTCCTGGTTGGCTTTAAATAGTCACTGCTCGAATGAGGGTTTCACTAATCCCCTCCCTCCCTCAATTCCTAGTTGGCTTTAAATAGTCACTGCTCGAATGAGGCATTTTACTAATCCCCTCCCTCCCCTCAATTCCTGGTTGGCTTTAAATAGTCACTGCTCGAATGAGGGTTTTACTAATCCCCTCCCTCCCCTCAATTCATGGTTGGCTTTAAATAGTCACTGCTCGAATGAGGGCTCCTAAATCCTCTCCCTCCCCTCAATTCCTGGTTGGCTTTAAATAGTCATTGCTCGAATGAGGGTTTCACTAATCCCTTCCCTCCCCTCAATTCCAGGTTGGCTTTAAATAGTCACTGTTCGAATGAGGGTTCTCCCCAATCTCCTCCCTCCCCTCAATTCCTGGTTGGCTTTAAATAGTCACTGCTCAAATAAGGGTTTTACTAATCCCCTCCCTCCTCTCAATTCCTGGTTGGCTTTAAATAGTCACTGCTCGAATGAGGGTTCTCCCTAATCCCCTCCCTCCCCTCAATTCCTGGTTGGCTTTAAATAGTCACTGCTCGAATGAGGGTTCCACTAATCCCCTCCCTCCCCTCAATTCCTGGTTGGCTTTAAATAGTCACTGCTCGAATGAGGGTTCTCCCCAATCCCTTCCCTCCCTCAATTCCTGGTTGTCTTTAAATAGTCACTGCTCGAATGAGGGTTCCACTAATCCCCTCCCTCCCCTCAATTCCTGGTTGGCTTTAAATAGTCACTGCTCGAATGAGGGTTCTCCCCAATCCCCTCCCTCCCCTCAATTCATGGTTGGCTTTAAATAGTCACTGCTCAAATGAGGGCTCTCTAAATCCCCTCCCTCCCCTCAATTCCTGGTTGGCTTTAAATAGTCACTGCTCGAATGAGAGTTTCACTAATCCCGTCCCTCCCCTCAATTCCTGGTTGGCTTTAAATAGTCACTGCTCGAATGAGGGTTCCACTAATTCCCTCCCTCCCCTTAATTCCTGGTTGGCTTTAATTAGTCACTGCTCGTATGAGGGTTCTCCCCAATCCCCTCCCTCCCTCAATTCCTGGTTGGCTTTAAATAGTCACTGCTCGAATGAGGGTTTTTACTAATCCCCTCCCTCCCCTCAATTCATGGTTGGCTTTAAATAGTCACTGCTCGAATGAGGGTTTCACTAATCCCCTCCCTCCCCTCAATTCCTGGTTGGTTTTAAATAGTCACTGCTCGAATGAGGGTTTTACTAATCCCCTCCCTCCCCTCAATTCCTGGTTGGCTTTAAATAGTCACTGCTCGAATGAGGGTTCCACTAATCCCCTCCCTCCCCCTCAATTCCTGGTTGGTTTTAAATAGTCACTGCTCGAATGAGGGTTCTCCCAATCCCCTCCCTCTCAATTCCTGGTTGGATTAAAATAGTCACTACTCGAATTAGAGTTCCTACCAATTTTTCCCCCAAGTAGTCACCAATGAACAATCACCTCTCCTTGACCTTAAAGTCAATTGTATGACAAAACAAATTGACAACTGTAGGATTAAAGACAACTGTATAAGATTCTCTTTTACAGCCCATATAGGCCTACAAGATTTTTGAAACCTTTGTTTGCGGGCATGAATTTACTTTTGATATCTTCAAAATAATCAACTAATACTGTCTTAAATTGTGTTTTATCCGAGAACATTTCAAGGATTGAGTATGAGGGCAAGGACAATGTGAACTAGAGTGTTTGTGACGAAGGATAAAGCATTTTCAGTAAGTTAATTTACCCTTTAAAAGGTTTACAATTCTTTGTATCTGTCTCCTGCTACACATATTTTCACAAGCGAACAAACTAACTGTGTTAAGATAAGATTTTCATGTGTGGATACAGTTCTTTTCAAATATTACTTTTCTATTATTATTATTTAATAATAATAATAATAATAATAATAATAATAATAATAATAATAATAATAATAATAATAATAATAATAATAATAATAATAATAATAATAATAATAATAATAATAATAATAATAATAATAATAATAATAATAATAATAAAGATTTGTAGCGCGCACATATCCACCCTGCTGGGCGCTCAAGGCGCGAAAACAAAGAAAAACCATGAATACAAACAATATACAATGTTAGCATAGGGGAAAAAAATTATGTACTGAGATACATGTACCTACAATGCAATTACAAATATACATCATCTTTGAAGAATTGTGACATTAGATGAGTTTTAAGCAGCGACTTAAATCTAGTTATACTATGACAAGATTTGAGTTTAGTTGGAAGATGATTCCAGAGTCTCGGAGCCGCGACAGAAAAAGACCTATCATCCCAGTTCCGTTTTGAAGTTGGTTCCTTTAGGAGTGACATGTTGCTGGAGCGCAAATTGCGTAATGGAGTGTAGACTTTAAGCAGATCAGAAATGTAAATTGGAGCAATGTTATTAAATGATTTGTGAACAATTAGCAAAAGTTTAAAAACAATTCTCTGTGAGACAGGAAGCCAGTGCATTTCTTTCAAGATTGGTGTGATATGGCATGACTTTCTGGACAAAGTTACAACACGAGCTGCTGTGTTTTGTATGAGCTGAAGACGAGATATTTGATTCTGCATGATACCGTAAAGGAGAGCATTCCCGTTATCGAGCCGTGATGTGACAAACGCATGTATAATTTGTTCAGCAGCACTTTTATTCAATTATTTCCTTATTCGGCTAATATTTCTGATATGAAATGATGATATGCGAACAATGTTGGAGATATGAGGTTTTAAAGTCATTGTCGAGTCAAATATAACACCCAAATTACGTGCTTGTGATGAGGGTTATCTGCGAGTCACCAATTGTAATAAATGGTAGAGAAACTTTAGATAATTGCTGTCGTGATCCAAATAGAACAAATTCTGTTTTTTCGTCATTCAATTTAAAGAAGTTTTGTCTCATCCAACTACGAATTTCTTGAATACATTTCTCCAGTGTTGTAATACACGAATCGGCAGGTTCTTGAGAAAAAACTAATGTAAAGCTGCGTGTCATCAGCGTAGACATGGTAATTTAAATTATATTTCAAAATGATATCACGAACTGGAAAGATATAAACAGTAAACCACTGTGGGCCGAGCATGGAGCCTTGGGGTACAGAATAGTCAAGAATAACAGGCTCGGAGATAGCGTTACCAATACAAACATGCTGAGGCCTATTTAAAAGGTAGGACTTACACCAATCCAGGGCTGTGTCATGTATTTCAAGATGATATTGAAGGCGGGAGAGAAGGATTTTGTGATTGACTGTGTCAAAAGCGGCGCTTAAGTCTAACAAAACTAATGCAGTGATTTTTCCATCATCCATGGCAGATAAAATGTCATTGTTGACGCGAAGAAGAGCAGTTTCCGTTCCATGAAATGGTTTATAGGCTGACTGAAATGTGTCCGACAGGTTATTAGCACGAACATGGTCAGAGATCCGTGATGAAACAACTCGCTCGATTGTTTTTCCAAGGTACTTTAAATTCGCTACCGGTCGGTAATTCTTGAAAACTTCCTTGTCCAAATTGGGTTTCTTCAGGAGTGGTTTAACATGAGCAACCTTCTGGCTATCAGGGAAACAACCGGAAGAAAGAGATCTGTTTACAATAATTGTGATATACTTAGCAAACACATCAATATTTTGTTTTATTAGCGAAGTTGGTACTGGATCAAGTTCACATGATTTTGATGGCGATTTCATGAGTTTCTTGATCTCCGTATAGGCTCAAACGTAGACAGTCTACAATGTGGATCCTTGCGTGGCGGTGTTTGTGATAGAATGGCAGGTACTGGGGGAAAAGAACGACGGATATTCTCAATTTTTGTGACAAAAAAGTTTGAAAATGCATTTGCGAGGTCCTGATCGGAGTGTGTAGATGGAAGCACTGAAGTTTTGGGTTTATGAAGCAGCTTTTCAACAATGCTAAAGAATTTTTTTTCTGATCGCCAGAGCTCTCTTCCACAAGAGATGAGTAGTGAGTTATTTTTGCCTGGTTAATCATGTTCTTCACAATATCACGTTGGTTACAGTATTCTTGCCGATGTACTCCAAGTTTCCCATTGTCACCCCACTTTCGCTCCAGTTGACGGCGGATTTTCCTTGCAGCACGAATGTCATCATTGAACCAGGGGGGTTCAGATTGTAGTTTAACAGTTCTAGTTTTTTGCGGAGCATGATCGTCCAAGATGTTACGGACAGTAGATTCAAATAGATTGACACAAGAATCCAGCTCACCATCTTCAAGGTTTACATTTTCCAGTTGAGATTCAATATCATGACATAAATCTTGGATATTTACATTTTTCCAGTGGCAAGTAGTTACAGAAATGGTAGGTATGAGAGGTTTTTTAAGGTTCATATCTGCCATGATTGCATAATGATCAGGTAAGCCGGGATGGATAGTTATATTTGAGATGAGAGGTGAAGTATTTTCACGCGTTATCACGAGGTCAAGACAGTGACCATATCGATGAGTGGGTGCTGTGATGTGCTGGATAAGTTCATGAGCAGAGAGCAGATCTTTAAACTGATTTGCATAATTGCTTGAAGTGATGTCCATATGAATGTTAAAATCGCCGGTTAAAATAATGTCAGATGGGTGCAAGAGATAATCCGCAATTAATTTATCAAATTCCTGCAGAAAACTGGAGAAATTTACATGTTTACCATCAACATCCCTTTCTGGTCGATATATATTAACAAGGCGAACAGATCTAGAGTTACATGTTACCTCAGCATGCAGAGATTCAAATGTTAGGTAGTCAATGTTAACATTTTTTCATACTGACGATAAACTGGACCTAAAGAGAAGTGCAACCCCTCCACCGGTCATTTTTGGTCTGGGGATATGATGGAGAGAGTAGCCAGCAGGAGTGCACTCGCGGTGTAGCAAGTCATCATCAGGTTTAAACCATGTCTCGGATATGGCAACAAGATCCAAATTGTTTTGAAGTACAAAGTCAACGAATTCATCCGATTTGTTACATATAGATTGAGCGTTCAAGACACAGAGCTGAAGTTTAGACTCATCATGAAGATTTGGAGTTGAAGTTATGCCAATGTCGCTTGTTGATGTGGTTAAGTTCACTGTTGGGGGTTGGTCAGGCCGGAGTGCTAGTTGTGTAAGTTTGTTCATTCTACGGTATGTTTGGGGTTGATTGGCAAGTATTCCAAGACAGTTTAATTGACTCAATGCTGAATAAAATAAAGCTGCATCAGTACATGGAGCATTGCGAAGGTTTAGTAGTAGTTCATTGCGGCTGTAGGACATTTTATAGAGCTGAGTGGCGTTGGTGGTTGTGTTGATCGGTGTTACAGGTCCAGGGTTTGGGTTTATGTCACCAATTCCAGGTGAAAGATTGCAGATGAATTATCATAATATGATATAGGACAACTCAAATATTTAAGATGGCGGATTTGTTGTTTTTTATGTTGCATACAAGCTGTAGGTTGCATGCTGTAGTCATATTCTAAAGATGAGTCATTGAGACACAATGGTCCAGATAGCAAGAGTAAGATAAACAGGATGTAGACCTCCATTGTCTGATCACAAAGTTGTTGATCCAAACAAAAGGCTTGTGGTCAAGCTACAGGTTATAATCTAAGTCAGGGTTGACTGCACACAAAAAATGAAGATACAAGATGTGTACTACTAAACAGTAAACATCTTACAGCAGCGACAGACAAAATACCACTTTTTCACTTATTATAAGAAGACAAATGTACCAATACTCACATAAAACAGCCAGGAGATTCCAGGTGTAATAAGAAATCCACTATAAGTATAAAAATGAAGTCACACTTGTAGCTACAAAACACTTACTTAACACAAAAACTGGAGAGCTGTTATGAGTGGCTGCTTGTTATGCGCTCACTACGAAACGCATTAGCTACAAGCAGCAGACGGGATAGAACTTCCCACCTGCCACAACACTTGTCCAACGGTGTAGATAATATTTTAATGGTTTAAACGCTGTACAGATTTATAATTTGTTTAATCTTCAAAGTGGGAATGTGTGTGTGGTTTTTTTTTACATGTTATTATAGTTCATATCAAAAAGGAAAAAAATGCATATTGCTGTTTTAGAGAATGTTGCTGAATGTATAATTTCCTTCCAGAAAAAGACGATGTTAAATTTGGTTTTTGGTTGCCCGTAGTAAAATATGTTGTTGCACAGGCACATTAAAGAGGCACTCTAAGGTCAAATTCAGTTTTGTGATGCACTCATTTTCCAATAGATAGAGTCCTTATTAAATTGTGAACAAAATTACAAGTCTCTAACTTCACTTTAAAGTGGTGTAACATATCATTTTATTTGATACCCTTTCAGAGCGATATTTGAAACATGACGTCACTATTTTCTTACGGTAAATGAGTCTGTAACATTCCATACATGGATGTTATTAGGCCTATGCGTATTTAATGCAAATTTGGGTGGACGGTATAGCTTGAAATTCTGCATGTGTATTTTTATTATATATATTTTTTCAACGCATGGAAAATTCCATGCGGTGCCAAAAGTGGGGGATATATCCCCCCCCCCCCCCATCCCCTGGAATTTACGCCCGTGTTTTCTTTGTGACAAGATATTCCTTAGGGACCCTCGCCAATCTCTCCCGCAAAAACTACAGGGCCATTCTCCCAGTATTAGGCCCAAAAAAAATTTGTTGAGTTGCCCTCCAGTGAAAATATTTGAAGGGGTCGGTCGGTCGGGATTTTTTTTTCTTTTTTTTTTCTCCTTGACTGTCATTTTAAGATTGAAATGCATTGGAACTGAAAACCACATATCATGTTTTTCATTTGTATACCTATCAGCAAGGAATTTTGCTTCAGAATAAAAGTATCCCAAGCATTTTTGTTGTACTTTTCGCTGTGATTGACACAGCAAATTCATCCATATTGCGTGCAATGCTCAACATGCAACATGTGAGTGGCCATTCGATTTGAAAACGTGTAGATCGAGTCGCAATCGTTGACACACGTACAGTGCGGGGAGCCAGTGCACAACGTGTGAGGGCCATTTGATTTGAAAACGTGTAGGTTGAGTCGCAATCGTTGACATACAAAACAGTGCGCGAAGCCAGTGGGAAAACATGCGAGGGGCCATTCGATTGGAAAACGTGTAGATTTGGGTCGCAATCGTTAGCACACAGTGTGTGCGAAGGCAGTGCACCATGTGAGGGCCGGGGCCATTCGATTTGAAAACATGTAGATTGAGTCTTGGGTACCGGTAAATTTACCGGTAAAAAAAGTGGAAAATTTCACAAATCAAACGTATTATGTTTTATACAAAGAAAATTGGTAAATTTCATTAATAAATAGGCCTATGAATGACGGGAAAAAAAAAACAAAAAAAAACCCGACCCGAGATTTCAGCACTTTTGGGTCGGTCGGTGGAGGGCAACTCAACATCTTTTTTTTTTGGCCTTATCGCGAGACTCGCCCGGAAAGTAGTGATGAAAGTGCCGTCCTCAAAAATTTCCATTGTTAACACCCTAACCATTGACAAAAGAGAGTTCCTGCGGTTATGACGGCTGTCTGGCTGCATCAGCTAATCCTTTGTTAATAAAGTTAATCCCTTAAAATTGCCAAGTTTGAACTGTAATTGAACTGTGAAGTACATGTATGTTTCCAGTATGAGTGTAAATTTACACGTACACGAAACAGAAATACCCTCACTTAAATACCATATTATGTGTTTTCCAAATGCATTTTTCAGTTGTTTGAATAAAATAAATATTACTATGACATTTAATGTGATGACATGACGTTTAATGTGAGGTGTTTCCCCTCCATGGCATTTATGGTAAACGTTAGAGGTTTTCCTTCCTCCATGGTTAGAATGACGATTTGAACAGACATAATTGTATTATACCACAGAACCATGCCGGAGGGGATCAGCTAAAATTATGGCTCCCAACCTTTTCCATCTCCTTCATGAGCTAGGGTATCAGACTATTATGTATAAGGCGAGTACAAAGCTCTTAGTCAAATACCCCAACCCCACAGACGAAACGCGAATGCACTCGTCAAAATATTTTCACAATATAAAAGAAGGGCTTCCAATCAATAACAGCAGGTTGGCTTGAGTGGGGGATCTCGTTCACACTTATTGTACACAGAATGTACATGCACTGATTCCACGTGTTGTTGGCATGTGGTGAAGTAGCGTCTGCGTTGTAGCTGGACAAGCGTTCATAAACTCTGAAAAAAGCCAAGGCATTCTTAGAGCCAAAATTACCACACCAGCAAGAGTGATTACAAGCTCAGAAATAATGTAAAAAATTTGCAATTTTATGTTTATTTAATTACTTTTTTTTTACATTTTACTTTCGGGACATTTTTCATCAGAGGAAGAAAAAAAGGGGAAAAAAAACAAAAACAAAAACAAAAAACAAAAAATGTTCGTAAGAATCCGTAAAACAATACAATGTAAGTAACTTTAAGAAAAGCTTGTTTAAAAAGTCCTGACCTGGGCCTACGGTCCGTGATCGTGTGAGTCATCAAGTTCTTTTGAACAAATTACATAAATATGGTGTTTGTGGTTCAATGTTGGACTGGTTCAAGTCTTATCTTACAAAGGTCTCACCGGTTCAGTTTATGGGATCATCATCTGACTGGGCTGCAGTTCATTCTGGTGTGCCACAGGGATCTGTTCTACTTTTCAACATTTTTGCTTTTGATTTGCCATTTTGTGTTCAATCGAATCTTCGTCAATATGCTGATGACACTGTTTTGTATAGAGTCATTAAAAGTCATAATGATGAAGTGGCACTCCAGAATGACCTGCAGCACATAGACACCTGGTGTATTGACTTAAACTGTATGGCTTTAAACCCAAATAAATGTAAGCTAATGACTGCGACCCGTTCTAGAAATCCTGCTAAACCACTGTATAATATTGGTGATTACACTTTGGAAAATGTTGATAACTACAAATACCTTGGTGTTGTATTTCTAGGGACTTAAGCTGGAAACCCCATATTAACACTGTTCCTTCCAAAGCCACTAGGCTAAATGGATTTATTGGTAGAGTAGTTAAAACTAGGGACCCTAAAATTATTATTTCACTTTATCGCTTGCGGACAAAAAATGTGAAAATATACAATGGGTGATTTACTACATGTGAAGGTTTATCTTTCACATATTCCTTAGTTTTCACATATTTGGTAACAGTACACAGGCTTGTTGACTCAAACAAATGTGTATTTAGGATTAATTTGTAATGGTAGGGAGGAAGGGAAGGGTGTTTTGGAGGCAGTTTGCAGGCAATTAAATGTTATTTTCCTTGGAGAACACATTTCTGTGTTCACCAAGCCGTATTTAACAATCATACATACACGGTCTATTTTTGTTACAATAATCGAACAGGAAGGTGTAAAAGGCCATGTCACAAAACCTCTGTAGAATGCGAATTAAAAATATGTACATGTATACCTGTCAGAGTTGTGGTACTCGTACTCATGAAAAGTACATGTACTCAACTGCAACTCTGTGATGTGCGTACAGAAGTTCACACAACATATCAGACTTTATGGTTCCTTGTTGTCAAAGACCATTATGCAGGTTGTTTGTTAAAACCAGACATATTCAAAGTTACAACCAAACATCAGTTGCAGTTTGAAAGCCAACTATGTTTTGCAAATCAAACCGAGCGTAACCCTCATTTAAATGTGTATGGCAGATCGTGTCGCTATCCATAATAGCCATCTACTGCGGACATCTATTGAAGGTACACACCACCCTAAAAGTGGAAAAAGTGGGATTGATTGAATGATAGATATTCGGCTCCCATGGTGTGTTTTGGTTAGGGATGAGAAAGGGCTACATTAACTGGGCCAGTTCCAAGTCTCTGTGCAAGCCAGAACTGGGCCAGTTCCATTTGCCGGCACCGCTTCCAGTGGCAATTTGCCGGCACCGCTCCAGTGGCAATTTGCCGGCACTGGGCGAGTAATGGCATCATGATTGGCGTTGTACTGGGCCAGTAATGGAACGTGCATTGCCCCCGTACTGGGCCAATACCGGTACTGTGTTGGTTAGTGATGAGTAAGGGCTAAAACCAGACATATTCAAAGTTACAACCAGTAGATGATAAATTGGCGGAGCTGCCCATTTATATTTAAAAAATGGTTTTTTAATTTACTCCTTGGGTAGTAGTAGGGGGATGGATGACGTCATTAGAGGTCAACTAGATGTCAAAGGTGAACTAGAGGTCAACTAGAGGTGTTTAATTAAAGGTTGCGTTGATACGTTAATATCTTCTTTCTTTCTTTTTTAAAGATATTGGTTTTAGTCGAAAAAAAATTGAAATAATGAATTCGTTTTATCTAGTAGTATAGTAAAAAGAGGAGGATGACGACAAAGTATTTATCAAAATAGTCATTGAGAGAATTGAAAGAATTTGTAAGACTAAGACCAAAAATGTATTCGATAAAATTATCAAAAAGAATTATTCCGTGCGAATGGTTTTTAGTTGGTAAAAAAGAAAAGTGTTATAGACTAAGTGTGATTGGGACCGTATTTTGCCCACTACATCAGTATCGTATTCGACAAGGGCAAAGTATACCAGTTGCGCGTAAAAGATGTAAAAATGGTACAAAAGCAAAACTAAATATATGTACGAAATGCAGTAATGTATTACAATTAATTTATTTAAAACGCATTGATGGTAGAGCTATACGAAATTATAATTTAGTGATGAAAGAGTTGATAAAGACAACAACTCGTTTATATAGTTTATAAATTAAAAATTAAAAATTAAAATTATACGGGGGAGGTCTTATATCAACGCGCTCCGCTAATGATCGCGAAGCGTGTTTTTCATTATAATAAGATTTATCTATCGTAAAGTTTACTTTAAATTCAAAAAAATTTCTATGAGTTCTTTTTTTTTCTTTGTCGACGACGGGTTTTACGTCTTTTTGATTATCGACATTTATATTTTTAGGCGTAAATTTAGTTTTAATGTTTTCTTTCATTTGCGAGTATTTGTTTCGCTCCTCGTTGATTAAATGAAATTCTTCTTGACTGATAACACCATCTTGTATCGCTTTTGAAACGTGATTTTCGATGGTGTTGAGTTTACTTTCTGCTAAACCTCTAATCTCATCATGTTTTTTAGTTTTTTTAATAATTTATTTTTTGCGTATCTTACGGCAAATGCCGCACCGCCCAACCCTAAAGCCAGTCCTTCTAAAGCGTATCCGACCGGCGATGCTATAACGGTGGCGATGCTGGCGATTCCAATGGCCCCCGCCCCCATGCACCCCAATTCAACCATCGTTTCTACGATGGAACAAGTGTTGATGATTTTATTATATTATTTATATACGGCCTCGCGCTCGTTTCTCTCTTTTAAAATTTCTTTTTGAATGTTGTCGATTTTTTGTAAACGAAACGCGTTGACGTTTTCTACATTTTCGGAAGAATATAGCGGTATAGACGGTAGTGGTGGATATATTTTCTCTGTTTCGATAGAGACGCTCATTATTCTATTAATAATAAAAGATAATAATTTTTAAACTAATGGAAAACTATTAATTTTAATATCGTAACAGATTCCCGTGTTTAAAGCGCCGAAAAACTTTAGTTGTGCAATTTTTTTTTATCATGTTCACTATGTAGAATGAAACATAATACACATTCTAAATACCGCGGCGCATCTGAAAAAGAAAAGATATCTCCTTCGGGGAAATTAATACGATTAAAAAAAAATCATCATTATCATCAAATTGTTCACTTTCCACTATAGAATAAGAATTATTTTCACCCATATTCATTTTAGCATATAATGAATAAAATGAAGAATGATCAATTAGAAAAAATATTTGGTTTCGTGAATGAATCCAATGTATTTCAATGGGAAATTTATCAAAAGAAGTAAAATATTTATTTCGTAAAAGTTCATTCGGTTTAATGTAACCAACACGTTCAATGATGTTTGAATTGGATGATATCTTTTCTTTTTCAGATGCGCTATACTTATCGCTACCACTTTTCGACTAGGACCGTAAATAGTTGCCATATTTTTATTATTATTATTATTATTACATTAAATGTTTTAAAAAAACATTTTATTGCGTCAACGGTAAACTTTAAATTTTTATATTGAAACAGATTTTAGCGTTTAAAGAGCCGAAAAAAGTCGCTTGTACAAAACCTTGTTTATTATCTCGCGTTTGGAAGCACAATTCAAAATCTACATGCTGCGAATTATCATTGAAAACAAATGTTTTTCCTCGAGCTGGAGAAGGAATATAATATACGTCAACGGCAAAATTACCCACTGTCGAATGTGAAAACATTTCTCCGTCTTTCATAAATTTTGTAAAAATTTCGCAGTATGTCGGTGGATCGTTAAACATGTAAAAGGGTAGTTTAAGTGCGCCGTGCCATCCTAGTATAACGTTAAAATTTTCAACTAAACGGTATCTTTTGTAAAATTTCATCCCTATCGATATAGCCATGTTGTTCATAAATGTAAAGATTGTTATTGTTGTAATTGTTGCTAACGACGTTACTTCTTCGACTAGGACCGTAAATACTCGCCATATTTATTTAATATTTTTATTTAATTTCGACGGTTAAAAAAATCGGCATACCGTGGTTATTTATGTCTCTACCTAATGAATCTTTAATTTGAAAACTCAGTTCGTTAAACGTACCAGTTTTAAGATTTTTTCGTAACGGATTAGAATATTCCATCCACATACTTTCCCCCAACGATTTATCTTGTAACGGAAAAACGTTTAAAATAGTACAAGGTTTTCCGTCGTAAAAATTTTCACTCGTAGAAATTTGATCGCAATGAATGTATAACATTTTAAAAGGTAACAAATCAAGTCTTCTTCCTTCGTGCTCTCCCTCACCTAGATAATCATTCGGAAACCCGAGTAAATTAGCTAATCCCGATGAAAATTAGATTTTTCGTTTTTGTTGAGTAATAGTTATAAAAGATTTACCGATTTTTTCGTCAACAACGAACGTAATCCAAGGCGCGTTTTTTAAGATAATGTCGATAATTTTGTTAATGTTATAAAGTCCGGATTTCGATAAACTTGACCTCTTCTTCCTCACTTTGCTCATTTCTTTCGTTTATCCAGCTTTTCTATAGCCATATTCTTTCTTTTTTACGCACGTTATAGTATCCCACCCAAATGTTAATGCTATTTAAAGAAATACTGAGTTTACCGTTTCGATTATCGATACTATTATTTAATGAGATTGTATTTTTAATTTTTTTTATTTCGATCGTGTGATGCATTTTTATATTTAAAATTTATAATTTATAGTTGTATTATAATAAAATGTCGATTCCGATAGCATTTCAGAGTAATTTATCGAAACGGTATCCACAACGTGGAAATTTTACGCCAAACTCAAATTTTACTGCGGGAGATTTGACGAATATTAATATTTACGTTAATGAAAATGAGTTTTTTCACGTAACACTCCCAATCCTTTTCAAAATTACAAGTTACCTAACGTTCATACTCAAGTTGTTGTAAATGATTGGAGATCTAATCCGCTACAGTTTTATCAGAATCAATTAAATTTTGTAACGTGGTGCAGTACGACTGGGTGTGGTGTGAGTTACGAACATTTGTTTCATTCAGATCCGATGTTTCGTAGTTTTTATAGATTCCACGTCTATTATCAAATTAGACGATTGCTCAAAGAAATGAGCTGCCCCGCATCTTTTCAAAATGACTATGATGCATTCGAAAACAATATAGACATCGAGGCGTACAATAAAATATGTATTGAATTTCACGTTTCACCCGTTTCTAGTTGGAAACAACGAGTCGACGCATACAGCGATGGACTAGGCACCGCCTATTGGTGGAGAAACATTGGTAAAAGATACGATCCAGTACCCGGACACGACTACGATAATTCTATCATCCGCGATCCACATCCTAAACCCATTCCCCTCAATCACATTCCTACAGACTAAATAAAAAAGCGTTAAATTTCTTAATCCAAACGTAGTGCGATTTATTTTTTTTATGGAATAATAATAAATTAACTTCCTTTATAGTTTTATCTTTATCACTAGGTTGATCGCTAATATACTGAGGTTCGAGTAATTTTTGTTCTGAATAGTATCCGTAAACGCATATCGATAAATTGTTTTGTGTCTCTACTTTTTTTATTTGATCGGAGTCGGAAAAGTAATTCCGTTAAAATTTAAACCGTGATCTGTAGGATAGCTAGATATTAAATCCGGATGTTTTTTCTTTTTGGGTTCGGTGGGAGGATAAAGAGCTGAAATAATCGCCCATTTCAAACATTTTTCGTCGTGTTTGTTTTTGACGTTGATGCATGCTTTTTTGTTTTCTATCCATGAATCCAACTTTATCTAAGAGCCTCCTCGAAGTGATGAGTATTTCGCCATTTTTATTTGCATTTGCACAACGCGATCTAAACTCCATCCGGATTTTTGATGCATTTCATTTTCTATTTTATATTTCATTATATCATAAGCGCGTGTTACTTTATCTTCGATCTCATCTTCATCGATTATATTGAGATATATATGATTAGCACTATAACTAAGAGTTTCGATCCCGCCTCCTAATCTATCTTTATAAAAATCAACAGTCGTAGTTATCTGAAACTTTATTTTTCTAAATTCTTGCATGCCTAAAATTAAATTTTCTATTACCTTTGTTTTTACAGCATTCAAAAATATAATAGCGTCGTGCTCCGTGCTGTGACCATCCGGTATGATCATTATAAGTTTTTTATATTTTACTCTACGTCTATCGTAGATGTATTCGGTTTCAAATCTCAACTCTCTTTCTTCTTCCGGTAACACTATATTTTCTTCTTCTTTGTCTTCTTCCGGTGACGCTATATTTTCGACTCTTGTCGGTAAAAACTCGATCCGAGTCTCCTTACTAAACTCGAGAAACTCGTAAAAGTTGACTGTATCCACTCTCTTACACCCAAATTATTAATTCCAACATTGGGTAGAATCCGACGAACGTAATTCTTCAATGCGGGTAATGCTCGCGTAAATAAATAGTCATTCATCCTCCTCTTTTTACTATACTACTAGATAAAACGAATTCATTATTTCAATTTTTTATCGACTAAAACCAATATCTTTAAAAAAATGAAAAAGATATTAACGTATCAACGCAACCTGTAATTAAACACCTCTAGTTGACCTCTAGTTCACCTTTGACATCTAGTTGACCTCTAATGACGTCATCCATCCCCCTACTACTACCTAAGGAGTAAATTTAAAAAAAAAACATTTTTTTAATATAAATGGGCAGCTCCACCAATTTATCATCTACTCAACCAAACATCAGTTGCAGTTTGAAAGCTAACTATATATACATAACAGCAAAAGAAACGTCACCCCTAAAAATATTTATTATTTTCATTTTATAATTAATATAATTTGTTTAATGAAGAATATTATGAGTATGGAGTGTAACACGAACACAATGTTGCAAATTTGGTTGACCTCAAAATTCGTCATGCATGACGTCTGAGGACACATAAGCTAAACATGTTCTCATACTTATCAAAATTTAGGGGATGACGTTTCTTTTGCTGTTATGTATATATGCTTTTGCAAATCATCCGAGCGTAACCCTCATTTAATTGTGTTTGGCAGATCGTGTCGCTATCCATAATACC
>CM055819.1:44299607-44602107 GCA_029582265.1 Zoroaster sp. YZ-2022
AAGTCTTGTATTAAATTACAATGGCCAAGATAAGGTTGAATAACCTCGTGGTAAACCTCACCACGTATCTTAAAACCAGTATACCTCAACTAGGCTAGCTCACTGCCAGCTTAGCCCTGCAACAGGTATACCTCACACCAGGTTACAATATTAACCACAATACAGATCAAGTGAAATGTCGGTAACAGATTATCTAACGGGGTTTATTACACCTGAGGATTACCACAACCCTCGCAGGAACCCAGGGCGCTACAACCAATGAACCTTACCTGGCCAGCATGCATAAAGGTAATAGGACCACAATCCAGCCGTCAATCCTACCAGAGGCGTACAACAAACAGCATGTAATGCTCAACCCTCCTATGCAAACCCCACAGACGAAACACGAATGCACTCGTCAAAATATTGTCACAATATAAAAGAAGGGCTTCCAATCAATAACAGCACGTTGGCTTGACTGGGGATCTCATTCACACTAATTGTACACAGAATGTACATGCACTGATTCCATGTGTTGTTGGCATGTGGTGAAGTAGCGTCTGCGTTGTAGCTGGACAAGCGTTCATAAACTCTGAAAAAACCAAGGCATTTTTAGAGCCAAAATTACCACACCAGCAAGAGTGATTACAAGCTCAGAAATAATGTAAAAAATGAGCAATTTTATGTTTATTTATTTACTTTTTTTTACATTTTACTTTCGGGACATTTTTCATTAGAGGAAGAAAAAAAGGAAAACAAAAACAAAAACAAAAAAAACAAAAACTAGAGATTGGTGTTTGTATTGACAAACACTAGGTGTTCGGGAGGAAGTAAAGGTCAAATTGGGGTCAACTTTGTTTAAATATTTTTTGACAATTAACGATCTGTACAATGGTGCAAAGATTGTGAATTTGCCTGTTGTGGATGATTTTTTTAAATATTAAACTTTGACTTCCGGTTTGGACAGGAAGTAAAGGTCAAATTGGGGTCACCTTTTTGTAAATATTTTTTGACAATGAACGATCAGTACAATGGTGCAAAAAATTTAATTTACCTCTTGTGGTTGTTGAGATATGATTTTTTTTAAATATTAAACTTTGACTTCCGATTTGGACAGGAAGTAAAGGTCAAATTGGGTTACCTTTTTGTATATATTTTTTGACAATTAACGATCTGTACAATGGTGCAAAAATTGTGAATTTACCTATTGTGGTTGTTGAGATATGATTTTTTTTTAATATTAAACTTTGACTTCCGGTTTGGACAGGAAGTAAAGGTCAAATTGAGGTCACTTTTTTGTAAATATTTTTTTATCATTAACGATCTGTACAATGGTGCAAAAATTGTGAATTTACCCCTTGTGGTTGTTGAGATATATTTTTTAATATTAAATTTTGACTTCCGGTTTGGACTGGAAGTAAAGGTCAAATTGGGGTCATGTTTTGTAAATATTTTTGACAATTAACAATTTGTACAATGGTGCAAAAACTGTGAATTTACCTCTTGTGGTTGTTGAGATATGATTTTTTTAAATATTAAAATTTGACTTCCGGTTTGGACAGGAAGTAAGGTCAGATTAGGGTCACCTTTGTGTAAACATTTTTCGACAATTAACACTCTATACAATGGGGCAAAAATGTCAATTTACCTCTTGTGGTTGTTGAGATATGATTTTTTTAAATATTAAACTTTGACTTCCGGTTTGGACAGGAAGTAAAGTCAAATTGGGGTCACCTTTGTGTAAATATTTTTGGACAATTAATGATCTGTACAATGGTGCAGAAAATGTCAATTTACCTCTTGTGGTTGTTGAGATACGATTTTATAAAATATTAAACTTTGACTTCCGGTTTGGACAGGAAGTAAGGTCAAATTGGGGTCACCTTTATGTAAATATTTTTCGACAATTAAGAATCTATACAATGGTTCAAAAAATTTCAATTTACCTCTTGTGGTTGTTGAGATATGATTTTATAAATTATTAAATTTTGACTTCCGGTTTGAACAGGAAGTAAGGTCAAATTGGGGTCATCTTTTTGTAAATATTTTTTGACAATTAACGATCTGTACAATGGTACGAAAATTGTGAATTTACCTCTTGTGGTTATTGAGATATGATTTTTTTAAATATTAAACTTTGACTTCCAGTTTGGACAGGAAGTAAGGTCAAATTGGGGTCACCTTTGTGTAAATATTTTTGGACAATTAATGATCTGTACAATGGTGCAGAAAATGTCAATTTACCTCTTGTGGTTGTTGAGATATGATTTTATAAAATATTAAACTTTGACTTCCGGTTTGGACAGGAAGTAAGGTCAAATTGGGGTCACCTTTATGTAAATATTTTTCGACAATTAAGAATCTATACAATGGTTCAAAAAATGTCAATTTACCTCTTGTGGTTGTTGAGATATGATTTTATAAATTATTAAACTTTGACTTCCGGTTTGAACAGGAAGTAAGGTCAAATTGGGGTCATCTTTTGTAAATATTTTTTGACAATTAACGATCTGTACAATGGTACAAAAATTGTGAATTTACCCCTTGTGGTTGTTGAGATATGATTTGTTTAAATATTAAACTTTGATTTATCGTAATTCGATATCTGATGACCTCATCATGACGTCACAAATTCTGTTTCATCTACGTGTTAAGTTCTAAGTATATGCCAAGTTTCAAGTTCATGTGAAGTTTGCAAGTATGTGTTTTTTGTAGACAATCTATCCGGAGAAGAAGAAGAAAAAATAGAGATTGGTGTTTGTATTGACAAACACTAGGTGTTCGGGAGGAAGTAAAGGTCAAATTGGGGTCAACTTTGTTTAAATATTTTTTGACAATTAACGATCTGTACAATGGTGCAAAGATTGTTAATTTACCTCTTGTGGATAATTTTTTTCTAATATTAAACTTTGACTTCCGGTTTGGACAGGAAGTAAAGGTCAAATTGGGTCACCTTTTTGTAAATATTTTTTGACAATTAACGATCAGTACAATGGTGCAAAAAATTTAATTTACCCTTTGTGGTTGTTGAGATATGATATTTTTAAATATTAAACTTTGACTTCCGGCTTGGACAGGAAGTAAAGGATAAATTGGGGTCATGGTTTTGTAAATATTTTTGACAATTAACGATCTGTACAATGGTACAAAAATTGTCAATTTAGCTCTTGTGGTTGTTGAGATATGATTTTTTTAAATATTAAACTTTGACTTCCGGTTTGGACAGGAAGTAAGGTCAAATTGGGGTCACCTTTGTGTAAATATTTTTGGACAATTAATGATCTGTACAATGGTACAAAAATTGTGAATTTACCTCTTGTGGTTGTTGAGATATGATTTTTTTAAATATTAAACTTTGACTTCCAGTTTGGACAGGAAGTAAGGTCAAATTGGGGTCACCTTTGTGTAAATATTTTTGGACAATTAATGATCTGTACAATGGTGCAGAAAATGTCAATTTACCTCTTGTGGTTGTTGAGATATGATTTTATAAAATATTAAACTTTGACTTCCGGTTTGGACAGGAAGTAAGGTCAAAATGGGGTCACCTTTATGTAAATATTTTTCGACAATTAAGAATCTATACAATGGTTCAAAAAATGTCAATTTACCTCTTGTGGTTGTTGAGATATGATTTTATAAATTATTAAACTTTGACTTCCGGTTTGAACAGGAAGTAAGGTCAAATTGGGGTCATCTTTTTGTAAATATTTTTTGACAATTAACGATCTGTACAATGGTACAAAAATTGTGAATTTACCCCTTGTGGTTGTTGAGATATGATTTGTTTAAATATTAAACTTTGATTTATCGTAATTCGATATGTGATGACCTCATCATGACGTCACAAATTCTGTTTCATCTACGTGTTAAGTTCTAAGTATATGCCAAGTTTCAAGTTCATGTGAAGTTTGCAAGTATGTGTTTTTTGTAGACAATCTATCCGGAGAAGAAGAAGAAGAAAAAATAGAGATTGGTGTTTGTATTGACAAACACTAGGTGTTCGGGAGGAAGTAAAGGTCAAATTGGGGTCAACTTTGTTTAAATAGTTTGTGACAATTAACGATCTGTACAATGGTGCAAAGATTGTTAATTTACCTCTTGTGGATTATTTTTTTCTAATATTAAACTTTGACTTCCGGTTTGGACAGGAAGTAAAGGTCAAATTGGGTCACCTTTTTGTAAATATTTTTTGACAATTAACGATCAGTACAATGGTGCAAAAACTGTGAATTTACCTCTTCTGGTTGTTGAAATATGATTTTTTTAAATATTAAACTTTGACTTTCGGTTTGGACAAGAAGTAAGGTCAAATTGGGGTCACCTTTCTGTAAACATTTTTGGACAATTAACGATCTGTACAATGGTGCAGAAAATGTCAATTTAGCTCTTGTGGTTGTTGAGATATGATTTTATAAAATATTACACTTTGACTTTCGGTTTGGACAGGAAGTAAGGTCAAATTGGGGTCACCTTTTTGTAAATATTTTTTGACAATTAACAATCTGTACAATGGTACCAAAATTGTGAATTTACCCCTTGTGGTTGTTGAGATATGATATTTTTAAATATTAAACTTTGACTTCCGGTTTGAACAGGAAGTAATGTCAAATTGGGGTTACCTTTTTGTAAATATTTTTTGCCAATAAAAGATATGTATAATGGTAAAAAAATGGGAATTTACCTCTTGTGGTTGTTGACATATGATTTTTTTAAATATTAAACTTTGATTTATCGTAATTCGATATCTGATAACCTCATCATGACGTCACAAATTCTGTTTCATCTACGTGTTAAGTTCTAAGTATATGCCAAGTTTCAAGTTCATGTGAAGTTTGCAAGTATGTGTTTTTTTGTAGACAATCTATCCGGAGAAGTAGAAGAGAAAAAACAACCGAACAAAAACTAGAGATTGGTGTTTGTATTGACAAACACTAGGTGTTCGGGACGACGTAAAGGTCAAATTGGGGTCAGCTTTGTGTAAAATTGTTTTGACAATTAACGATCTGTACAATGGTGCAAAGATTGTGAATTTACCTCTGGTGGATGATTGTTTTTATTATTAAACTTTGACTTCCGGTTTGGACAGGAAGTAAGGTCAAATTGGGGTCACCTTTATGTAAATATTTTTCGACAATTAACAATCTATACAATAGTGCAAAAAATGTCAATTTACCTCTTGTGGTTGTTGAGATATGATTTTTTTTTAAATATTAAACTTTGACTTCCGGTTTGGACAGGAAGTAAGGTCAAATTGGGATAACCTTTATGTAAATATTTTTCGACAATTAACAATCTATACAATAGTGCAAAAAATGTAAATTTACCTCTTGTGGTTGTTGAGATATGATTTTTTTAAATATTAAACTTTGACTTCCAGTTTGGACAGGAAGTAAGGTCAAATTGGGGTCACCTTTTTGTAAATATTTTTTGACAGTTAACAATCTATACAATGGTGCAAAAAATGTCAATTTACCTCTTGTGGTTGTTGAGATATGATTTTTTAAATATTAAACTTTGACTTCCGGTTTGGACAGGAAGTAAGGTCAAATTGGGGTCACCTTTTTGTAAATATTTTTTGAAAATTAACGATCTGTACAATGGTGCAAAAATTGTGAATTTACCTCTTGTGGTTGTTGAGATATGATTTTTTTAAATATTAAACTTTGACTTCCGGTTTGGACAGGAAGTAAGGTCAAATTGGGGTCACCTTTTTGTAAATATTTTTTGACAATTAACGATCTGTACAATGGTACAGAAATTGTGAATTTACCTCTTGTGGTTGTTGAGATATGATTTTTTTAAAATATTAAACTTTGACTTCCGGTTTGGACAGGAAGTAAGGTCAAATTTGGTCATCTTTTTGTAAATATTTTTTGACAATTAACGATCTGTACAATGGTACAAAAATTGTGAATTTTCCTCTTGTGGTTGTTGAGATATGATTTTTTTAAATATTAAACTTTGACTTCCGGTTTGGACAGGAAGTAAGGTCCAATTGGGGTCACCTTTTTGTAAATATTTTTTGACAATTAACGATATGTACAATGGTGCAAAAATTGTGAATTTACCTCTTGTGGTTGTTGAGATATGATTTTTTAAAATATTAAACGTTGATTTTAAGTAATTCGATATCTGATGATGTAATCATGACATCACAAATTCTGTTTCATCTACACATTAGGATCTAAGTATATGTCAATTTCCAAGTTCATGTGAAGTTCGCAAGTATGTGTTTTTTTGTAGACAATCTATCCGGAAAAGAAGAAGAAAAACTAGATATAAGTTTTTGTCACAACAAAAACTAGGTGTTCCGTTGAAGTTAAAATGGTGACGTCATCAAGTCGAAGTGTTGGAGAAAGTCAAATATTAACGTCTGTTCTCGTGAGAAGTTTATTTGAATACAATACAATACTGAATTTAGAAATTATTTTAATATTAAACTTTGACTTCCGGTTTGGACAGGAAGTAAGGTCAAATTGGGGTAACCTTTATGTAAATATTTTTCGACAATTAACAATCTATACAATAGTGCAAAAAATGTCAGCCCCCAGCAAACTCCAAGGACTTCTACATACCCACAAGGACAAACCGGACCCAAACAACAGAGCGGGAGTCTACCGGATCCCCTGTGAGTGCGGTAAGGTGTACATCGGCGAAACAAAACGCAACCTCCCCATCAGATTGAAGGAACACCGAGCACACGGCCGCAGAGGAGATTTCGAGAAGTCCGCCATCGTCAAGCACTCGCACATCAAGGACCACCAAATCGACTGGCAGGCAGCCCAACTCATCACACCCATCGACGCATGGCACCCCAGACGCATCAGAGAGGCCATCGAGATCGTCAAACACGACACTGTGCCACAGGACATCGGTTTCTTCATCAGCGACATTTGGCGACCTATACTACAGACTGAAGGATCTTCTATATCCAAAGTCCATAACCCACCCCAGACTGAGGGATCCCCTATATCCTAAGTCAACCACCCTCCTTCCCCTGTGCTTGTTAACAACTGATTCAGTTCAGTGAGCACACACTCCTCTCCCCCAACCCCTAGGATCCTAGTCTCATAGTCTCACAGTTTCCCGCCTGCGCGCCTCAACGAACTAATCCTCCAGCATCCATTCATGGGATGATCCTCCAGCAGCCTACTTAAGCAGCAGCATTTTCCAGAGTCCGGCATTCTCCTGAGGACGATCAGAGCATACTGATCGAAACGTCGAGTTGTACCCGCAGTTCTTTTCAGAACTAATTACTACTCAATTGAGATTCCACATGGTGTCACCGCAATTAGTCTTACTTGTCAATTTACCTCTTGTGGTTGTTGAGATATGATTTTTTTAAATATTAAACTTTGACTTCCAGTTTGGACAGGAAGTAAGGTCAAATTGGGGTCACCTTTTTGTAAATATTTTTTGACAGTTAACAATCTATACAATGGTGCAAAAAATGTCAATTTACCTCTTGTGGTTGTTGAGATATGATTTTTTAAATATTAAACTTTGACTTCCGGTTTGGACAGGAAGTAAGGTCAAATTGGGGTCACCTTTTTGAAAATATTTTTTGAAAATTAACGATCTGTACAATGGTGCAAAAATTGTGAATTTACCTCTTGTGGTTGTTGAGATATAATTTTTTTAAATATTAAACTTTGACTTCCGGTTTGGACAGGAAGTAAGGTCAAATTGGGGTCACCTTTTTGTAAATATTTTTTGAAAATTAACGATCTGTACAATGGTGCAAAAATTGTGAATTTACCTCTTGTGGTTGTTGAGATATAATTTTTTTAAATATTAAACTTTGACTTCCGGTTTGGACAGGAAGTAAGTTCAAATTGGGGTCACCTTTTTGTAAATATTTTTTGACAATTAACGATCTGTACAATGGTACAGAAATTGTGAATTTACCTCTTGTGGTTGTTGAGATATGATTTTTTTTAAATATTAAACTTTGACTTCCGGTTTGGACAGGAAGTAAGGTCAAATTGGGGTCACCTTTTTGTAAATATTTTTTGACAATTAACGACCTGTACAATGCTACAGAAATTGTGAATTTACCTCTTGTGATTGTTGAGATATGATTTTTTTAAATATTAAACTTTGACTTCCGGTTTGGACAGGAAGTAAGGTCAAATTTGGTCATCTTTTTGTAAATATTTTTTGACAATTAACGATCTGTACAATGGTACAAAAATTGTGAATTTTCCTCTTGTGGTTGTTGAGATATGATTTTTTTAAATATTAAACTTTGACCTCCGGTTTGGACAGGAAGTAAGGTCAAATTGGGGTCACCTTTTTGTAAATATTTTTTGACAAGTAACGATCTGTACAATGGTACAGAAATTGTGAATTTACCTCTTGTGGTTGTTGAGATATGATTTTTTTTAAATATTAAACTTTGACTTCCGGTTTGGACAGGAAGTAAGGTCAAATTGGGGTCACCTTTTTGTAAATATTTTTTGACAATTAACGATCTGTACAATGGTGCAAAAATTGTGAATTTACCTCTTGTGGTTGTTGAGATATGATTTTTTATAATATTAAACTTTGATTTATCGTAATTCGATATCTGATGACCTAATCATGACGTCACAAATTTCGTTTCATCTACGTGTTAAGTTCTAAGTATCTGCCAAGTTTCAAGTTCATGTGAAGTTTGCAAGTATGTGTTTTTTGTAGACAATCAATGGGGAGAAGAAAGAGAAGAAAAAAAACCGAACAAAAACAATAGGTGTTTCGGGTGCATACCTGAACACCTAAAAAAAAACGTAAGCGGTTTTTTTTCTTTTAATGTTCGTAAGAATCCGTAAAACAATACAATGTAAGTAACTTTAAGAAAAGCTTGTTAAAAAGTCCTGACCTGGGCCTACGGTCCGTACCAGGGAAAACGTTTGCAGGGCATTGACCTGCCAATTAAGCCTTTCCATTGTGTGGACGGATTAACATTTGGCCAGCCGGGCCGAACCAGGCAAAGCGGTTACATCAAACTAGTGTGGCCGGCTTGTACTGTTAAGGTTTTTCTAAAGGTCATGTAGGAGGGCAAGAATTTTTGCAGGTGAGAATTTAGATTGTTCCGGGTGGAGTTAGTGGGCGAAATTGGCTAAGGTCCCTTACAGTGCCTATACTCTGTTTTGGAATCTAACTGAAACAACTAGGCTTACTTTACATGCGCCTCTTCCCATAACACAGTTGCTTATATTTTGTGTGACAGCTTGATTCGTAGACTGTAGGTAATAGACTTCTGGTGGTAGGCCTATTTACCAGCTTTAAATTTGTATCTTAACAGGCAATTATCTTTTATAATCTCACAATTCGTAGGGAAGAAAAAAGAACACTTTAAAATTATTCACTTCCCAGAACGGTTTTTTCATCATCATAGAGCCTATCCCAAAAAAAAATTTATGTTAAATTAACGAAAAACATGGATTGTAAATTTGTAATACAAATTACTAATTTAATTGATGTTTGTTTATGAATCACAATCCATTTGAAGAATTCACATTGGATATTTAACCAAATCAGAAACTGCTATGCATTTGAAATGTGTTGTAGAAATATAAACCTAAACCTTTTCGATGTTCAGATAATGTGCTGGAATTGGATGATAAAGATGTATAGCGTGCAAGCAATTTACGCACCATGCATACACGTGTATTAAATCAAATTCATATTTGGCTATTCAATCCCATAACACACTTTGAGACTGTTGAACGAATGTTTTATATTAATTATTAAAAGTTTACTGAATGAAGTGGAAATAATGTATTGAAAGTCTACTTATTTATAATAGAAAAAATTTGTAAAAATATTATGTGGAAATGATATGATTTAGAACTGAAGTATTGCAAAAATGATTATGGAAAGTTCTGAATGAGGCACTGAATGAGGAACGAAACACCCGTGACATCAAAATTTCATCACTGCTGGAGGGCTAAATCCCCCCTCCCCCACCCATAGCAGGCCCCTGGGTGCTTGTGTAATTTAAAACTTACTTGTAATTGATGAAGCTATGGTTATCATCATGTGCAATGCCAGAAGACCATAGAAACTAAAGTGTTCCATGATACAGAAACCACGGAGGTTTCTATCTCCATGCAGAAACCAAGAAACAAACACCGTCCCTTAGAAGATCTAGATCAAATGCGAATGACGACGAACTGCACTAAGCAACATGCTTTATTCTGCAGGGCTATTTTTTCTGCAGTACACTTTGTGAATGGCTTAGAAATTGGCATAGAAATATAGTTTAAAAAGGTTCTTTAATAATTAATTCACCGACATACTCCACTGACATGGTAGTCTATTGGTTAGAACTCTCGCCTTGCAAGTAAGAGGTACCGAGTTCAAACCAGGTTTTTCAATATTTTCATAAATTTGTTATTATACATTTTTAGTACATTTTTAAACTACTAATAGTAATTCACGGGAAATAAAGTCAAGAATTCATTTTTAAGTATAGAACTCATGGACGGATCATCATGAGCACAGGCCCTGGGCACAAATTCACCACGGGCCCATACACGCGCATAATACTACTAGTACTATGCTTTTTTTTTTTTTTTTTTTAAACCAAGGGCCCCTATTGGCTCCTGGGCCCGGGGCACGTGCCCAGTTTGCCCGTGCGGTAATCCGTGCATGATAGAACTGCATATAGTGGACGAAGTGTACTGCAGAAAAAAGCGCATCCTGCAGTCCTGTTAATTATCGTCTATTGATGGTAAATGGCAAAGAACCTTGGAATTTTCAAAACATGGAGCGTTCACTGGGAGTTGTAGGGCGCCGAGAGTGGATCATTTATATTTGGGAGAGGGGAAGTTAAATAGGGAGTCATTGAACATTGCTTTAGCTGTACAGATGGTCATGGCTAATATTACCTGCTGCGTAAAAAAACATGAAACTTTGTTCTTGGTTTCGTTTGGGTCTTATTTTTTTTTTAAAGGTGTCCACACCCACACCGTTACAAATGAACTCTCCCTATAATAAGAAACTGTAGGTTGTTGTTTAGTGACAATTACTTTCATATTATTTTCCTTTGAATGCATGGAGTTGTCATATTTGTGTAACACAAAGCGACCTTGTAAAAACAGAAACTCATATTGTAGCAATTACTCTCGGAGCAAAACGTAGATGGATGAAATAGCGACTTAATTCAGCTGCGGTTAAAAATACCTTCAATCAAAATTGATGGACGACAGGGTGGTAGCCGTGAACTATTTGGTGGGGGTAGCCGTTAACAACTTTTGGGAACGCGTGAGAAACTTTTGAGGGAAGAGGTAGGTGTGAACAAAAATTTACCCCGAAAAATCGCCGAACGAGTGGGGGTGGCGTTCGAACTTTCGCCAAGAAATTAAATAAACTGAGGCTCTATTTGCCGACTGAGACTCGACATTTTTCACATAGGGGTATGAACGTTTTCCCGATTTGTGAGGCATCTCTTAGCCACCATACTTTGTATATGGGAAATTTGTCCCCGCGTATACATATATACGCGGGGACTTAATGCATTTTTACTCGTGCGTCACCGCACCGATTTGAAGCCGACCGATAACCAGAAACCAGAGACTTTTTTTGCCTTATATTTCGAACCATGGGTAATCCTTCCCTTGTCCGGTCCCAGAACCAGAATCTGACTCTGCTGTTTGTATCTTTTTTTTCTGTTGTGTTCATTTCACACCTGACTAACTTCTGCTCACTCTTGTGCTTATGTACGTATGTATCTCGTTCATTTTGCCATTGAGAAAGACACTGCTTGGTTCAAAACTATTTTACATTTATACTACACGTCCTTTAGGTTGGTAAGCAGTTTGCAAAAGCTAATTCTCTATTTATTATATATTGATTCTTACACAAATATATATGTATATTGATTCTTAAAAGTATGGCTGCATTAACAAGCACTTTACCAAAAGCACGTTTTGTGTTTATGTGAAAATTCTAGGTCGAGTTTTGCGTAGGTCGAGTTGTCACAAGGCTCGAACGCTGTCGTGGATCCTAGTTGTTCGTGCCGAGTCGTCACAAGGGTCGAGACGGCTTACCCCCCCCCCCCCCTCGCAGCGTCACAATAAAACGCGAATAACATTTTTATTGACGTTATGATGATGTACTTTGTTTTAGGCACTAATTCACATCACAGGCTTTCATATGGTGCATGTTTTGTATTGATGTGACGATGCTCAGTATGACATCATCCGTCGACAACTTTCACGTGTTAAACCTATGGGGTTTTGGGGTTTGGGGTTTTGGCGGCTAAATAACCGAACAAAAACAACAGGGTTTCGGCGACCAGGCCGAAACCCTAATAAACTATGATGATTTTCTTTGGGAGTGAGGATTGGAGATGAATATACAAATTCCTTCTAAATTCAAAATTAGGCCAGACATGTGTCGGATTGTTAAAATTATATTTTGTTCAAATGCTTCTTTTTAATTTTAAAAAAAATGCACCTTTTTAATTTTGAATGAAAAATAATGCCACACACAGTTACGCGACCAGATTCGTTATTCATCCATGGTTCAACCACAACGAAAACAGACGACGGTCACACATTTGACCGGATGCAAATTGTTCCTCTTGCACAATACACTGCGTGTTACCGGTCCGACGCAGATATTTAAAATATCTGTCGTCGATACATGTAAGGGGAATGTAAGGGGAATGTACGATACACACACACACCAACCTTCGTTGACGGAAGTAATAAGCAAAAACACTGCGGCATTAACGTGACAATACGTTTTGCCTGTTATTTCAGTTCTAACCTTTTTTGCTTCAAGTCGGAAATGTTGATTGTCTCTCTAACCCCCTGAAAACATCGTAGCTATATCACTGGCTCTGCACCTCTTGTTTCTTCTAACAACCCAAAGTTCTGAGTTCTACAGATGAAACCCCTCTTCCCACTGTACATTCAACATGTAATCTCACAATGGTCGTCGTAAACTTTGTCACGTAAAATTTTACCTGAAAACGCTGATATTTCCCACTAGTTGATGGTGACGTGTCTGTGTTGGTAGACGTACAGGCGGCTGTCAAAAAAGTTTAAAACTGTGTACATGTAGCTAGATAGGCATGTTTCTTAATTAAAACATTTCTTTTTAAAATCTTTAAAAAAAATGGACATAAGTTAATTTAAGAAGGGCCGTTTATTTTTACAGGTTTTTTGTAATTTCTGTAGAATATTCTTCCTCAAATATGTAGACATACCATCATTTTAAAGATTGTACATGGTTTTAAAACACATGTTCTAAATGTATAATTTACATAACATGTATATATTAGGAAAAAACAATAAAAAATCATTTCATATTCAGCTGAAAATATGCCAGCAAAACTATTGAACATATCATAAGGTCTAAAGTTGGTATAAGGGACCATAGTGATGCTGGTGGACAGGTATCTCTTGGCTGAAACCTTCTGAGTTTCTCAAATAAAGCGCACTATATACTATGCGCTATGCCCATTTGAAAAACATAATTTGTATCCATGCATGATGAGACCCATGAACACAGTGTCAGGTTGTTCTCTCTTTTTTAGGTGTTCGAGCTACAGCGCGAGCACCTATTGTTTTTGTTCGGTTTTTTAGGTGTTCGGGTACCCGGTACCCGAAACACCTATTGTTTTTGTTCGTTTTTTTTTCTTTCTTTTCTTTCTTCTTCTTCTTTTCCGGATCGATTGTCTACAAAAAATACATACTTGCAAACTTCACATGAACTTCACACTTGGCATATACTTAGAACATAACACGTAGATGAAACTAGAGTTGTAACGTCATGATTAGGTCATCAGATATCGATTTTCGATGGATCAAACTAATATCTAAAACGTTTCACTTACGTTTCACCTCTGTTGGTGAATCTAAATCAGCTCTGGTCGTGCTCATTATGTATGCATGTTTAAGGAATTGAACATTTACGCTTCGGAAATGCAATTGACTCGGCTATCGTGACCCCTGAAAAAATTGTGTTTCTGATCAATTCGTTTCGCATAATGTATTATGTGATTGACTAAAATCCTTTTTAGTTTTTTTTTTTGTATGTCAGCATAATCTATTTATTCTGAAAAAGGTCACTTTATTAATAGCTCTTTTCGAGGTCGTTGAATCGATTAACTGCCACATGTTTCAACAGTTGGGTGCATGCAGACCTGCGGTAAAAACCTTCCACAAAAGCGAGTTTTTCACTATTTTCTGAATTTTTCCTATCACCAGTGGATGTTTCATCGTTGAAAACAGACATTATTATGCACACTTAATTGGAGGTAAGTCTGGGCAATGACAAATTTACGAGAATCTTTGATTTAAAAATAAGCATTTTAACCGGCTTCAGATTATGTCAGATGTGTTGTAACGCGTTGGTTGATGCATACAGCATTGCATAGGTTGATGACAGTCAGTCAGTAATGTGTACGGTATGGGCGCCAGTGAATGGTACTAGTACTTTAAACGTTGGTACTAATTTAGCGGGTACCCGGTTTTATGTAAATAAAGTATGCTTAAAATTATTACGTAGGTTTTCCTCCATGACTCTTTTGAAATACTTAGACTAGTGCCTATGTGGTGGTAAATAGTCTGTAAGTGTAACGTTAGGAGAGTGAAGCCTAGGCATGAGTACAATTAGTTGAATTTAAACAAAACATATGCTAACGTTAGATGTGTTATCAATAGGATGTACTCAGTGTGTAATAATATCTAATGAATGTTAGCTCTGTGAAATTAAATAATTGATTAATTTAAACAAACAAATAAATAGTCTGAACAGTGAACAACAATGTTTAAGGGCTGAAAACATTAAAAACATTAGTACAGCTGGACATGTCTACCAATGTCATGCATGTATTAATACGTACATTGCAATACTTTGTAAATTATGTATGTCGCAATATTCTCAGACAAGTCAGAGTTTATTAGCAAAGGTACATTTTAAATAATTTTGGTTGACACTAATAATATTTACAACAACAATCATGACATTTAGGGAAAACTTGTAGCTTTGCATGGTGAAGAAGATAAGTAAGACTAATTGCAGTGACACCATGTGGAATACGCTAGTGAGTAGTAATTAGTTCTGAAAAGAAGTAGAGGTTACAACTTGACATTTTGATCAGTATGCTCTGATCGTCCTCAGGATTTACTACTCAATAGAGAATTTCACATGGTGTCACCGTAATTAGTCTTGCTTAATCATGAAATTTAACAAGTATCATTTATGATACTTTTCAGAATTTGTGATCACATGAAATCATGAAATGGTTTTGAATACAACAAAATAAAACATGCTTATTTTGAGTTTAATTTTCTTTTCACAGCTAATCTTCCTAGATGGAACTCCCTCAATTCTGGTGTGGCGATGGTTTGATCACTGTATGGGAACATTGCAAACAGTAGGATTAGCTGCAAAGGTAAGAGTTATGTCATATTAGGAAACAGTCCGGCAATGGGTTAGAAATGAACAGACTTTACAGATACTTTTATTGTTTTAAGTAGCAAACTCTTTGTGTATGTGTAAAACCGTACCATGAAATTGCTGTAAAGGGAAGTTACAACAACGGTAAATCTAAAAACCTATAAATCAATCATCCTGAGAAATGATTTGGTTTTCATGTTAGAGAAAAGAGGAATCGTTGTCAAAAACGGAAAAAACATGTAACAGTTTTTGTTTATATTTTTTACAAGGATGTGTTAACTACCATATACCAATGTTGTACATTCCCTTTATTTTTATATTGCATTTTTAGATACATGGACCCCAAAATGTAAGTAAATAAGGCCCTGAACTATTTGACCGATGAAAGATTTTCTAGAGATTTGATGTAACAATGAAAAACCACAAATAATACACGAGGTAGTGCATCCCATGTGTATGTATACATACATGTACATATGTGTAAAACAATGTTTTTTTCTTATTTTTGACAGATCTTTATGCATGCCCTTATTCCTGGTATTGTGGTGGTGTGATGGCACTGCATGATGCTTAACAACTTTTGCAGAGGATCTTTCATTCCGTGAACTTCACGTCCTGCCATGTTGAATTCAGTATGTACCAGCTTGCCACCTTATGGCACCTCCAGTAGACCAATTTCTACTTTATACATACATGTAAATGTAGCTTTGGGCCAATGTTGATTCCAGAGAAAATTCAGTAAATCAGGAGTACAATGTCTGTGTCAAAACAGCATGGAGTCAAGGAGTTGAACAATTGTAATATCTTGAGTGTAGGAAAAACTGAACAATATCTGTACTATTGCGCGGGATTTCTGTAAAAAGAGGATGTGAATGATAAATCTGATGTCGCGTACATCTGCAAACATTTGAACTAAACCTGTCCTAAATCAGTGCACTATGACGTTCAAGTTAATCGTCCTTTTGGAGCTAAACACTGTTCATCAGTACATCATTGTTATGATTCAAAATAGTCTTGAAAATATTTTTCTGTGTACTCACCTAGGCCTAATATCAGTGCTGCTTAGTATATAGTTATACCCATGAACTTGTTTTGTGTGGGCTGGGTGAAACAACTTTTGTGGTATCAAAAACGTAAGCACTTAATGTGATTAAACTTGCATAGCCAGGTTAATTTATGATGTATTATTTGAAAATAAAGGGTTTTTATGCACTGTTCAGTACCTGAAAGTTATGTTCGCATAAAGACTGCAGACTAGACTGAGATAAACAAAGACAGATATGACATGTGAATATAAAGATTGTACCCATCTCTACCAAACATTTCAAAATTAATATGTGACAATGTTGCCAGAGAAATTATTATAGGGCTGTGATTCCTTTTTAAAAATTACTATTTTTGTGATAGTAAAAACAAAAGAACTGAAAGTTAGGAAAAGAAAATTGAAATAAATGTAAGATGTGAATCCAAAGTACTCCCATGACTTATTTATTGTATGTCTAAAACTGTACCATGAAATTGCTGTAAAGGGCAGTTACAACAATGGTCAATCTAAAAACCTATAAATCAATCATGGACCCCAAAGTGTAAGTAAATAGGCCCTGAAATACTTGACCAATGAAAGATTTTCTAGATATTTGATGTAACAATGAAGAACTGTTCATTCGATGAGGGCGCTTTCCGGTTGCTGGCGACCGTTTTATTTTCTCTCTATTTGGATGTTTTAAAATCCATTGTAATCTTCCTTTTTAGTCATCGTCCTGCTCGTTTTTTAACAAAACTATGTTTAATTTATACCGCGGATAGCATCAATCCGACAATTTATGGGATTTTTCTTCTAGAAATTGATGAATTTTTGTCTTCATTTTATGCTGACTGCTCGCCCTGATTCGATTTAAAGATGGCGTCCATCCGTAACATGTTACTGTCGGCATTTTTCATACTGTGGTTTTACCGAACCATAGCGCATCATTCCCAGCAGATCCGTTCTCTTAATGAAACACCCTCCAAAAAGGACTTTAGTGAATGGCTCTTCAGTACCGGTAAACCCAGTTTCATTTCATCTAACTGTGGTAAACAACAAATTTTAGCTCTTTTTTCCGGCCTTCGTGTGCCTTTGAAGTCCAGGCGAGATCTTCGAACCACTATGAGATATATTTCTAGAAACAAATCCAGTCATTCTGATATTGATTTATCAACCCTGGTCACTTCATTTTTCATACTGCTGAGTGGGGATATTAATCCTAACCCAGGACCCATCCAAAGCGTTCGTCAACGTAAACCCAAACATCCCTGTATTCATTGCGGAATTGGTGTCGTGAGCAGAAGTCGAGCGATTAGCTGTGATTCGTGTGAGAACTGGGTTCACAGCAGATGTACTGGTTTCCTGTCTGCTTCCGCCTACGACAAACTTGTTGCAGACAAGACTACATTTAGCTACGTCTGCAACAAATGCTGCTTCGATGAGCTCCCCAAAGTTTCATAATCCAGTCATGCCTGACGAGCCTACTGTCAGCTTTGATGATAGAGCACCTGTTCAACCTAATCATTTAAACATTCCATATGTTGCAAGCACAGAACAGTCTCATTTCCATTGCTTTCAGCAAAAAGGTCTTCATTTTATTCATGTCAATATTAGATCTTTAATACCCAAAATTTCAGAACTGAGACGCTTAGCTGCAGATTCAAAAGCTGCTGTCATCGGTATTTCCGAATCTTGGATTGATAGCTCTGTTCCAGATGAGGAGATTAAGATCGAAAATTACTCCATCATGCGACAAGATAGATCCAGAAGCGGTGGTGGGGTATGTGTTTTCATCAGGAACGACTTGGCTTTCAATCCAAGACTTGACCTGCACAACACTCAATTGGAATGTATTTGGTTTGAACTGTTGCTCCCAAAAACTAAACCTATTATGGTTGGCACCTGTTATCGTCCACCAAGTGACAGTAATTTTTTTGAGCATTTGGAAGTTACCTTATCCAAAATTCGTTCTGATTGTGAGTTGATGCTTTTAGGTGATCTTAATGTTAATTTTCTTAGTAAGAAATCAGCTCTTTTTAGAAAATTAGTCACTATTCTAAATTTGTTTAATTGCAAACAACTCATTGACACACCAACTCGAATCACTAGTTCCTCCTCTACTATATTAGATCATATTATCTGTAACAACTCCGATAAGATTAGTCAATATGGTACTGTGAATATCGGCCTCAGTGATCATTTTATCATTTACTGTAGTCGAAAGGTGCTTCGAGGTCAAATAAATCGTCACAATGTAATTAAAATTAGGTCTTTACGAAATTATAATTCTTCTCAACTTCTGTCTGATCTGGCTGGTACAGATTTATCAGAAGTTTTTAATTGTAATGACGTTAATTTAGCTTGGACTAAATTTAAGTCTTTGTTCATTAAAATATTAGATAGGATTGCCCCTATTAAAGAAATTCGACTTAAGGGTAGAACTGAGCCTTGGATGAGTACCGAGATCCTAGATAATATCAGACATCGGGACAATCTTCTGTATAGATTTTAAAAAAATACTGCTGATACCGAATTGCACCGTAGTTTTTGTAAGATTAGAAATCAGGTTCAAAGAGACATTAGGTGGCTAAAGCTGACTATTTCAGCAATAAAATTGATGAAAACAAAAAATCAACCAAAAAACTATGGCAGCAATTAAAATCTCTTGGATATTGCTACACATCCAGTGCTCAGTCCAGAGTCATTCTTAACATTGATGATGATTTATGTTTAATTCATCAAAAGTTGCTGACCATTTCAACAGCTTTTTACTACTGTCGCTTCTAAATTGGCTAGTAAACTCCCCACTAGTACTAATAAATTTAGCACAGACTCTAAGGTCTTCAAAGACTATTACATCAATAAAGGGTCATCCTAATAGCTTTAAATTATCTTCAGTTAAAGATGATTTTGTCTTTAATGAACTGAAGACTCTTAATATTAGTAAAAGTACTGGTTCCGACAACATCCCTGCCAGATTTTTGAGGACGGGGCCAGTGAACTGAAAACCAATTGCTCATATAATAAATCTTTCTATTTTGTCCAATACTATTCCTGATGATTTTAAAATTGCAAGGGTTCAGCCGTTGTTTAAAAGAGACAGTAGAACCGACGTTAACAACTATAGACCAATAAGCATCCTCTGTGTAATTTCCAAATTGCTTGAAAAGGCTGTCTATATTCAGGTTGAAGAATATCTTACAAAAATAATATTTTGTTTAATTTCCAATCAGGGTTTAGAAAACATTTTCCACTGACACCCGTCTTATACATCTAACTGATCATATTCGTTTCCAAATGTCTTTGGGTAATTACACAGGAATGGTTATGATCGATCTCCAAAAAAGCATTTGATACTGTTGATCATGTTATTTTATGAAGAAACTGCAGGCCATGGGCATTGGTTCTATAGAATGGTTTAAATCGTATCTTCATAACAGACAACAATTTGTCAATGTTAACAAAGCCCAGTCCAAATGTTTGAATCTGACATGTGGTGTCCCCAAGGAGCATACTGGGGCCTTTATTATTTTTGTGTTACATAAACGATATGCCCAGTAGTGTTAAGTGCAAATTACTTTACGCTGATGATAGTGCTCTCTTGGTCTCTGACAAAGATCCTGCAGCTATAGCTAACATACTTAGCACAGAATTGGAATCGTGTAGACATGGCTCATTGACAATAAATTGTCATTACACTTGGGCAAAACCGTTTCAATTCTTTTTGGTTCTAAAAGAAAACCAAGAAGGTCAGTGACTTTACAGTCATATGTGGGGTAAACAAATTAAATCAGCTACTTCAGTGAAATATCTAGGGTTACACTTGACCAACATTTATCAGGTGAATTTATTAATTCAATTATTAAGAAAACAGGGATGGGTTGAAATTCCTTTATAGACAGGCTCTCTTTCTTAATACAAAATCCCGTAAAACTTTATGTTCGGCTTTGATTCAATGTCACTTTGACTATTCATGCTCCTTCTGGTTTTCTACACTCTCTGCTCATTTTAAAAACAAACTTCAAATTATGCAAAACAAAATGGTTAGGTTCATCTTGGATAAAGGCCCTAGGGCACACATTGGGCAAAAAGAACTTGACAGTTTGGTTTTTTTTAAATGTTAGGGACAGGGTCACTCAACTGAAATTAAACCATGTGTTTAGAATAACTTGCAATGTAACACCTGATTATCTCCGTGACAAATTTATCAAAGTCTCTGATTGTCACCATCACAATACAAGGACCAGTAATCTAAATTTTAAGGTTCCAGTTTCATCTAGTTTAGTAAACAATACATTTTATGTTACAGCTATCAAAGAATGGAATAATTTACCTTCTAATGTAAAGAGTTTCCACCAATTTGTCTACTTTTAAACGACTTGTTAAATGTCATCTCTCTACACAAGCTAAATTCAGGAAGCATAATTTGTCCCTTCTTTGGGGTGTGGAGGATCTTGAACTATCCTTGTCTTTCAAATTAGTAATTTGTATTTGTATTTTTGATGTTTCGATGTAAGGACCCCAATGGAAATAAGCCTATTTTATTGGCTTTTTGGGTTATCCTTGGATAAATATGGTATGTTTTTTATTGTCTTTTTGTAATGTGTCTTGTATTTTTATCATCTTTTTATCCGAATAAATTCAAATCAAATCAAATCAACGTGAATGTATTGTATGTAAAATACATGTACTCAACGTGTGTGTTGTATATGTACTGTGATTATTACTGTGCTCAATATTGGCGCGATTTGTATGTATGTGTGTACGGTACATACGTACACGCGCGCTATAATGCGACTATGCACACACATGATGCAGACTAGTCGCGCACTGTGTAGATTCACGTAAGCACACGACCCGTATTTTAGGACTGAAAAAGTCGTTTATATTGAAAATTTCTGTCATTGCCCACGAATCAAACAAGCTAAAAGATATGAAATACGTAATTTCTAAATGAATGCATCTTCATTTTCCAATTAAAAAATTCCAATCTATAATAAAGAAAAAATGAAGGTTTAGTATAATTTGTTATTATTTTTTGCTATAGCAGTACTGGCATTTCAGTCCAAGAGAAGGGGTGTACCTTTCCAATCCATGTCAGTTAAACATTTATTTAAATCTAAGCCCTTACCCCTATTTTCAACATCTTGCAACTTCAGATATGCAGAATTGATGCTGGGTGTGATTTTTGACATAATGAAGCACCAGTCGTCAGTCAATGGAATTGGTAATTTGGGCCCCTTATACTTTTATTGCTTGTTTGCCCCTCCCCTTCCCTAGTTCTTGGATTCTATAGTGCTGCAATGATAGACCAAAGAATTTTAGAAAACAAATGTGTTGGTTCATCACCAGTGGCAGTATGCCATCACCAAGAACTTAGGGAGGGGCAGACATTTTATTCCAAAATTACCGATTCCAATGACAACCTCTGAATGTCACCCATTCTGAACTGTCACTAAATCGTATACAGAGCGTACGTTTATTATAAATGCGGATTGATTCTGTTTTGTTGTCAACAAAGGATCATGGTTGGGTTCATTTACACTGAAGTCATTTCACTTGTTACATGCGTAAGACCATGTACACTAATTTCTAGATTGGTTACAAGTAGGTTAAACAGGTCAACAAAGTGGTTTCAATCGATTGTGGGGGTGTGGGATCAAGTGTAAACCACAAAAGTCAAGTCATGAAACCCAACAGACAGTTAAAATTTACAAGCACCCATACAACTCTTTAATTATTTCAATGTCTAACAATTTATGTACAAAATGGCATCTGATATTTAGGTTGTAATTCTGTAATATGGATGCAGCTACAGACATTTTGCCAATCATGTGTACAACCTTGAAAATGTAAAAATCAATGTAGAATTTGTTTTCAAATTTTATAAATTATTTTTAAATTATTTGCAGTATAGGTGAAAACAGACAGTTTATAAGCATGTCACAATAAGGAGATGCTTCATTACCTTTACTCCTCCCGAACACCTAGTGTTTGTTCAAACAAACACTTAAGCTCTAGTTTTTTTTTTTTCTTCTCCTTCTTCTTCTTCTTCTTCTTCGTTTCCGGATCGATTGTCTACAAAAAAACACGTACTTGCAAACTTCATATGAACTTGAAACTTGGCATATACTTAGAACATAACACGTAGATGAAACATAATTTGTAACGTCATTATTAGGTCATCAGATATCGAATTACGATAAAGAATTCTTTATAAGTTAAAACGTTTCGATTACGTTGAAAATCAAAGTCTACACGGCTGTTTCAACGCTAAAAAGTGCGCCCTCTGTTGGTGAATCTAAATCAGCTCTGGTCGTGCTCATTATGTATGCATGTTTAAGGAATTGGGGCGTTTACGCTTCGGAAATGCAATTGACCCCTGAAAAAAGTGTGTTTCTGATCAATTCGTTTCGCAACATGTATTATGTGATTGACTAAAATCCTTTTTAGGTTCTTTTTTATGTCAGCATAATCTATTTATTCTGAAAAGAGGTAAATTCACAGTTTTTGCACTATTGTACAAATAGAAAACAGTCCGGCCGGCGGATCGGAACGCTAATATGGATTGTCGCCCTCTATCGGCAAAAACGATTGTCTACAAAAACACATACTTGCAAACTTCACATGAACTTGAAACTTGGCATATACTTAAAACTTAACACGTAGAAGAAACATAATTTGTGACGTCATGATTAGGTCATCAGATATCGAATTACAATAAATCAAAGTTTAATATTTAAAAAAATCATATCTCAACAACCACAAAAGGTAAATTCACAATTTTTGTACCATTGTATAGATTGTTAATTGTGGAAAAATATTTACACAAAGGTGACCCCAATTTGACCTTACTTCCTGTCCAAACCGGAAGTCAAAGTTTAATATTTTTAATAATCATATCTCAGCAACCACAAGAGGTAAATTCACAGTTTTTGCACTATTGTACAGATTGTTAATTGTCAAAAATGTTTACAAAAACATGACCCCAATTTGACCTTTACTTCCTGTCTAAACCGGAAGTCAAAGTTTAATATTAAAACAAATAATGATGCAAAGTTTCTTTTAAAAACATTCTGACGTCGTCATCACTGCCCTGACAAAACTCGAACACCTATGTGTTTGTATTATCACAAACACTGCCGTCTAGTTTTGTTTTGAAATTCATTTTATTTGATTAAAACAAGTGACAGATCTTTTGAAGTTTGTTACGAAGTTTAAATCGGTTAAAAGTGATTTTCAATCTAAAAGTTTAAGAGAGTGCAGAATCAGGTTGTATGGCATGGTCACAAGAGATCACTGATGAGACAGAGATGGACCAGAGCTGTTAATTGCGGTGAAGTTCTTATTCAGTGTACAAAAGTGTATTAGGAATTCAGTATTCATGTAGAAATATATTGGAATAAGGAACTGGAGTTAATGTACTAATTGCAAACAACTAACTCAATAACAATGGCAGTCAGCGTACCTTAATTCAGACAAGGTGTCACTCCTGGTTGAACTTCAAAGAGATCTGTAAACAAAAGGCAGACTAGACCCTTCCTCCCAACACAAAGCAAGATTATATTTCAGGAATTAAGCTGGTTAGCGTTTCAGTCATTTAAATGTCTTAAACGTAAGGGGCCGTTCACAATTATCAACATTTTCACAAGTGTACAAAGAGTACACTTTTTCAGACCCCCCTCCCCCCCCCTTTAAGTGTACAAAATAAAATGTTGATTTCAAACAATAGATTTGTGTTCAAAAGTAATGTATTCAGGCAAAGTATAATATACAGTCAGTCTGCAGCAAATATTTTAAACCGAGGTCAGTTCAACCATGGAAGTATTATAAACATGATAAAGAAGTATTATAATACTTGCATGGTTCAGCACACAGAATTTAGCTGTAATTTGACTTTGCCTCCATCATGTCCATTGTATGTTTCTCAAAAAGGGCATGCTGGCCAAGTTGGCCGTTACGAGAGCGTTTTTTGAAGGAACATTGCGGCAATCTCGACAGGGCATCACGGCATTGGCCGCGGTGGCCGCGGTTAAGATCGAGGCCTACGATCTTTCTGGGCGTTGGCCGTGTATTTCGCGCCGTTTTTACAAATCGACATTTTTACTTTTTGAAAAAGCGTACGCGGCGCCTTAACCCCCTCCCCCCCCCCCCAGCGTACGGTTTGTACGCTCGTGAAAATGTTGATAATTGTGAACGGCCCCTAAGCAGCTTAACGTTTCAGACATTTAAATATCTTAAACGTTATCTCTACTTAGGTTTAAGACGTTATAATGGCTGAAACGTAAGCTGTATTACGTTTCAGACATATACATGCCTTTAACCTAAGCCCCATTGTACTGTTTAAGACACGTTTAAGACATTTCCCTGTTCATAGTGATACTGGCTTCATTGGCGAAAAGCCAGTAGGGATGAGGTTATAGCCCCAAATTTTGTCAAGGAGTAAGAATGTTGGTTTGTTTTATAAATCCTCGAGGGCACTTACATTAAAATCAATCCATGGCTATTTTGTTTTAAAAGGTTCCAAATTGTTATTAATACACTTTAAATTTGCTTCGCAAACGAAAGCATATCTACAATGTTCATGGGCAACATTTTGACATTATTTTGTCGATGGCGCGTCTATCGTGCAACGCTCAGTTGTATTTCAGACATCAATCAATAATTTTAAATTTGTTTGCTTTTCAATATTTTGCCCAGCATCACTATCATAGTTGGTTCTTAAAGGTATGGTAATAATGCCAGCTGATAATGGTAACCCTCCCTAGAAAAGAAATTATCTGAGGTGCTTTCATGGTCAAGCGGTTTAGTGCATCGGATTTGTGTTCTGATGGCTGAGTCGTCAGAATGTGGGTTCGAATCCCAACCGCGACCATGGTGCTTGTGTCCTTGAGCAAGACACTTTACCATAATTGCTTCTCTCCACCCAGGGGTAAATGGGTACCTGTGAGGGCAGAGTTGGTTGTTGTGTTTAATTAGCCCATGCAATTGAGCTGTATAATCCCCAGGGAGCTGAGAATGGTTTCAGGAATGATTTATGAGCCTGATGAGCAGGGGTAATAATATAATGCGCCTTGAGCACCAGTTTGGTGGATACGTGCACTATATAAGTCCACGTTATTATTATTATTATTATTATTATTATTATTATTTCAAAGAAAGATTTAATAACTTCCATTTCGAATTTAGGAAAGAAGAGTATCCTATTTTCTTAAGTCCCCATTATAGAATGAATACTGTTCTGAATGCATTTTTACTCGTGAATGACAAAATGAAATAAGCTGAAACTTTCAGAGTTTGTTTGTTATATATGCCTTCATAATCTTACTTGATTCTTATTCAGCATGGATGCATTTACAGACATTTTACCAAAGGTGTATACTGGCTTTAAAGGGACAATATCATCACGATCAACAGGGCATGGAATCGGAGTGCTAGTTTTAGATAAACTCAGTAACCGCCATAATACCCACCACATGATAAGGTCATATTACCGTTGCTGCTGCATAAAATAATGAGCCAGTAATTTCCATTCACTGTGTTCATCTTAAACTAGGACACCAATTCCATGCCCTATTGAAAGTCTGCTTTGATCGGGACGGTACTGCCACTTTAAAAGGTAGATATGCGTTGACGCCATGCTTATTATTTCTCTTTTCCGAGATACTAGCATGGGCGGATCCAGAACATGTTTTTAGGGGGGGGCTGAGAATTAAAAACAATTATTTTACAGTACTACAAAAATTACAATGAAATAATCAAAGGGAGAGAAAAACAAAGCACAGTGAGGGGGAAATGAGAGACAAGGGGAATACCTTACCGTTTGTTTGTTTATCCCACACACTGTGGGAATGGGAGTGCGTTCTCCCCTCCCCTCCCCCTCTCTCTCTCTCTTTTTCTCTCCCTTTTTTACGATTTTAGGGGGGGCGACAGCCCCCTTAGCCCCCCCCCCCCCCCAGATCCGCCAATGACTAGGTTCTTGAATGAACTGGAGGGATAAACTCAAGGTTTCAACTGCAGTGTGCTCATGTCGCATGCAGGAGAAAGATCAAAGCATACTGAAAATTTGTTCTTGGTTTCGTTAGGGTTGTCAACAGTTTTTGAAGAAAGAGTCCACTCCCATGCCGTTACAAATGAACTCTCCCTATAATAAGAGAGCATGGTTTCCTTAGAAACTATAGGCTGTTGTTTAGTGACAATTACTTATATTTTCCTTTGAATGCATAGAGGTGCATGCCTTCTTTCGCGCCAAAAATAGCCATAGGCCTATTTGTGTAAAAGAAAGCGACTTTGTAAGAACAGAAACTCAAATTGTAGCAATTACACTTGGAGCAAAACGTGCATGGATCAAATCGCGTCATCGATTTTTTAACAAAATGACAAATGAAATGTCAACGGTTGTTTGGCTGAAATAACTGCTGTATTTCACATCAGCAATGCATCACTGCCTCATCTGCAGGGCCAAGCGAAGACATAATCTTGGGGGTGTGCAAGACACGTTGTTGCCAAACGACTTAATTCAGTGGCGTCAACAATTATGCGTGATATGCGTGAGACATTTTTTAGGAAGGGGTGAACCAAAATTCCCCCCGAAAAACCGCTGAACAGGGAGGGGGTAGAAATTAAATCACCTCGGGCACCGCCTGCTTCGACATTTGGGAGGAGGGCGTGTCACCCCTACACACTCCTTTTGCTGCATCCCTGCTCATCTACAGCTTTCTTATGTTTTTTTATGATGCTGCATCGGTTACCGTTTTACTTGGTTTAAAGCCACTAAAAAACATATCTCAATCACAGTTTAGGCTAAAAATGATATAATAATCTTGATTCTTAAAAAGTATGGATACATTTACAAACATTTGATCAAAAGTGTATTATTACTGGCCGTAACCATTGGCATATAATGAATGCCAGAGCATAGAGACTGTTGGGACCATACACCAACGCTTCAAATACACTTCAAATTTGTTTCGCAAACGAAACTGTATCCACAATGTTCATGGGAGGGTCAGCAACAGTTGTTTGATGATATTCACAATTTTATGATGATGAAATAATGTTTAATAATCCAAATCCGCTTAAATAATTTTGATAAGTGGGGGGGGGGGGGGGATGGGATTGCGGTCAGGAACAGTCATTAGCTATGAAACATCCCACACCCCTTTTAACGACAAATCTATGCAGATATAATAATAATAATCCCGACCGCGACTGGGGTACTTGTGTCCTTGAGCAAGAAAGACACTTTACCATAATTGCTTCTCTCCACCCAGGAGTAAATGGGTACCTGTGAGGGCAGAGTTGGTTGTTGTGTTTAATTAGCCCATATGCGCTGAAATTGCAGCAATTGAGCTGTATACTCCCAAGAGAGCTGAGATGGTTTCAGGAATGATTTACGCGCCTGATGAGCAGGGGTAATAATGTAATGCGCCTTGAGCACCAGTTAGGTGGATACGTGCGCTATATAAGTCTAAATTATTATTATTAATAATAATAATAATAATGAACATTTGTAATGCGCCGGTATCCGTCAAAAGAGACGCTCATGGCGCAGTGACACATTAGAGTAAACAATAAAACAAATACATGGTAAGAACAATGCAATATAAAATTACAAGGAACAATGATTGTAAAAAGGCTGACTGGCCCTGGTCAGAATATGCTAGACAAAGACGATATTCTGACAAGGAAAAACCCTGCATACACAACCATGCAAACAAGGTTGATTTGCCAAAAATATAAACATATAAACACCGCAGCGATACTCTTGACATATTATTATTATTATTATTATTATTATCGTTTCGGTTTGCGGTAACACCATGTGTTTATCTCAACTAACGTGAAGCTGAGATACAGGTTCTGAAAAGAACCGTATCGAACCGTATTCTCACTTAACGAAGGTTGAGATACGATTGTGCGATACGGTTCTTTTCAGAACCTGTATCTCAGCTTCACGTTAGTTGAGATAAACACATGGTGTTACCGCAAACCGAAACGATATCGATATTCCACCATGCAAAGCCTCAAAACTTATATTATTATTATTATTATTATTATTATTATTATTATTATTATTATTATTATTATTATTATTATTATTATTATTATTATTATTATTATTATTATTATTATTATTATTATTATTATTATTATTATTATTATTATTATTATTATTATTATTATTATTATTATTATTATTATTATTATTATTATTATTATTATTATTATTATTAATTGTGTTGTCCAATGGTACGTCTAGCCACGATCCATTTCACTTCAATACACATTTTAAGAAATGTTGCGCATGGAAGATACGCGTGGTAATTTCATTTTAGTCTTGCGCACTTACATTGTACGTAAAAACAAAAGCAACAATAACAACAACAACAAAGACACTTTCAACAATCATTCTATGAGAAAAGGAGAGCAGTTTTAAATCGTAAGCAATAACATTAATAACATCTTGATTATAGTTGTACCTAGCATTTGCAAACATAAACCATTTTTTATCCAAGGCATGTTGAACACCGAAGTAAGCATTCACGCTACCCTCCCACAGTACCGTACATGTATCCAAGGCATGTTGAACACCAAAGTAAGCATTCACGCTACCCTCCCACGGTACCGTACATGTATCCAAGGCATGTTGAACACCGAAGTAAGCATTCACGCTACCCTCCCACGGTACCGTACATGTATCCAAGGCATGTTGAACACCGAAGTAAGCATTCACGCTACCCTCCCACAGTACCGTACCGTACATGTATCCAAGGCATGTTGAACACCGAAGTAAGCATTCACGCTACCCTCCCACAGTACCGTACATGTATCCAAGGCATGTTGAACACCAAAGTAAGCATTCACGCTACCCTCCCACAGTACCGTACATGTATCCAAGGCATGTTGAACACCGAAGTAAGCATTCACGCTACCCTCCCACAGTACCGTACATGATGATGTATCCAAGGCATGTTGAACACCAAAGTAAGCATTCACGCTACCCTCCCACAGTACCGTACATGTATCCAAGGCATGTTGAACACCAAAGTAAGCATTCACGCTACCCACAGTACCGTACATGTATGTATGGCAACGTAGCTACTAAAAATGTTTTTTTGCTTTTAATTAAAAAAATTACTTCTTCATTACTACATCTCTTGCATACATTTTGAAGTAAATATTTGTGTTCGAGACTCCTATGAAAGGTAAGAATGAGGAAGTGGAACACAACCATTATGCTAATAATGCTAATGTACAGACCATGTTTAAACTTTGCGTGACCTTTAGAGTACCAGGCTGATTTCCCGCCGGGCAAAAGTGTGTGTATTTGTATGCAGAGTTTGTACATTTTGTACTTGGCCACATAACGTCAAGATTTTTTTTTTTCAGGTGAATAAGATTTGAGATGCAATGTTAGTGCCTTATTTTAAAAAAAATCTATTTTTTTCTGCTGACATCTCAAAATATCAGATTTGATGGTTTCTTGTCATAGACCAGTGTACATATTCATCCCGGTGCAGTTTGACCTTTGGGGCTCTTCTGTAAACATGTGATGTCATTGGTCACATGGTTTTACAACCCCTGATGCTATTAAATGTATACGCATCTTAATGTTAATCTATATCTATGCAAATAGCGGTCGTGTCCATTGGCGGATCCAAGGGGGGAGATAAGGGGGATGTAGCCCCCCCTAAAATCGTTTAAAAAAAAATTTAAGGGAGAGAAAAAGAGAGAGAGGGGGAGGGGAGGGGAGAACGCACTCCCATTCCCACAGTGTGCTTTGTTTTTCTCTCCCTTTGATTATTTCATTGTAATTTTTGTAGTACTGAAAAATAATTGTTTTTGATTCTCAGCCCCCCCATAAAAAATGTTCTGGATCCGCCCATAGTGTTCCTTGTGATTACATATTAAGCCATGTTTAACAACAGCACTAATTAGCCCTAATTAGGTAATTCATTAACAAATAGGAAAAAGACAAGTATAATATATTTCAGAAAAAGGCTCCTTATAAGCTTAATTATTATAATTTTAAAGGGAAGGAAACATTTTTTCAAGATTATAAAATGAACGAATTAGTATCTTAAAACATAAGTATGTACATGTACTTGTAAAATTGGACTTATTGGAATTATGTAGACTGATGTGTTTTCGTCTCAGAGAAAACATGAATTTTTATGTCGAATTTACAACAAGTTGCAATCAGGCAAATTCAGAAAAGCCTAAGATCCACTAGAGGAAATCAAATGGCCCTCTTACATTTATAACTCGCCTTCTTGATGTCGACCTTGCAAAGCCATCCCTTCTGTGGACAAAATACCCAAGTAGGCCTATAGTCAAAACGTATGTAAATATAACTGGAAATATGGGCGCTGTTCTACGTGGAAAAGTATTAAGCGATGCCATTTTGTTTCCCCTGCTGGACCTTAAGCTTTCCTATGTTTGAGGCAATGGGTTCGAACCAAATGAGGAAATGTCAGTTATTGATATTTGCAATTGGAGTTATAATGTAACACGATGTGCTCAAGTGATCAGATGCATAGGCCTAATAGTGGGTCTTTCCTCATTAAATGCAACTTACCCTCCCATTGACGGATCCAGGGGGGGGCGGGGGGGGGGGGGGGCTAAGGGGGCTGTAGCCCCCCCTAAAATCGTTTTAAAAAAAAATTAATTTAAAAAAAAAGGGAGAGAGAGAGAGAGGGGAGGGGAGGGGAGAACGCACTCCCATTCCCACAGTGTGCTTTGTTTTTCTCTCCCTTTGATTATTTCATTGTAATTTTTGTAGTACTGAAAAATAATTGTTTTTGATTCTCAGCCCCCCCCCAAAAAAAAATGTTCTGGATCCGCCCATGCCTCCTACAATCAGTGCAATTTTTGAAACAACCCATTCAGGCCACTCCAAGCCATTAGCTGTTGCCAGTGGCCTCCTATGGTTACCCTTCTGTGTACTGTCACACCACTGAGATTACAGGGTAAAGTGGTCTCCCATTGATACATTGCAGGCCATACTAATATGTTCAAACATTTACAGTGACTTTGGGTAGCACACAGTTGATTTTGTAATATTATTTGGAAAGGACAGCAGGCTTGTACATGTACGTACTGAAGGTTGCTCAAGAACAGAATTTAGTGGATTGGAGTGGCCTCCATGTGTAGGAGGGTTTAAAGGGCCTCGCAAATTGTTGTGTACCGAGTTAACGCGGCGCACGGGTGTTATTCATAAACATTAATGCCGTCATCAACTTTATATGCTTTTGTTTTAAAATACTGATGCAAGTCTCGTCTTTTCCTCCCTTTGCCATGTCACTATAGGCACTGCCTCTCAGACTTTCTCCATCATATCCTTGGTCATTGTGAACTCGTGAATGGATTCATCCGTTTTATCGATAGCGATATATTCCTGAAAGAGGAACGAAAATAGTTACATCACTTTTATACTTAATTCATTTTGTACAAAGAAAAATGGGTCGGTTTTAAGCGTACGTGTACACACGGCCGTTATCACTGATTACGTTTTTAAACAAAGCGATTAAATAACACAAAATATTTTTTTCTATAAGGGTTTCTCTTTTATTTTAAAGCAAATATAATAAGTTCAGTTAGAGACGGTGTCTGTCGGTATTCTGGTTAGTGACATTCACAAAATCAGCTTCTCACTACACTTGCAATACACTTTACTGTACAGTGGGTATAAATGGGTACCTGTGAGGGTAGAGGATCGTCCAAAGCGCCTACGGTAGCTTGAGCTGTATACTCCCCAGGGAGCTGAGAAAAATTATGGATCGATATTGGCCTAATGGCAGGGATAATAATGTAAAGCTCTTCAAGTATCACAACATGAATTCAATATTGCTGTTGTTGCTGTTGTTGCTGTTGTTGTTGTTGCTGTTGTTGTTGTTGTTGTTGTTATTGTTGTTCTTCTTATTGTTATTATTATTATTTATTAACCTTTTCATCAGTCAAAAACTCAGTCAACTGCTCGAAGATACTCTGGAAAGTTGGTCTCTCGGTTGGATTTTCCCGCCAGCAATTACACATCATTGAATACCTAAAGTATAGTAACTTGTTTTGAGGTACTTGTTAGAGCCTAAACAAAAGTCAGTTAGGCTGGCCTATAGACCCTGTGACTTGTTTACAATGTAGAGTTTGTACATTTTGTACTTCTCCGCATAAGGGGCCACTCAGAATTATCAATGTTTTTAAATTTCGATTTTTTCAATTTTGTTATCCACCCACCCACCCCAATTTTCGATTTTAAAAATACTGACTGCTGGCTATTCAATATATTCTACATATTGAAGGACAAAGTGATGCCCCAAATAAAGACAGCACTTTTTTTTCTCTGTTTTTCTTTTTTAAGTGAAAATTATATTTCGATTACTTTCAATTTTTTTCTTTGACCCACCCACATTTTCGGAAAAATTCCAAATTTTAAACCATTGATAATTCTGAATGGCCCCTAGCATCAATTATTTTGTTTTAATTTTCAGATGAATAAGATTTGAGATGTAATGTTAGTGCATTATTAAATCAAATTAAAAACAAATTCTGCTAACATCTCAAAATATCAGATGTTATGGTTTCTTGTCATAGCAGTGTACATTTTGCGCCCGGCGCAGTTTGACCTTTGTCATTGTGATTTTTGTAAAGGATTTCTATAGAGGAATTAACTCTTAGGCATGTTAACAATGAAGTGACTGTCAACCTTTATACAAATGTAAGATGTCTTCATTTTGTTTTCATTGTAACCATACTTCTGGGAAAAGTAACTAATTGGCCACATATGATGCTCGATATGCGGCAGAGCGCACCCCCTCTCATTGTGTCTTCATTGTGTTCCTGGAATCTTAGAAATTCTTTAGAGGATTTAGGGGGGGGGGGAGAGGTCCGTTAACAATAGAACAATAGGGACATGGGGGGGCACTGTGCCGCGAATTGAGCATGGTATAATTGGCTAATAGGAAGATTGACTAATAAGGAGTGACTTTTTTGACACCCAGTGTTTTCATACTACAAATAGATAGGATTGTACTATTCCATAACGACTGTTGCTATATGCTGCATTATTTGCTGTTTTATTGATTTTTTTAGCAGGTTAGCCTCCTCAGTTAAAAAACTGCTTTCCTTGAGGACCCTGTATTCAGACAATATTAAACGTTTAAACCAATCTGCAATAAAAAATAAAATAATTAAACAAATAAAAAACATATCAAAATCAGAATTATGGGCAAATTATTAAAATAAACAAAAGTAAAACATTTTGCGAGGATAAAATTTAAACCATAAGATTCTGAACACCTCAAATTACCTCAAGATTTGCAATTGGCATGCACGTCGCGGTGCGGGTGGCGTGACCGAGTTCTAAGCATTGCTAGATGGGTGGGGCTTATTCATTATTATTTTATATTATTTTGTTAACCAGAATTACTGAGAGCAAAACCAACAAGATTCATTCCCAACACTGACTGTTGACGCTATAAAATGACAATAGAGGGCGCTCCCACTAAACAATATCCAGAGCCGTATAGAGAGAGTTGCAACAACCAAGCCTGTGTGGACTCAAAATGGTGCTGCTGCGCACCGTGTACACCGGTATGTGACGTCATTGTGTTTCTAATGTAATTATGCACTGCAGCATTTCCTCAAACTTTGAGTACCTGGCGTAGATCCAGGGTCTCGAATAAATGGGAGAATTATGGGCAAGGGGCGGCACATTGCCAAAAGACGGGGACACACAAAGAAACGTATGGTAAATGTACATGCATGTCCTTTGCCCCCCCCCCCTCCACCCTTGGTTCCGCCAATGTTGACTCCACCTACTGATTGAATGTCACAATTCTTTCTGAACACTGCTCAAGGCTCTGATTATTATATCACATATACGTATACTCACACTTCTTCCTTACAACGGTTCGGGCGCGGCATGCGGTAGCCTCTTTTGATTTTACGCAATACTTTCTTGGCACCCATGAGTGGGTACGGTCGCGCACCTGTCGTCATCAATTAGACATTACACGAAATTGTTATTTTGTAATCACGTTATAAATTATCATACATTAAAGGGAAGGTGCAACTTTGTTTATTACCAGATTACCAAATGAACAAATTATTATCTAAAAACTAAACTTGGTGTAAAGTTGGTCCACATGTCAATCATCATGAGAAATGATTTCGCCTGTAGCGCCTTGTATCTTAGAGAAAAGGGAAATTGAAATGTCAAATTTACACAACGTTGCCAGATGGCATACAACAATTACAAATTGAAAGAATCAAAATTTTCGTTGTTTTCTCAAAAACGCGAGCACCTGATTACATGTACTCAGGTTAGTTTTATGTTACATTTCTTGAAAACAAGATGGTTGAAATGAACGTATGTTACCAAACACCAATGTTGTTCCTTCCCTTTAAACAGGTTTATGAAATGTATATTAAGTACGTCCATAATTACGTTAACGGTCAAGAATAACAAACATTACCAAACAAAACGAAACAATTATAATCACACATTCTGGAACGAAAGCAAAAGGGGAATCGAAGGCTATTGAGCCTGAGGTAGATAAATCAACTAACTGCGCGACCTTTTGTTTGCAACTGATTTCATTTCATTTCATTTCATTTCATTTATCATTTCTGGTAATGAAACCAAGGGATACCTCAGAAAAGCGCACTTAAGCACTATAAGCTCGAAAGCCTGAGGAAACCTGTAAACAAGGGCGCTTGCAATGTGAACCAGAAACACCGGGGTAAACCCCTTACACTTCCACGATAAGTGTTCTGGGTTCTTTTACGTGCATTACTTAATCTAGTACACGGGACCTACGGCTTAACGTCCCATCCGAAGGACGAAGCAATTATGGTTAAGTATCTTGCTCAAGGACACAAGTGTCACGACCGGGGCTCGAACCCACACCCTGCTGCTGGCAACACCAGAACTTGAGTTCGGTGCGCTAGACCGCTCGGCCACGACACTCCAACTGATGAAAGGTAATTAGCTCAGTTATTTACGGTATTGTTTGAAGATGCAATTTCGTCGTGTTTTTCGTGAGCTTATAACAGACTTAATCATTATAGTAGTCTGTATTTTTACCAGCACTTGACACTGATGTGATACACCGCCGTGGCTGATTACGAAGGCGCACACAATCTTCATTGCTGGCGCGTCCGAACCGAGTTAACCGAAATATCTACAGTAAAAAAATTGTCACTGTACGCTGTCACTCACCAATATGCATTTGTATTCTTAACATGAATTATGGACTTGATTCTTATGCATTTACATACATCTTACATTTGCAACTGACCGCCAACGCAGGATAAACAAAGACAAAATAAACTTCTGCACAAACTTAACTTCTTTGTGGGTTGTTTTATGAGGGGCGTGGCTAAATCACCAACAGCAAATAGGTAAATTTTGCGGTTAGTTTTGGCATGCCTATACGTAATTGTTGAGTGTGTGGTCATTTCAACATAAGTCACGCCTCCTACGTGGTACCATTTAATATTCTGCTTTCAGACAAATAATGTACAAATGACGCATCTATACTTACGAAGAGGAAAATTATTGCAAAACACTTGCGTGTAGTGTCTGACATCAAATATCGGTTCTATGTACAAAAGCTCAAGAAAAACACGAAGAGGCTGCTTTACGGGAATATCACTTACCGAGTGTGACGATCTCCCACAAGAGAACCCCAAAAGACCATACGTCACTCTGTGTTGTGTACACGTCATCGAGTAAGGATTCCAATGCCATCCACCGCATGGGAAGAGGTCCCTTTAATCACGGAAATATATTGGAGTTAAATAAGATCGTGTAATTTATCTCTCGAGTTGTGGTACCTGTGGGTTAACTTGACGTTTCGGTCAGTGTGCACTGAACGTCTTCAGTTTTTTCTGAAGACAGTCAGAGCACACTGACTGAAACTTTGAGTTAACCAGTTGTATGGCTACACAGCTCTCTTTGAGTAAGATGTTGTATTGTTTAACGTTTTGGCTGGTCAGTACCTATCGAAACTTCATTGAAACTAAAAATCCCCCATGCATGCTGCCCTCTTGTGGTTGTTTAGAGCAATAACTTGATTAGTCTGATCCCCTGTCTTTATTCTACCAAGGATAGAGACAGGCTTCGAAGTGTGACGTCAATCTTCAGGCTTTAGCTGCATCTGATATGATGCTCCATAGGGGGAGCTACTAAACAACTCAAAATCAGTCAAATACCTGCGACTGTCGTTGGTAAATCCGGACATTCATGACGTTACGAGCCAATCCAAAGTCTGACACTTTACACACCATGTCGTCACCCACTAATATATTACGGGCTGCAAGGTCGCGATGGATACACTTGTATGAATGAGGTAATATATAAAAGACAAATATATTTAAATTGTTTTGTTTGTTTACTGGAGGAAAAAAATCAATTTACCAACTCTCAAATTCATTGCCCCAAATACGATGTCTAAAAAGAGATGAGACTGTGAGACCTGGGCTGTGACCCTATGTTAACCAAATCCTGGATCCGCCACTGATTGCATGACATTGTTCTATTTTTTAACTCATCTTTTGTCAATGATATAGTCTTTCAGTCACTTAATTGTATTGATCTTAATTGAATTTATGCACCTGTTCTATTTTGTATTGTGTGTTCAGTGTATTAATAATAGAGCATGCATTTGCATGATTAAGTCATTCTTTAAATGTTGTATTATTTCTTTCACTCCGTACATTCAATCTCATTATAAAGAATACAAAACAATACAAATCTATCAAATTACATATCCATTCAAAACACATGAGCAATACAAAATAGCACAAGCATAAACAAGATATAACGAAAATGAGGCAAATATGCATATAAGCAATTGTCAACCTTGAAAACACAGACAATGAAAGTCATATGAACGTGCTCATAGTCAGACAAAAACAAAGGTAAACCAAATAAATAAAAATTGACGTCAATTTCAATCAATAAAATATTAAAGCCACATAGAAATCTCAAATTTTTTCAAATTTGCGACTTGTGACTCATTTTCACAAAGCGGGTCACATTATGAGGGCACATTATTTCGGCAGGGTTCGACGTTCGATCGTGGCGCGAAGTTAGCACGGCAGCAAGTACGACCTTAAAATGGATGCCAGATCAGGTTTGTTAAGTAAAGACTTGCGAAAAACAAGGTTTGCCAAACACAGACTTGCGAAAAACAAGGTTTGCCAAACACAGACTTGCGAAAAACAAGGTTTGCCAAATATATATTATTATTATTATTATTATTATTATTATTACTTTGATCAGATCCTATATTAATTTTCAGATGATATGATAAAACTGTGAACTTATTCACTGGAACTTTCACGGGTCATTTTTTTCTCATATTTCTAGATTTTCATAAAGTAACCTGGCTTACTTGGCAGGGCACATTTTTTTTATGACCCTGGACGGCCCCTGAACACATATCTATTGTCCTACAATTTAAAAAAAAAATAAGTAAATAAATGATCGAATGGTTACCTTTTGTGATGACAGGAAGGCCATCCCACAGGACACGTCTCTAGCAAACTTGATCAAAGTTCGAGAGAAGGACTTATCTTCAACGTTGCAGTACTCACTACCTGCGTATTTAGATCTTAGCTCAATGAGAACTGTCTTCAGGTCCCCATTGCTGAGGTATTCAACAATGAGGTAAATTGGATCTGGCGAAAAAAAGAGTGACAAACCACAAACAAACAATAAACAGACTGGCATAGAGACAAACCAAGGAACATTAAGAAGAAACATGAACCGCAAACTCCCATGATCTATAAATCTTTATCGCGATATTTGGTCTTCTTTGATAGATTCTTGAATTCCCTGTATGTTATATACATAGGTGGCAAGTAGCACCGATTCTCAACACACGCAAAAAGGGGCCAGTCTGTTTTCCTTCTAGCCTCGTTTCGATTTAAGTGGATTTGTATGGCAGAAAACAAAGATGGCTGAACCATGATAACATCATCTATTCAGTGATATTACAGTGATACACTCACTGGCCAAAAGTATTGCAACATGCTCAAAATAACACTTTACAAGTAACAGGTGAGATGATCATTTAATCTGATTTCATCGATCGTGTATTACATAATTTCCGAGCAAGAACAGTAAAAAAGAACATTGACTTCAAAACACAGGCACTTTCAAGAAGTCTTAAGTAGTGTAAATAAAATAAAATAAATTATTGTAACACAGTTCTCCAAACTGAACTTTGGGGATGTTGCAATACTTGTGGCCAGTGAGTGTATAACTATCCATGTGAAAAACAATCAAAGAAAAATTCCTTAACTAAAATTAAATAAACATTTACTAAATGTCATCTTATTAAGTGTAAAAATCCAAAACAAAAACTCCTAATAATATATTTGGACGCTTTTCGCGTTTTCGGTTATCAATGTTCCAAACAAACAAATTAAAGAAGGTAAAACAAAATGACAGCTTCAAAATACATGAATTCATTTTTCATGACATGTGTCTTATTTTTTGAATATCATAAAGAATTCACTCCATGCTTGACCTGTTGAGGGCGTCCTTTACGCAAACAGCAGCTTTTGCTAGGGCATTTACCATTATTATCGCTGATTAGCTTATAGCTTGCACTATTCACTTGCGCTATTTGCATTCAAGTGTTAACGGAAACCAGGGACTAGTTTTCACTTAATAAAGAAATTCTAGCGGAGGATGAGGTTAATAAGGAACACACACAATGCCCTAACCTCGTAGACAGGGTGCGTTTTTACCGCTCAGAGGGCATACCATAAAACATACAAAATAGACGAAAAGAAATGTTTTGTCATTGTACTTGCCTTTTTCTGTACAATATCCAAGTAATCTGACAACGTTCGGATGTGAATTAATTATTTTCATCAGATCCAACTCTTGCAGCAGTTCAGTCCTAGCCTGTCTGTCAGCACCCTCTGTTTAGAAAACCCCATAAATATCACTAAAAAGAAACGTCCTTAATTTTAGGCAGTTTATGGGCCCCTACACCATTAATTATTATACGTACCCAAATTGCCTATGTGCTTAATCCAGGGGGTAGGGATTATATGATAATACCCTCAAACACTTGTCTGTCCAGGGGGATGGTACATAGACCCATACCCACCCAACCGACACATAGATCCATACCAACCCCCCCCCCCCATCTCCACCCCCTCCCCCACCACCACCACCACCACCACCACCACCAACCTTATGTGACCAGGCAAAAAAACATTTTTTTAATGGCTCAAACTCTTCGGTGGCCATGTTTTTAGGCCAGGGATATCATTGAATAAGGTAATATTTTTTTTACAATTTCAACTATTTTAAAGTCATGAGGCATACACACTTTTGATATAACGATGTCTGTATGAATCCGTACTTACTAATAATCAAGATATAAGTATAAAAAACGTTTACAGTTTTAGCTTATTTTATGGTGTTTTTAACAAGAACAAAGTGAAAATGCATTCAGTTTGTTTAATGTTATTCATTCCAATGTCGAATTTCTGTCTTTATGAAAACAGAAATTAATTTTGGAACTCATGTAATTAATTTCACTAAAATTTCACCTAAGGCACAAATATTTCAAGGGATGTGTGATACCATCATCAACATTACATCCAGTAAGTTGTATGTAAAACACAATCATTTATGATTTTCGAGACTAGAGGTATAGTGGTTTTCAGATTTGCAAAACAATTCTTATGTTTTCAAACCGCTGATATTTTGCTCAGGGATGGTGGAGGATTAGAGGGGCTGAATGCAGGGTACAACATATTTACGTCACTGATTACATTATTCTTAGTTTCGCAACGGCAGTACAGTGTATAATGACTGAATTAGATTCTGTTTTTTTATATTACCTGAAATCATATTTGGTTTAAATTCGATGGTGGTATGGAGCATCCTTAAACATTTCTGAGGACAATGCTGTGTGCCTTCATTAGAACACAGACAATGAACAACTTCCTATGTGGGAAAACTCTTAATCACAACAAGAAATAGTGACCTTCCTTTTTTCTTAGTACGTGCCCACTAATTCGCTTGAAAATGTCGCAACTTCGTTTCTACACAATATTATGGCCCTTATGATAGCATGACAGCAGTCGTCCTTTAATGTTTCCATACGTCAGGGGAGTCCAGAAACGTATTATGTAAAACGTTCAAGTCACTGTTAACATACCTTTCAGAGTTTTTATAGCCACTTGTGTCCGTTTACCAGTCTCTTCAATCCCAAGTGCTGTTCCCAGAAACACCCGCCCGAACGCACCACATCCGAGCTCTTTCTCGATCGACAGGCGACGTCGCGGGAACGGGAGATTGGGACCTATATTGTAGTACATCTTGTGCCTCTGTGTGGGCAAGGAGGCATCCTGATGCTCAGGAATGCTGTCATAGACTACATCTACCATGGGAATCTCATCCAACTGAATATCTGAAAGAAAGCAAACCTTTTCTTCCATGTTTTTGTAATTTAATAGACCATGGGATGAACACGGAAATTGTTTCAAACCGTGATACCCTCTTTTGGACCACGAAATTTGGATGTATAATTGAGGACATAAATATAAAAATGTCAAAACACGATGTTGCTTAGTTGCACATTATCTCTAAATCTATTTGAATTTGACGACAATTTCATGATTAGAAAGCTCTGAAATATACGCATTAACGTCATCGTCGAGACCCAGAATCTACCAACGAAATTCCGTGTTGATCAGCCTCGTTCATATATTCCGAAAATAATGTGTGGTAAATACAAGCAAACATGGCGGCATTGCTTGAAATTCAGCCCAGTTTTTGCTGCATGCATGTTTATTAAGACGAGAATATTACAACGCTGACCACTGAAAATGTAAAATCTAACTTTTTTATGTTTTAGAATATCATTCAGATGGATTTGCTGTAAATAAATCTTACAATAACTTATAAAGAATAATTAAAGACTTTGCATTTTATTAATTTACCTAGATGATAGATCAGGACCAGGCATTTTTATTTGGAGGGGGGGGGGCCTCATAAAGCACCCCTCTGTATGTTCCAAAGTCATCTACTGATTTTCATAAAACTTAGCAAGAATGTTCCTTCCAGCAAAACTTACATGGCGACGTAAAAATAGTTTCCCAAAAGTCACCACTAGAAGGTGTGTTTAAGTGTTTTTTGCCCAAAAAAACGTATTTCTGTAATATTTTCTGTATTCTTTGGCAAAATTTCATAAAGCTTGGCAAATAAAAATAAAAATCATAGGATTTCCCCTGGGGTAATTGTTGGGGTGCTGTAATCCATTATTTCCCCAATTCGAGGCGAAAAAACGATAATATACGTTTTTGTCATTTGAAAATCAACATGGATGTCAGCTTTTTGGGGCCTGGAATGTATTCCTGAGGATGAAGTGACATTTCTATATCCTTCCTTGGCATGAAAGTAAGAAGCTTCCATTGAGAAAACTCAATACGTTTTACCCCAACATTACAGAATAAAAAGACAAAATCCGAGATGGCCGTCGGCTGTGGTGGCCATTTTGAATTCCCATAATGCATCTGATATGATAATGTGACAAATACCCATCACATTTAAAAAAAATAAATAAAGTTTAAATTTTTAAAAATGCAAAAGAATACACTTAGGGGGCATATTGTGCTCCGCCCCCCCCCCTCATAGGGTTAATCAATATTTAAGTAATAACAATTAATATCTTTAAATTGTGCAATTTTACAACTTGGCAACAATCATAATTAGATTCAGCACCATTGAAACCCCCTATGTTCCAAATTTTATGTGGTCCTGTGATGGGGATCACGAAGTTTAAAAAATAGGTCTCATTTTTAAGTTCATCCCATGGTCTATAATGTAGGCTATGATAACAACAAATCAGAATGAAAGACTTGTACTCGCACTATACTCTCGGAATTCGAAGTCGTACTTTTTATTTGAACTTAGACTTGACTGGATCCGTTTTGGGTCAGATGGACCCTGATTCCGGGTCAGTCAGTCCAAAGATGGGTCTGGCTTTTTCAAGGTTAGTTCTGACTCAATTCTGAATCAACAACCTAGTCCCCAGAGCAGTTTCGATCCTGATTCTCTATCACTGCTAGAGAGAATTGAAAAGCACATTGATCACATTATCATATCAGATGCATTATGGGAATTCAAAATGGCCACAGCCGACGGCCATCTTGGATTTTGTCTTTTTATTCTGTAATGTTGGGGTAAAACGTATTGAGTTTTCTCAATGGAAGTTTCTTACTTTTCATGCCAAGGAAGGATATAGAAATGTCACTTCATCCTCAGAAATGCATTCCAGGCCCCAAAAAGCTGACATCCATGTTGATTTTCAAATGACAAAAACGTATATTATCGTTTTTTCGCCTCGAATTGGGGAAATAATGGATTACAGCACCCCAACAATTACCCCAGGGGAAATCCTATGATTTTTATTTTTATTTGCCAAGCTTTATGAAATTTTGCCAAAGAATACAGAAAATATTACAGAAATACGTTTGATTAATGAGAACAGAGAAGGTCCGGCTGCGCACATAAGTAATCGGCTTGTTATTTGTGACCATAAAAACAACATTGTTCCAATTTTTGAAACTAACGTGAAGTTTAACTACATGAACCTTGTTTTGGGTAAATTTGTTTCTCCTAGGGTGGAAGTAGTATGGAAAAATATTTTTCATCTAGGTCAAGATTTAAATTGGCCTTCAGTCTAGATAAGTAATTGGAAAAATGGTTTGTTAAATCCAGAAGACAAACAGTTTATGTACAAACTTAAAAGTAGAATCTTACCCACTAGAAATGTATTGTATAAATTTGGCACAGTTAAGGAAATAACTTGCCCTCTTTGTAATATGGAAGACGAATCCCATGAACATATCTTAATTTTTTGTACCTACACTATGGATGCTTGGATTTTTGTTGAAAAGTTACTAAGAAAATATACAGGGGACAAGCATTTCTATGTAAATGACTCTAACAGAATTCTAGGACACAAGTTGAAACCTGTTCAGGCTACCATAGTAACTAAAATGCTCAGACAGATTTGGAATGTTCGTTGTAAAATGGCTTTTCAAAGTTATTCTAATGCCGCTGAAATTGACATCATTAAACAGTTCAGTAGTAGTTTGAAACTCTTCCTCCTAATGGAAAAAAGCAGAATGAAGTCAGAGTCCTTTAAATTATGTTACACCAGAAACAATGCTCTTTGTCGCATTATTAATGATGAGTTGAAACTTGATTATTAACATTTTGTTTTGCACAAGCTACTCTTTGATTTGTCTTGATCTACTTGTTCTAATTTTGTTCAATTATTTTCTTCTTGACATAATTGATCTTGTGTTTTTTTATCTTTTTAACTTAAATTAATTTTGTTTGTCCTCTGTCAGATCTAGTGATTATTTCACTTTAAATTGTATAAAATTATATTGTACTTTGCTATCTGTCCTTTAGATCATTATGTAATTGCTATGTAATAGCGATATTAATTGTGAACAATGTTGCTTATGTGAATTTTTTGATCATGTGTTGTTGAAATAAAAGGAGTAGCACAACTCCACTAAAAGAGAAAAAAAAAATATATATATATATATATATATATATATATAAAAAATAATAATAATAAAAAAAGAATAAATAAATAAATAAATAAATAAATAAATAAATAAATAAATAAATAAATAAATAAATAAATAAATAAATAAATAAATAAATAAATAAATAAATAAATAAATAAATAAATAAATAAATAAATAAATAAATAAATAAATAAATAAATAAATAAATAAATAAATAAATAAATAAATAAATAAATCATTTTGAAGCCGACTACGACCAGAAACCGGAGACTTTTTTTGGGGAGCCTTATACTTGCCACTTGGATTTTCTTCTTCTGGTCTGGGGGTCACGGGGTCAATCTTATGCCGCTGTGGATTTCCTGTAGAAGATTTTTCTGGTACTAAATAACCTCTGGAAATGATAATGAAATTAGATGTCAGAATAAATATTGAGATTAAACAGATACATGACACTCGGGTCTCATCTTTTTACACAATGTTTCAATGAATTTGTCTTACTCGCTTAATGATTGATCAGAACAAAAGGTAAATGTTTTATATTTGTATTTTATTCATTATTTAGCAAGATTAAATTATTGTAAAATGTAATTCTGGATTATTATTTTTCTAGAAACCATTTTATCAATGTTTGACAGCGAAGCGTGTTGTCCAGCAGAGTAACTATGATTCGTTTAGTATGGATTCTTAGTGGGGGTCACCGGCCAGGAGAACAGGCTGTCTGTGGTGGGGCGCACGTTCCCCGTTTCCCCGTTCATTAACAAAACAAGCTGCGCACGTTGAAGCAAAGCAGGCTTCATATGGGGTGTCGTGGCCGAGCGGTCTAGCTTACCGGATTCAAGTTCTGGTGTTAGCAACATAATGTGGGTTCGAATCACGGCCATGACACTTGTGTCCTTGAGCAAGACACTTAATCATAATTGCTTCTTTCCACCCAGGGGTTAAATGGGTACCTGTGAAGGCAGAGTTGGTTTGCTCTATATGCGCTAGAAATGGCAGCAATTGAGTTGTATACTCCCCAGGGAGCTGAGATGGTTTCAGGAATGATTTATGAGCCTTATGATCAGGGATAATAATATAATGCGCCTTGAGCACCACTTAGTTGGTGGATACGTGCGCTATATAAATCCACACATTATTATTATTATTATTATTATAACAGACAAAAGTCTTACCCTTCATCTAATACAGTATTGTTGCCTTGTGGGTTGATTGGCTTTTGTTTAACACGTCGTCTCCTGACACAAAAGACGAAGAGGCTTAAAGCGACCACACCGAGGAAAAAACCCGCCACGGACAACCCAACTATTACGGTAACAGCTAAAGCGTATAATCCAAAAGAAGAAGGAAAGTATCTCAAATTAACCCAAAAACCGTGAAAATAAGAAGATAAAACAAGAAGTTCAAAGCTGATGCAAATTCTACACACTGATATATGGTGAAAATCATTTAACACTTAACACATTGCATTACAACCCTAGCAAACCCCAACCTTGTATATTTATAAATATACCTCACCCCACCCCCACATTTCAAAATATTTTCCGAGGGAAAACTGTCTGGAGTTAACTCCCTGCCCCCCCACCCCCCTCTCTGGCCCATCCCCCTCTAATAGCTACCGCGACCTTAAACCGATTAGTGCCCAATCCAAATGAAACATTTTGAGTTCTCAAAGCAATTATACGCAAGAAACAGAAGGGCACAGTAATGTACACTTTGGGTAAGTATCCGATTATAATCTAGAAACATAGGCCTATACTTGATGTGAAGTTGATGATGCTATCATGAGAAATTATTCCGTCCACATTAGAATGCGTATTAGAATGTATGCAAACAAATCTGAATTTATTTGAACTATTTCCTCGTTAATAACAAAATAACCTGAAACTTTCACATGTTGGTTTCTGCTCTATGGTTTCTGTAAGTAATTAAATATCTCTTGATTGCTATAAAGTATGGATGCATCTACAGATATTATTTTTACCAATAGTGTACATACAATCCCTTTTTTTTATATCGCCCGTGTTGGCTACTTTAATTTCCGGCAATTTCTTTTTAATTTGAACATTGCTATTTTCTTGAAAAAAGGAAAACAAATGCTTTGAAATGACTCAAAATAATCGCTTCTGACGACAGTTTTGTTAAATATCTAATTTCAAAGTATTTTTTCACTTTCTAAAAGGAAACTATCAATATTCTAGTGAAAACAAACCTTTCCGGGAATTTCCTGTAAAACACGTGTGATACATTTTTTAAGTGGATACTTCGTAGCACAACATTTTTATATGGACTCCGTCTCTGTATACACTGAAACGTAGTTTCAGTGGGTGAAAGGTGAAAGTCCAGGGCCAGATACTCCCATGAATGTGTGCAGTATATGCATCAAGGCTTTCAATTGGTTGGTGAACTATTATAATTATTTTATCCACGATGTATCATCACACTAAGGGGTCAGAGAGTAACGTTATTCCTTGTCGACAACGTTTAAAGGGTCAATATCGTCACGATTAGAGCAGACTTTCAACAGGGCATGGAATTGGTGTCCTAGTTTAAGACGAACACAGTGACTGAAAATTACTGGCTCATTTATGCGGCAGCAACGGTTATATGACCTTATCATGTGGGGTATTATTTTCAGTAACTGAGTTAATCTAAAACTAGCAATCCGATTCCATGCCCTGTTGATTGTGACGATAGTGTCCCTTGAAGGTTTAAATGTACTTAAAAGTACATTGTCTTAAAAGTACAATGATACCAAGTCCATTCAAATCAAGTCCATTCAAATTAATAAGCACAATAAACGGTGATTCTTCAAATATCAAATGATAAAAGGTGCGTCACACCATTCTGTTAATTTCTTTAATTACAATTATGATCAAAATATGATCTTCAAAATGCACCATGCATTTTCGTTGATCTTTCATATTCAGCACTTATGACCTGTACTTCTTTCCAGGTAGTAATTTTGCGCCATTTGAAGAGGTGAAAGTACCAGTTTCCAACAGTGCTGAATTTTTCCCAAGAGTGCCCCTTGGAGGATTTTGGAGGATATGAATTGTGTTGGAAAATTTAAATGAAACTTTCAAAGGTTAATTTCTATACATATTGTCTTTTGATATTTAAAAAAAAAATATGGACACATTCCCCAAAGTGTGCTTTAAATCTTACCAGAACACAACTGAAGTTGAACAGTAACGCTTATGACGTCATCACTCTCATAACTTGTAGCTTCACAGGTTAGGTTTATCACGAGGTCGTGGTTTTCAATCAACCAGGGAGACATATCCAAACTGCTACTCGTATCGACCAGCCCACTTGTACCCAGAGGAGTAGTAAACATGGATACGTTGTTGACCACCTTGTCCCCAATGAACCATGTGATATTCCACACGCCATCTTTGATGTTTCGAACTGCGCATTCGAAGACTCGTTTCATATTTGACTGTACGCAGATCGTTCCTGAATCACTGTTGACCAGATTTCCAGTTGAGCGATCCAGTAAGCCCAGTGTAGCATTTGGAACACCTGGGTAGAAAGTGAAACACGGTTGAAATCATTTGAAATACGATATCAAATAATCGCTGACTATCGCTGAGCGGCTCATTGTCACACAGGTGATCCCCAAATGTACCCAGGTGATCTCCAAAGGTACCCAGGTAACGTCCTTACAACGTCCCCATTAACGTCCTTAAAACGTCCCCTTCAGCCCTAACTCTTCCCAGGTTAAGATTGACCCAGATTGAAGTTCACATGCGACATCAATGTTTGGGATCAGGCAGACCCATTTAGGGGTCAGACTGCAAACAATTAGTGGTCATAGACTGACTGGCCCGGACAAGGGAGTATCTCTAGATCAAATTTCTCGTTACTCTTTTTTTTACATGCTCCTCTAAAAATGAGGAACCACCAAAATCACCTGTGCCTTTAACAAAAAATATAAGACACAGGTTTTCGCCGTTTTCTTAATAACGTGAGCACCTTTTATGGTGAAACTTTTATGGTGAAAGTTAGTTTGATGATTTCTAGAGGGTGCATTACCAATTACCAAGTACATAACCAGGAGCGGATTTAGGGTCTCAAAAAAAGGATGTATGTTAAATGTACGTGCACAGCGATAACAAAGGAGGAACGTTCCTTCTTTTGCCCCCACCCACCCCTCCTGGATCCGCCAATGCATTTAACTAATGGTGTACAACCCCTTGTAACATAATAAAATATATAACACTCGCCTACAACACGTAACTCTAGGTAAGCGGATACTGCGTTGTCTCCGTCGAACGAATGACACATGTACCTTCCCGCCGATGACATCGCGACCGTTTCGATAGTCATCCTGCAGCACCTTTCACTCTGATTGTTGTTGTTGAATTTACACAGGCTCTGTATTTCATCCTTAAATAGCCACTTTATTGTAGTCATATGATTATCGATATTACCGGACAAAGAACAAGTGAAAGTTATGTTGGTGCCGTCAACAGCGGTGTAATTGGTATCCGGAAGTATATGTAAATACCAAGAATTTCCTGCATCACCTTAGGGAGGGAGATTACAATACATGTATTTATTGCAATGTAACATATAATAATAATAATAATAATAATATGTGGACTTATATAGCGCACGTATCCACCAACTGAGTGGTGCTCAAGGCGCATTATATTATTACCCCTGCTCATAAGGCTCATAAGGCTCATAAATCATTCCTGAAACCATCTCAGCTCCCTGGGGAGTATACAGCTCAATTGCTGCCATTACAGCGCATATAGGGCTAATCAACCAACTCTGCCCTCACAGGTACCCATTTAACCCCTGGGTGGAGAGAAGCAATTATGGTTAAGTGTCTTGCTCAAGGACACAAGTGTCACATAGATAATAAGTCTATTACATGTTGTCAGAATGTGGGTTCGAATCCCGGCATGGCCGGTTGCGGCGCTTGTGTCCTTGAGCAAGACACTTAACCATAATTGCTTCGTCCTTCGGATGGGACGTTAAGTCGTAGGTCCCGTGTACTAGATTAAGTAATGCATGTAGAAGAACCCAGAATACTTATCGTGGAAGAGTAGGGGTTTATCCCGGTGTTTCTGGTTCACGTAGCAGGCGCCCTTGTTTACAGGTTTCCTCATGCTTCCAAGTTACAGTACTTAAGTGTGCTTTTGAGGCATCCTTGGTTTCATTACCAGAAATGTATAGTAATAATAATGAGAAGAATAACAACAACAACAATAACAATAACAATAATAATGTGCCAGTCGTGTAACAACATAGCCTTGACCAAGGCGCGGTTTGGTAGCATACTTTTGCCCCTCTTAGCTATCTGAACACTTGGTCACAGGGTGAGAAACCACTCGTGGGGTACTCACCCATTGTGAAATGGAACCCCACACGTTTGTCTTTGTTCTTTGGTACCTCACTAGTGGAATTTTTAGGAAAAGGGACAATAGGAGGACAATTGTGGTGCCTCAGAAGTCCTTGGCCTGGTTGGAACGTCTGAACATGCATACATTGCACAGATCCACAATGCATTATTGTACACATTGTACACATTGTACAAGTACACCGTATGTACATGTACATACAGTGACCATTCTCATTCAGCTTCTCTCGGTAAATGGGGAAAAATACACATTTGGGATATTTCATTTTTCGTCCTGTCATAACAGCAAGGTCATATCTAAAATTTAAAAAAATGCAACAAGGTTGTATGTGCAAAAGTGCAATAAGTGCATAAATTAATAATATAATGCGCCTTGAGCACCACTCAGTTGGTGGATACGTGCGCTATATAAGTCCACACATTATTATTATTATTATTAAATTTGCATACATTAAAACAATTGAGTGCAACAATGTCGTATCTTCTTCCATAGGTTTTGCGTGTTCATCCTGGAACTCGTAAAAAGATACGACCTTGTTGCACTGAGCAAAATCCATGTATGCAACAAGGTCGTAACTATGATACAACCTTGTTGCACTGATGCAACGCTGTGATGAGAGGGTATACGTTTCAACATAGATGTAGACCAACAGTCTATAATTATTAATCATTATATTCCCGCCAATGATATATCATACATAGTAACCTATAAAAGAAAGTTAATACTTTAAAATAAGTAATTTCACACGAGTATTAGTGAATAAATGAATTTATGAACGTACAAATATATAGACCTACAATGCTTGTTCTAGCTTGATTGTATGTTTCAATTTTGATTTGAAATATATCAAATTCCCCCTTTCGTCAGAATATATTACAAGTGCTTGTTTCGATGCGGTATCCATGCGGGAACGAAAATACATTACTGTCGCACGACTTAGTCTTCATAGCATATTGTGTAGTAATGCCACTGTCCCACTTAGGCGATTTTTAGGCGACTACAGGCGATCAGGCTGTCGGCACATGGTCGCCGGGGTGTCGCCTGTATGGTCGGGAGTAGTCTCCTCAGTCGCCCAAAGAGTCGTAGCCTCTTTCTGGTCGCCGCGGGATTTTCAAAATGTTCAACAATTTTCGGCGATAGTGGGTTTGACGCCAATGAGCGTAGCTTGACGTCTACTGACGTAGGTGCTGTCGTAGGTTGTCGCCAGGTGACGTAGGTTGTCGCCGGTGCTGACCTCGATGAATTCCATTGTCGACTACTACGTCAACCTACGTCAACCGGCGACAGGTACTGGCGTCAAGAGAAGTCAAGTAAATTTTCTTCATTTGTCTTCAGTTGTCGCCGACAGGGTCGTAGCTTGTCGTAGCTTGTCGCGGGTGGACGTAGGTTGACTTCGGTTGTCGTAGGTTGTCGCCTGTGTGGTCGTACGTTGTCGTAGGTGTGGTCGTAGGTGGTCGTCTTTAGTCGCGACTATTGGGTCGCCGGTTGTCGGTAGCTTGCCGTAGCTTGACGTCGACTAGGTGGTAGGTTGTTGTAGCTTGTCGTAGACATTGTCGTAGGGGGGTCCAGTCGCCGGTTTTTCGGCGACCTGCTACGACTATGACGGTCGCCGGCAGTAGCCTAAAAAGTCGCCCAAGTGGGACAGGCCCTTAAAACATTTGTCGCGTACGTGTGAATAATGCTCATTGACTTATGCGTTGTTCAAGCCTTGTCGCGCGATAAGTCGTGCCCTTGACTTGACCAACGAGAACAGAAATTTTTTTTTTTACCTCATCACCAAAAGAAAACAATTTATCTCACCTTTTGAAAACTGAAGATATAGCGCGGTTATCAAGAAAATGGACACGAAATCCATTACTGTGATGGGAATATTTTGAAGCCAGGATTTTCCTTCAGTAATGATTAGCGAAAGTGGCAAGTGTATATAACAGCTCTGGCAAATAGTGGAACTACAAGAATGACTGGCCCAAAACTAAATCAGAAGTTTACATTAACTTCCTTGTTTCATATTTACGCATCAAGAGTTTTAATGTGACGTTTATGCTGTACATAATGATCTCTTTAAAGATGTATTGCTCGTTTTTTCGCTATTTCAGCAGCAATTTCCGGCAATTTTCTTTTTGATCGAAGCATTGCTATTTTACTTGAGGAAGGGAAAACAATTTTAAAATTTAAAATGACACATTTCTCAATATAATCGTGAGAAGCATGGTTTTACAGTAAATATGTATCGAAATTAATTGATGGTGGGTATTGTCATAAATTCATGTTGGCACTTTTTTTTCTGACGACTAGTATTGTTTTTCCTTTCTGAAGGGAAATTATCTATGTTGGAAATGAGCTCTTCCATTATTAAATGAAGTCGCATCCTGCATGGATATACCTTTGCTTCAAAATTAAAAATTATGCATTCCTAATAATTGTGAGGGTCAAGTATGTGTTGAAATTAACATGTAATTGTCTCAGCTATCTCTTTTTCACGAGCAATATTATTTTATTTAAATAATACACTTCTAGTTCCTTGTTGAAGGGAAAATAATTCATTGTAAAATGAAATTATCGACACGTTATTAACGTCCTTTCTACTTGGAAAAGAGTAATGAGCAGATAATTGCTGGGCAAAAGATTCACGGTGAATACGCATCTTGTAAAGGGTATACACGATTGATAATTACCCGGAAACAAAATGAGGGAATTCTCTGTAGGATTACCTGGCTGTAGGATGGTTATCGTACCAAACATCCTGAGACGTTATTCCTTCTGTCATTTTGGGGGGAAAATGTGAATACCAAAATGGATCATAGCCGAATTACCCATGTTTATATTCGAATTCCATTAGAAAACTACACCAGCGGTGTTCATAGTGAGAATCACAGGACAGCGGATAAGCTACGTGGGGGGGGGGGGGGCTGGGGTGCACGTTCCCCCACAAATTTCCAGTGCCCCCCCAGTTTCCCCCCACCAAAAAATCCCGATAGAACCCTTTCAAGAAAAAGCATGGCCCCACACCACTGAAAAACCCATACCCCTGGCCCCCCACTGAAAAGCAATGCCCCCTGTTCCCCCCACTGAAAAAGTCCTGGCTACGCCGTTATCACAGGATCCTCCACCCAGCTACTTAAAAATCCATACCCCTGGGCCCCCAGTGAAAAGCTGTGCCCCTCCCCCACTGAAAAAGTTATGGCTACGCCACTGTCACAGGATTCTCCATCCAGCTACATAAGCAGTTCCCACACCTAGAGTGAAGACGATTATTCTGATCGAAAACGAGTTTCTCACCACCGATTCTTCTCAGAACCAACAATTCATTCATTCATTCATTTATTAACACATATTCCAATGTTGACAACAAGAATGTTGTTACAAATAATTACACAATATCAAGAGGTCCTACAATATGCAAAGACAAAATTAGTAACATGAAAAGACTAATTATGAGAGAAAAGCTTGTCAACATTGAGGAAAAGAAGAAGCCGGGGCTTTTAATCCTTTCCCTACCCCACCCCTCCCCTTAATTACAAAATTATAGATGGTTAAGAGATATTACCATGGTGCTACCACAAACCATACTCCTAGTAGTGGCAGTGGCAGTGGCAGTGGCAGTGGCAGTGGCAGTGGTCGTAGTCGTCGTCGTAGTCGTAGCTGAGTCGTAGTCGTAGTCGTAGTCGTTGTAGTCGTAGTCGTAGTCGTCGTAGTCGTAGTCGTTGTAGTCGTAGTCGTTGTAGTTTTAGTCGTAGTCGTTGTAGTCGTAGTCGTAGTCGTAGTTGTTGTAGTCGTAGTCGTTGTAGTCGTAGTCGTTGTAGTCGTAGTCGTTGTTTTAATAGATTGTATCAATGATTATCACCCACCAACTACTTGTAAGTGTAGTGTTGTAGACATTCCCCAATCTTCGTTGTACACATTACACCGGTACATGCCCTCCGATGACTGGTCAACCAAGGCGATGATAAGGCTGCAGTTCCCCTCACGGTACTCATTTGTCAAATGACATCGATGTAAGACTTCCTGCTTGAAAGTCCATCTCATCATTGTGGTTGTTTGATTTTCAGCTTGGATGCCGGACACCACGCATGTAAAATTCACATAAGAGCCGACAACAGCCGTGTGGTTGGATACCGGTAGTATCCTAAGCGACGGAGAATCATCGCCTTCACATGAGAAATTAACATAAAATACGTTGTAGGCTAACGGAAGTGAGGGTGCAACTTTTGTATTTCCCCGATTACACCATCCTTCCTCCATGATTACACCATGACTGAATTATAGAACATAATTGATGTAAAGTTGGTGATGCTATACCAAACATCATGAGAAATGATTACATTTCACATGGTTTCATTTTGGAGAAAAACGTGAAATGCAAATATAAATTTGAAATGGGTCACGGCATTAGAATGCGAACACAAACAGATCTTGAACGGTATTTTCACAACTTGTTTCGTTAATTGACCAACGAAATAAGCTGAAACTTTCACAGGTTGGTTTCTGTACATACCTTTTTATTCTTATAACTATGGATGCATTTACAGACATTTTACCAAACGGTGTTAAATCTTATCGTAGTAGTGATTCATGGTTGAAAATGGCGCCTAATGACCGTCGTTTGGGGATAAGCCAGGTATAATTTAATACATACCTTTCAAACAATATTGCACATTTATTTTGTGCGGCTTAACTGAGTTTGTACACCACTAGTTATTACACAAAGGGAAACTTAGCGAATTATCAATAACAGTATACTTGGCAATTTCCGTAACATCCTGAGAAGTTACTCCGTCTGGCATATTGTAACAATAGGCTAATCTACACCTTGAACGCTATTCCCGAGGCTTCAATTTAAGATTTGGCGGTATACCGGAAGCTGTTAACGAGAACCCGTCATACCCCCTTGAGAAGGTGAGAGAGATCTTATCCACCAAATTCAACATGGCGGACGTTAAGATAGAGAACGCACATTGGTCTGGTCGCGCTCCCAAACTAGCCTCTGAGATGTCGCTGAAACCTCGCCATATTCTGGTCAAATTTCTATACCGACCTGAACGTTTTGCGATTTTGAAGCATGCCAAATCTTCTCTAAGCAATACTGGTGTGTTTGTATTGCAAGATTTGCCAGCCGCCGATCTTGCGAAAAAGAGATCTATGAGAGACATCATGAAGAAGGCATATGACTCGGGGCACAAGGTCGTATTCCGAACTGGCGATCTCTTCATTGATGGAAAAAGGCACACCACGTCTACTAAACCGTCGTCTACATGAACTAATCGTCTTCATGGACAGTTTGGACATTTAGGCCTAGATGTAAATTAATAACAATCTCTTGTGATTCTCTTGAATTGCATTCATTCCAATCACATTGCCTCTTTTTCATGTTAAATTTAACTTGTATATCTGTGTTTTCATTGTACCTTATGTCTCATTGTAGTGTTTTTGTGTTTACAATCGTCATGGATACGTATACTACCACTGGCTTTAAATATGTAAATCTTACAGCTGTAGAAAGCTTGTCATGCGATGAGGGTTGTTTAGCACTTTCAATTGATTCCCCTCCTGTGTATGGCTGGTATTTGTGAATTATGTAACCAATACAAACCGTGTTTTCAACATGCACTGCCGTTCAATCATTTGGGTGACGATCAAGATTTCTTCTTGGCCCTTCTTGAATTGAAAACTGATCACAGAATCGATACTCAGACACTCTCAAATATGCGTTTAATCCCCTCATTTTTAAATTTGGTGGTAATTCGGACATTGATCCTGATGCAAACTTTTACTCCAACACACAGAATTACTCTTCTGACTACTTGTTTTGTGATCAGTTTAACGAAATGTATAACAAAGATATTAACCAAAGCAACTTCTCTACCTTTCATTTGAATGCAAGAAGCTTCTACAAAAATTTTGATGCCATTGGTGACTATCTTGCTCTTTTGAACTTTGAATTTTCTATCCTTGGCTTTACTGAAACTTGGCTGCATAAGGATAGTCCACCATGCTTTGTATGTACATAATTCCCTTTCTTTTAAAAAGAGGGATGATTTATCCCTAAACAGTGATATCTGTGAGTCACTTTTCATCGAAATATCTCCCCCAGGGCGTAAAAATATCATTGTAGGAGTGTTATACAGGCCACCTACGGTCCACCCCGTTGATTTTATTGAATCTTTTGATGACCTTCTACATTTAATCAATCAGGAAAACAAGCTCACGTTTTTCATGGGTGATTTCAACATAGATCTCCTTCAATATGAATCGCATCAGGCCACCCAGGACTTTGTAAATAGTTTGTTCAGCAATTACCAACTTCCATTAATAAACAAACCCACCCGCATCACAGAAACCAGTGCTACTCTTATTGATAACATTATTTCGAATAACACTGATTGCAATATCTCCAGTGGAATCTTGTTTGCTGACATCACTGATCATTTGCCAGTTTTTCAAATATCCACATTCAGTATTCACAAAACTCCACTGAGATCCGAACAGTATGTGAGAAGGGAAATCAATGCTTGTAATATTGCCTCATTTTCGAATGAACTTAGCAAGGTTAACTGGAACTATGTGCTATCCAACGAGGACCCTAATGGGGCTTTTGATATGTTCCACTTAATGTTTTCCAAACTTTATGATAAGTGTTTTCCTGCCAAGAAAGTTAAAGCTAATGTTGTTCGTAAAAAAAAGTGCTGGATGACTGCTGGTAATCTGTCAAATATAAGCATAGATTGTATTTAAAAAAAATGCTTAATCACCCTTCAGCGTCTAATAAAAGTAAGTTTATCCTTTATCGCGATCACCTTAATATTTTAATCAAGAAATGTAAAATTGATTACTACACTGACAAATTTAATGATGCCAAGAACAATGTTAAGAAGACCTGGAGTATTATCAAAACAATTCTTAACAAAAACGCTTCTACCAATACGATGTTTAAGAAGATTAACCACAATGGAAGGCTGATTACCAACCCTGACAAAATCGCCACTGCGTTTAACAACTACTTCACTAGCATTGGCCCTTCTTTGAGCAGTCTAATACCTCAGCCCAACGTAGCCTTTGATCATTATCTTAAGGGCAGTTATACTGATTCAATGTACCTGTATCCGACTTACTAAAAGGAAATCTGTGACATTGTTAATTCTTTGAAGAATGGTAAGAGCTCAGGATACGATGACATCAGTCCAGATGTGCTAAAATCTGTTATTGGGCATGTCAGCCTTCCATTGTGTTATGTCTTTAACTTATCTCTTTCCAGAGGTATCTTTCCTGACAAGCTCAAAACAGCTAGGGTGACTCCCATCTATAAGAGTGGTGATCATTGTGAACTGGTTAATTATAGACCCATCTCTGTTTTGTCAGTTTTCTCTAAAATACTCGAAAAAAGCCTACATTAGAACCAGTGCCTTTTTAAATAAATTCAACATTTTATTCAATGGTCAATATGGGTTTAGAAGTAACCACTCTACTGATATGGCCCTCATTGATATGATCAACAAAATCACTAAAGGTTTTGAGAATAATTATATTTCTGTAGGAATATTTTTAAGACCTCTCTAAAGCCTTTGACACGATTAATCATAGCATTCTTTTACATAAATTAAGTTATTATGGTATAAGGGGTACTCCATTAGACTGGTTTACAAGTTTTCTCTCCAACAGAAGTCAGTATACTCGAATTGGTTGTTCTACTGAGCTCTGCTACCAACACTGTTACTTGTGGAGTACCCCAAGGATCCCTTCTCGGCCCGTTGTTGTTTTCTTTGTATATTAATGATATTTGTTATTCATCTACTTCTTTATCTTTTATCTTATTTGCTGATGACACCAATGTTTTTTTATTCTGGTGACAATGCTACTCTGGTTTCTATTATTAATACCATCAACATCGAATTGGGTAATGTTGCTACCTGGCTCCAAGCCAACAGACTGTCTCTTAACTTGAACAAATGTAATTTTATGATTTTTCGTAAAAAGTCCAATATTTTTTCCCCCTCTAACTGTCAAGTTAAGATTAATACTGTTCCTATTAAGCAGGTGTCACATACCAAATTTCTTGGTGTTTATATTGATAATAGTCTTACTTGGAAATTTCATATAAAAGAGATTGAAAACAAAGTGTCTAAAAGTATTGGTATCATAAGTAGGCTTAAATTTATTCTCCCACGTAATATTTTACGTACTTTGTATTGTTCACTGATTCTTCCGCATTTGTCTAATTGTAACATTGTATGGGCAAATAACTTTCATTCTAGAGTTGACAAACTAGTGAAGTTACAAAAAAAAGCTGTCCGTATTATCTCCAAGGCTCAGTTTAGAGAACACACTAGACCTTTGTTTCGTAAACTTAATCTTCTTACTCTTACTAATATCAACAGCTTCCAACAAGATATTTTCATGTTCAAATTCTCCAATAATTTACTTCCTCCAACTTTGCATAATCTTTTTCAGTTAAATAGGTCTGTTCACAGTCACAATACCCGGTCTTCTTCTAAAGTTCACATTCCACTTGTCAAAACCACTCTCTCTCAACACTTTGTAACGTTCTCTGGCCCTGTAAACTGGAATAGCCTTCCTCTATCACTTTCTGAATGTCAATCACTCGCTCTTTTTAAACACAAACTCAAGTCATTTTTAATTCACCAGTCTCCTCAGTAAACCCTTTTTAACTTTATTTTCTACAGTCATTTTATTATTTTCTCATTAAGCTACTTATTGTCTAATTACTTTTGTCAGTCTTAGTACACGTATGCACACTGTCATTGTTGTTTGTTGTATGTGGTATTAATGATGCGTTTTTTGTGTGAAGCTGTTACTCTGTTCCTTGACAAGCCCTGCTTTTTTGGAACGTGCCTCCACTTCAGTATTTTCCCACTGTATTTTTCTTGATAATGATATCATGTGGAAATAAATGTTTCTTTGAATTTGAATTTGTACAAAATTAAACCAGATTGTACCAAATGTTTTACAAATATCCTGTAAAAGTTATGGTTTACCAATACATAATATTATCTCACCTGTAGAAAACGGCAAGCCTAGAGCAGTTAGCATTATGGGGATGATCAGGAAATTCATGTTGTATCTCGACGAAAGGTTTAATCACAATGAATCACCCATTTCCTCAGTTTAAATGAAGAACACAAAATATCTATTTTCATAAAGGGAAGTTACACTGTTAGTAATATTAACAAAACTGCATTGATATTATGATAGATATTAAAAATCCAACCTGTGAAAGTTTCAGTTTGTTATGCTGTATCACTAAGGAGACATTAGTGCCTGAAATGCATCAAGCTTTTTCGTATTCATTATATAACGTGGAACTTAGATAACAGTTCTCCTTCCTCAATATCGAATTGAAAATTCGGACAAAAATAATTTCCAGTGATGTTTGATATCATCATCAGCTGTTCACCAAGTAAGCCTTTGACCATTTTGGTAATTTTGAAATTACCAATCCTATTCTGTAGCTTTAACTAATCGAATGGAGTCACACCAAAACAAAGCATGTATCGTGTTAATTGTTCATGATATTATAAATTTTAATTTCCTTGTTTCGAATTAACGTTAATGTTGTATTTTTACTGAGAATTTTTTTTCAAAATGCCTAAAGACAGAGATATGTAGATCGGAAATAAAGAACCTTATATCGTTCGGAACAGAATCCTATGCTTGTCACTTCAATTCAACATTTATTTCCAAAAAGTAAAAGAATACATGAAAAATAGACAAATTAAAGTGATTATATTTTTGTAATAAGACAATCACATTCCTAAATGATTATAAAAGGATTGTAGTGATTAGTGACATGCCCCATTACACTGGCACGTATACTGTACCGGGAGAGCAGAACCCGAGCATGGGTCGTAGATACGTTTGTGAATTGAGACCTCATGCACGTTCTGAGTCAAACACGGACGATTAATGGTGATTGTTTGGTTACAAGGATATGAATCCGTGCGCCGTAAGCGGCCGAGCGATATATTTATGGTGCATATCTTTACCGGGGATTTCAACAGCTGCGACCTTAAAACTGTGCTACCCCACTATCATTAATATGTACAAGAGGAAACCGTACACTAGATAAATGTTACGGAAACATTAAAAAGGCCTATAAAGCTCATTCAAAAGCTGGGCTTGGTTCATCAGATCATAACATTGTACATCTAGTTCCAGTCTATAAACAAAAACTGAAACAGGAAAAACCACAAGTTAAGCAGGTCAGGGAGTGGTCCACTGATGGTGAAGAAGCTCTCCGTGCATGCTTCGACTGTACGGAGTGGAGCATCTTTACCAAGTTGACTACGATCGACATGGCCACAGATTACATGGTCACTGACTACATCAAGTTCTGCGAAGATATGATTATACCTAAAAAGGAAATTAAAATCTACCCAAATAGTAAACCGTGAGTTAACAAGGACATTCGTGAACTTCTGAAAAGAAAACAGTATGCCTTCAAGACCGGAGACTTGGTCGAGAAAAGGAGAATCCAGAAGGAGCTTTCTCAACATATTCGACAAAGTAAAAAGGAATACGGAAAAAAGGTGGAGGACAAATTTCGCCAGGGTGACCCTAAAAGTGCTTGGCAGGGCATTAAAACAATTACCGGATGTGGGAAACAAAACAATTCAGTTGTTCCACTTGGTGGTATCGCAACATTCCTGAGTGATCTAAATAACTTTTATGCCAGATTTGACAACAATGACTTTACTGGTGTTAATCGTGAACTAGGTGAAACTTTTAAAAAATCACATTACTGCTGATGAGAAAATTATATTAGATATTACTGCTGTTGAAAGATCACTGAAAGGATTAAAGACTAATAAGTCTGCAGGGCCGGACAGACTTAGCGGCAATGTTCTGAAATCCTGTTTCAGAGAACTTTCTCCAGTATTTAGGGACCTTTTTCAGTGGTCTTTGGACACTTTTACAATTCCTCAATTATGGAATATTGCAGATGTTATTCCTGTTGCAAAAAAATATAAATCCACTGTGCTAAATGACTATAGGCCTGTGGCTCTTACGGCCATTGTCATGAAGTGTTTTGAACGGATTGTTAAGGATTTCATTGTTAACCAAACAAAACCTTTCATTGATCCCTTGCAGTTTGCCTACAGAACAGAGCGAAGCATTGAAGATGCTATCCTAACATTGTTGCATGGCATTTATAGCCATCTTGATCGTTCTAAAGCATATGTTAGGACTCTATTCGTGGATTTTTCATCGGCTTTCAACTTGATCCAGCCTCATATTCTGTTAGCAAGCTGAAAGGGATGAATGTAAACCCGTACTTGATTTTATGGATTAACGATTTCTTGACAAATAGATCACAGAGAGTTAGACTAATGCAGTCAGTATCTGATAGTACTTTTCACACTTTATACAAGTGATCTCAGATGTAATAATGCCACGTGCTCTATGGTCAAGTATGCATGTGACAGGATTCATTACTTATGAGGATGAGACCGGGTATAGAGATGAAACTACCAAGTTTGTTCATTGGTGCAGAGAAAAAAATTCTGGTTTTAAATGCACAAAAAACTAAGGAAATTGTGTTTGATTTTCGAAAAAACCTGGAAGGAGATCGATCCTGTTAACATAAATGGTGTTGATATTGAAATTGTCACTGAATATAAGTACCTTGGGACTTATATTGATAGCCATCTAAACTGGAATGTTAATACTCAAATATTGTGTTCTAAGGCTAATCAACGTATTTATTTTCTGAGGAAACTCAAGTTATTTAATATTGACCGGGATATAATCATGATGTTCTACCAAAGTGCCATACAATCTGTTATTACGTTCTCTTGCATTGCATGGGTAAATGGTCTGTCTATGGGTAATCTAAATAAAATCAACAGAATCACTAAATCCGCAAGTAAGATCATCGGTACTACTGTAAAAAACTTGGGTTTAATCTACGAGGCAGCTCTAACGACTAAACTAAAAACAATACAACTTGATAATACCCATCCACTTCATTCAGTTTTAGTTTTTAATAAGTCCGGCAGATTACGACAACTCAAATCCAACACAAATCGTCATCGCCTCTCTTTCGTACCCAGTGCAATTTCTTGTTTTAAAAATAGTTTTATTAGATGACTTGTTTTTGGTTTTGTTGTTTTAAGGCTTACTGTTTTAGAGGTTTGGGTTTTCTTTTTCTACCCTTCCCAATTATGTCCCCCTTGGCCTTCCCCTGTTCCCATGTATTGTTTTCCCTTCCCTTTCCCTTTCCTCCTTCCCCACCTTTCCCTGTCCCTTCCCAGTTTCATTATATTTTTATTTGCTGTATTTTGTAATATAACAAATACAATATGTATAATATGGAATAATTTTTAATAATTACAATTTTTAATTTTTTTAAACATAATAGTGTGTATTAATTTTTTTTTATATGTGCAAACTGAGAAAATGATTTTCATGCTGGCATGACGAATAAATGAATTGAATTGAATTGAAAGGACTTGTATGGTATATTTCTGCGACCATAAACGCGCCTTGGTTAAGGCTAGATTTCCGGATGAGACTTTAATGTAAAGAAAATATTCGGTGAAAGGTCACTGCAGCAACGTTTCTTTTTCGTTATGCAAGGAACGAGTGTAGGCCTATTCATGATACCTTTTTATTGCAGTTAATTATGGATCTCTGTACAGAGCTCTGAAGTGACATCCGACTTGCTGAGATCCTGAAATCCTGCTTCAAACATTACGTCGGTGTAAGGGCAAAAATTAAATCAATTGTTTATTACCCAACGCAATCATTTCATCAATCTGTATTATGAACAACTGCTTCTGTAGCTTTTATTCAATAAATATGAAAGTTTATATTGATAAATATCGATTGTTGCGGCCAAACTCAGATTTCTTCATTTTGTCAAATGAGGGCGCTGTACCAGTTAGCAGTAGCGACAGGGTCGTAGCTTGTCGTAGCTTGTCGCGGGTGGACGTAGGTTGACTTCGGTTGTCGTAGGTTGTCGCCTGTGTGGTCGTAGGTTGTCGTAGGTGTGGTCGTAGGTGGTCGTCCTTAGTCGCGACGATTGGGTCGCCGGTTGTCGGTAGCTTGCCGTAGCTTGACGTCGACTAGGTGGTAGGTTGTTGTAGCTTGTCGTAGACATTGTCGTAGGGGGGTCCAGTCGCCGGTTTTTCGGCGACCTGCTACGACTATGACGGTCGCCGGCAGTAGCCTAAAAAGTCGCCCAAGTGGGACAGGCCCTTAAAACATTTGTCGCGTACGTGTGAATAATGCTCATTGACTTATGCGTTGCTCAAGCCTTGTCGCGCGATAAGTCGTGCCCTTGACTTGACCAACGAGAACAGAAAAAAAAATTGTTTTACCTCATCACCAAAAGAAAACAATTTATCTCACCTTTTGAAAACTGAAGATATAGCGCGGTTATCAAGAAAATGAACACGAAATCCATTACTGTGATGGGAATATTTTGAAGCCAGGATTTTCCTTCAGTAATGATTAGCGAAAGTGGCAAGTGTATAACAGCTCTGGCAAATAGTGGAACTACAAGAATGACTGGCCCAAAACTAAATCAGAAGTTTACATTAATTTTTGAAACTTCCTTGTTTCATATTTACGCATCAAGAGTTTTAATGTGACGTTTATGCTGTACATAATGATCTCTTTAAAGATGTATTGCTCATTTTTTCGCTATTTCAGCAGCAATTTCCGGCAATTTTCTTTTTGATCGAAGCATTGCTATTTTACTTGAGGAAGGGAAAACAATTTTAAAATTTAAAATGACACATTTCTCAATATAATCGTGATAAGCATGGTTTTACAGTAAATATGTATCGAAATTAATTGATGGTGGGTATTGTCATAAATTCATGTTGGCACTTTTTTTTCTGACGACTAGTATTGTTTTCCTTTCTGAAGGGAAATTATCTATGTTGGAAATGAGCTCTTCCATTATTAAATGAAGTCGCATCCTGCATGGATATACCTTTGCTTCAAAATTAAAAATGATGCATTCATAATAATTGTGAGGGTCAAGTATGTGTTGAAATTAACATGTAAATGTCTCAGCTATCTCTTTTTCACGAGCAATATTATTTTATTTAAATAATACACTTCTAGTTCCTTGTTGAAGGGAAAATAATTCATTGTAAAATGAAATTATCGACACGTTATTAACGTACTTTCTACTTGGAAAAGAGTAATGAGCAGATAATTGCTGGGCAAAAGATTCACGGTGAATACGCATCTTGTAAGGGGTATACACGATTGATAATTACCTGGAAACAAAATGAGGGAATTCTCTATAGGATTACCTGGCTGTAGGATGGTTATCGTACCAAACATCCTGAGACGTTATTCCTTCTGTCATTTTGGGGGGAAAATGTGAATACCAAAATGGATCATAGCCGAATTACCCATGTTTATATTCGAATTCCATTAGAAAACTACACCAGCGGTGTTCATAGTGAGAATCACAGGACAGCGGCGTAGCCACGTGGGGGGGGGGGCTGGGGGACACGTTCCCCCACAAATTTCCAGTGCCCCCAGGTTCCCCCACCAAAAAATCCCGATAGAACCCCTTCAAAAAAAAAGCATGACCCCCACACCACTGAAAAACCCATACCCCTGGCCCCCCACTGAAAAGCAATGCCCCCTGTTCCCCCCCCCCACTGAAAAAGTCCTGGCTACGCCGTTGTCACAGGATCCTCCACCCAGCTACTTAAAAATCCATACCCCTGGGCCCCCAGTGAAAAGCTGTGCCCCTCCCCCACTGAAAAATGTATGGCTACGCCACTGTCACAGGATCCTCCATCCAGCTACTTAAGCAGTTCCCACACCTAGAGTGAAGACGATTATTCTGATCGAAAACGAGTTTCTCAGTGGCGCACCCAAGGCGGGGGCTTGGGGCTCGAGCCCCAAGGGCCCGCTGATGTTTTTTTTTTTTAAAGAAGGAGCCAGGAAAGAGAGCAAAATCTGAGCCCAAGTCTTGTCTACAGAGGAGTTCGGCAAGGAGTATAGGGCAGTGGTACAAGGGATGGGGACTCAGGAGACTCAAGCTCCCCTCCAAAAGTTTTCCATTTATTCCACTCACTATTATATTTTACGGCGTTGCGTATGCATGTGCATGTAAGCTTGAAGGGCCACCAGTATATATAACAAGCATTTTACACATTCTCCCCCCCCTGCCATGGTGCACCCTGATCAGGGAGCAGCTTTACTTAATTTTATTTTCATTTTCTGTTGTCCGTTTCTCTTGTTGAGGTCGTTGACTGTCGTTGAGGTTACTCGTAAAATTTAAACACGCCCGCATTATAATCAACTCCTTTCCAGTTTGTACACAATGGCCCAGGATTGGGTTTTAATTTACAAACATTATGTGACACTCTTTTAGCAAACACCGATTGGATAATATTGGGATTTGGTTTTGCCGCCAAATTCGTGTTTGAAAAAATTTAGCTCCGCCCGGAATGATCACAAACTTTACGTCCACGCAATGAAAGTATTCAACTATAGAAATCTTGCAGACGAAACAAGCTCAAGTTCTTTACATCAAGAGGAGGAAATTATATGGAAGGTAAAACCCTACGAGTCCGAATCATGCCATAATGTCTTCTTTATATGACTAGAAACCACCAGGAAACATTTAACATGTGCCGTACGTTCACTGACGAGCACGACTAGGGACATGGCTGCAGCCGCGCCAGCGGTTATGGTTTGGGTCAGCCATGTCTCTCCCCCATATTGGATTTCAAATAAAAATATTTTGAGCCCCCCCCCCCCCAATTAAATCCTGGGTGCGCCACTAGAGTTTCTCACCACCGATTCTTCTCAGAACCAACAATTATAGATGGTTAAGAGATGTTAACATGGTGCTACCACAAACCATACTAGTGGCAGTGGCAGTGACAGTGGCAGTGGCAGTGGCAGTGGCAGTGGCAGTAGTCGTCGTCGTAGTCGTAGCTGAGTCGTAGTCGTAGTCGTAGTCGTAGTCGTAGTCGTTGTAGTCGTAGTCGTCGTAGTCGTAGTCGTAGTTGTTGTAGTCGTAGTCGTTGTAGTCGTAGTCGTAGTTGTTGTAGTCGTAGTCGTTGTAGTCGTAGTCGTTGTAGTCGTTGTAGTCGTAGCTGAGTCGTAGTCGTAGTCGTAGTCGTAGTCGTTGTCGTTGTAGTCGTAGTCGTAGTTGTTGTTGTCGTAGTCGCAGTCCTTGAAGTTGTAGTCGTAGTCGTAGTCGTAGTCGTAGTCGTAGTTGTTGTAGTCGTAGTCGTTTTAATAGATTATATCAATGATTATCACCCACCAACTACTTGTAAGTGTAGTGTTGCAAACATTTCCCAATATTCGTTGTACACATTACACCGGTACATGCCCTCCGATGACTGGTCAACCAAGGCGATGATAAGGCTGCAGTTCCCCTCACGGTACTCATTTGTCAAATGACATCGATGTAAGACTTCCTGCTTGAAAGTCCATCTCATCATTGTGGTTGTTTGATTTTCAGCTTGGGTGCCGGACACCACGCATGTAAAATTCACACTAGAGCCGACAACAGCCGTGTGGTTGGATACCGGTAGTATCCTAAGCGACGGAGAATTATCGCCTTCACATGAGAAATGAACATAAAATACATTGTAGGCTAACGGAAGTGAGGGTGCAACTTTTGTATTTCCCCGATTACACCATCCTTCCTCCATGATTACACCATGACTGAATGATAAAACATACTTGATGTAAAGTTGGTGATGCTGTACCAAACATCATGAGAAATGATTACATTTCACATGGTTTCATTTTGGAGAAAACGTGAAATGCAAATACATATTTGAAATGGGTCACGGCATTAGAATGCGAACACAAACAAATCTGAACGGTATTTTCACAACTTGTTTCGTTATGCTATGGTCCCACAGAGATTTCGACTCTCTAGATCGTGTTTCGTCAAGATTTTAGATTTTTTACAAAATTTTCTCGAGAAAAGTCGAAATAGTCTAAAGAGTCTAAAAAAAATCGAAACTGTCGATATTTGTCGAGATTTGTAGAGATTTGTCGAACAAAAAATCATTAATCGAAAATTATTAAACCTCACCAATATTTTTCGATAAAGTGTCGATCAAATTTATCGAAATTTTGTCGACATTTTATCGAAACTATCGAAAATGAAATCGAAATAGTCTTAACAGTCTAAAAGTTCGAAAACCAGTCGAAATAAATCTGAACTCTCTAAATAGTCTAAACAATCGTTACAGTCGAAATAAATCGGAACATTTGTCCAAATTTTTTAAAACAATCGAAAATTATGCGAAAAAAATTCGAACAGTCGAATTTTGTCGAAATGCCAGTCGAAATGATCTAAACAGTCGAAAGTCGTCGAAATAAAATCGAAAATGAATCGAAATTGTCGAGAAAATACAAAAATAAAAATTTCCTCACGGAAAACAGATATTTTGTCGATATTTATACGAGATTTTGACGAAATTATTAAAAATAACAAAAAAAACAGGAATCGAAATATATTTCGACAGAAAGATCGAAATATTCCTGTGGGACCATAGCATCAATGGACCAACGAAATAAGCTGAAACTTTCACAGGTTGGTTTCTGTACATACCTTTTTATTCTTATAACTATGGATGCATTTACAGACATTTTACCAAACGGTGTTAAATCTTATCGTAGTAATGATTCATGGTTGAAAATGGCGCATAATGACCGTCGTTTGGGGATAAGCCAGGTATAATTTAATACATACCTTTCAAACAATATTGCACATTTATTTTGTGCGGCTTAACTGAGTTTGTACACCACTAGTTATTACACAAAGGGAAACGTAGCGAATTATCAATAACAGTATACTTGGCAATTTCCGTAACATCCTGAGAAGTTACTCCGTCTGGCATATTGTAACAAAATTAAACCAGATTGTACCAAATGTTTTACAAATATCCTGTAAAAGTTATGGTTTACCAATACATAATATTATCTCACCTGTAGAAAACGGCAAGCCTAGAGCAGTTAGCATTATGGGGATGATCAGGAAATTCATGTTGTATCTCGACGAAAGGCTTAATCACACTGAATCACCCATTTCCTCAGTTTAAATGAAGAACACAAAATATCTATTTTTATAAAGGGAAGTTACACCGTTAGTAAAATTGACAAAACTGCATTGATATTATGATATATATTAAAAAACCAATCTGTGAAAGTTTCAGTTTATTATGCTATATCACTAAGGAGACATTAGTGCCTGAAATGCATCAAGCTTTTTCGTATTCATTATATAACGTGGAACTTAGATAACAGTTCTCCTTCCTCAACATCGAATTGAAAATTCGGACAAAAATAATTTCCAGTGATGTTTGATATCATCATCAGCTGTTCACCAAGTAAGCCTTTGACCGTTTGGTAATTTTGAAATTACCAATCCTATTCTGTAGCTTTAACTAATCGAATGGAGTCACACCAAAACAAAGCATGTATCGTGTTAATTGTTCATGATATTATAAATTTAAATTTCCTTGTTTCGAATTAACGTTAATGCTGTATTTTTACTGAGAAAAAAATTACAAAATGCCTTATAAAGACAGAGATATGTAGATCGGAAATAAAGAACCTTATATCGTTCGGAACAGAATCCTATGCTTGTCACTTCAATTCAACATTTATTTCCAAAAAGTAAAAGAATACATGAAAAATAGACAAATTAAAGTGATTATGTTTTTTTGTAGTAAGACAATCACATTCCTAAATGATTATAAAAGGATGGTAGTGATTAGTGACATGCCCCATTACACTGGCACGTATACTGTACCGGGAGAGCAGTACCCGAGCGTGGGTCGTAGATACGTTTCTGAATTGCGCGACCTCATGCACGTTCTGAGTCATACACGGACGATTAATGGTGATTGTTTGGTTACAAGGATATGAATCCGTGCGCTGTAAGCGGCCGAGCGATATATTTATGGTGCATATCTTTACCGGGGATTTCAACAGCTGCGACCTTAAAACTGTGCTACCCCACTATCATCAATATGTAGATATTTATACAAGAGGAAACCGTACACTAGATAAATGTTACGGAAACATTAAAAAGGCCTATAAAGCTCATTCAAAAGCTGGGCTTGGTTCATCGGATCATGACATTGTACATCTACTAGTAGTTCCAGTCTATAAACAAAAACTGAAACAGGAGAAACCACAAGTTAAGCAGGTCAGGGAGTGGTCCACTGATGGTGAAGAAGCTCTCCGTGCATGCTTCGACTGTACGGACTGGAGCATCTTTACCAAGTTGACTACGATCGACATGGCTACAGATAGATGTCGTCACTGACTACATCAAGTTCTGCGAAGATATGATTATACCTAAAAAGGGAATTAAAATCTACCCAAATAGTAAACCGTGAGTTAACAAGGACATTCGTGAACTTCTGAAAAGAAAACAGTATGCCTTCAAGACCGGAGACTTGGTCGCGAAAAGGAGAATCCAGAAGGAGCTTTCTCAACATATTCGACAAAGTAAAAAGGAATACGGAAAAAAGGTGGAGGACAAATTTCGCCAGGGTGACCCTAAAAGTGCTTGGCAGGGCATTAAAACAATTACCGGATGTGGGAAACAAAACAATTCAGTTGTTCCACTTGGTGGTATCGCAACATTCCTGAGTGATCTAAATAACTTTTATGCCAGATTTGACAACAATGACTTTACTGGTGTTAATCGTGAACTAGGTGAAACTTTAAAAAATCACATTACTGCTGATGAGAAAATTATATTAGATATTACTGCTGTTGAAAGATCACTGAAAGGATTAAAGACTAATAAGTCTGCAGGGCCGGACAGACTTAGCGGCAAGGTTCTGAAATCCTGTTTCAGAGAACTTTCTCCAGTATTTAGGGACCTTTTTCAGTGGTCTTTGGACACTTTTACAATTCCTCAATTATGGAAAATTGCAGATGTTATTCCTGTTGCAAAAAAATCTAAATCCACTGTGCGAAATGACTATAGGCCTGTGGCTCTTACGGCTATTGTCATGAAGTGTTTTGAACGGATTGTTAAGGATTTCATTGTTAACCAAACAAAACCTTTCATTGATCCCTTGCAGTTTGCCTACAGAACAGAGCGAAGCGTTGAAGATGCTATCCTAACATTGTTGCATGGCATTTATAGACATCTTGATCGTTCTAAAGCATATGTTAGGACTCTATTCGTGGATTTTTCATCGGCTTTCAACTTGATCCAGCCTCATATTCTGTTAGGCAAGCTGAGAGGGATGAATGTAAACCCGTACTTGATTTTATGGATTAACGATTTTTTGACAAATAGATCACAGAGAGTTAGACTAATGCAGTCAGTATCTGATATTGTTTATACCAACACAGGGGCCCCTCAGGGATGTATTTTATCCCCAGTACTTTTCACACTTTATACAAGTGATCTAAGATGTAGTAATGCCACGTGCTCTATGGCCAAGTATGCAGATGACACATCGTTAACAGGATTCATTACTTATGAAGATGAGACCGGGTATAGAGATGAAATTACCAAGTTTGTTCATTGGTGCAGAGAAAATTTTCTGGTTTTAAATGCACAAAAAACTAAGGAAATTGTGTTTGATTTTCGAAAAAACCTGGAAGGAGATCGATCCTGTTAACAATGGTGTTGATATTGAAATTGTCACTGGATATAAGTACCTTGGGACTTATATTGATAGCCATCTAAACTGGAATTTTAATACTCAAAAATTGTGTCCTAAGGCTAATCAGTGTATTTATTTTCTGAGGAAACTCAAGTTATTTAATATTGACCGGGATATAATCATGATGTTCTACCAAAGTGCCATACAATCTGTTATTACGTTCTCTTGCATTGCATGGGTAAATGGTCTGTCTATGGGTAATCTAAATAAAATCAACAGAATCACTAAATCCGCAAGTAAGATCATCGGTACTACTGTAAAAAAAAACTTGGGTTCAATCTACGAGGCAGCTCTAACGACTAAACTAAAAACAATACAATTTGATAATACCCATCCACTTCATTCAATCTTAGTTTTTAATAAGTCTGGCAGATTACGACAACTCAAATCCAACACAAATCGTCATCGCCTCTCTTTCGTACCCAGTGCAATTTCTTGTTTTAACAATAGTTTTATTAGATGACTTGTTTTTGGTTTTGTTGTTTTAAGGCTTACTGTTTTTGAGGTTTGGGTTTTCTTTTTCTTTTTCTACCTTTCCAGCCCCTTTCCCAATGATGTCCCCCTTGGCCTTCCCCTGTTCCCATGTATTGTTTTCCCTTCCCTTTCCCTTTCCTCCTTCCCCACCTTTCCCTGTCCCTTCGCAATGATGTCCCCCTTGGCCTTCCCCTGTTCCCATGTATTGTTTTCCCTTCCCTTTCCCTTTCCTCCTTCCCCATCTTCCCCTGTCCCTTCCCAATGATGTCCCCCTTGGCCTTCCCCTGTTCCCATGTATTGTTTTCCCTTCCCTTTCCCTTTCCTCCTTCCCCACCTTTCCCTGTCCCTTCCCAATTATGTCCCCCTTGGCCTTCCCCTGTTCCTATGTATTGTTTTCCCTTCCCTTTCCCTTTCCTCCTTCCCTACCTTTCCCTGTCCCTTCGCAATTATGTCCTCCTTGGCCTTCCCCTGTTCCCATGTATTGTTTTCCCTTCCCTTTCCCTTTCCTACTTCCCTACCTTTCCCTGTCCCTTCCCAGTTTCATTATATTTTTATTTGCTGTATTTTGTAATACAAATACAATATGTATAGTATGGAATAATTTTTAATAATTACAATTTTTACAATTTTTAACATAATAGTGTGTATTAATTTTTTTTTTATATGTGCATACTGAGAAAATGATTTTCATGCTGGCACGACGAATAAATGAATTGAATTGTGAAAGGACTTGTATGCTATATTTCTGCGACCATAAACGCGCCTTGGTTAAGGCTAGATTTCCGGATGAGACTTTAATGTAAAGAAAATATTCGGTGAAAGGTCACTGCAGCAACGTTTCTTTTTCGTTATGCAAGGAACGAGTGAAGGCCTATTCATCTAAGATCATGATACCTTTTTATTGTAGTTAATTATGGATCTCTGTACAGAGCTCTGAAGTGACATCCGACTTGCTGAGATCCTGAAATCCTGCTTCAAACATTACGTCGGTGTAAGGCCAAAAATTAAATCAATTGTTTATTACCCAACGCAATCATTTCATCAATCTGTATTATGAACAACTGCTTCTGTAGCTTTTATTCAATAAATATGAAAGTTTATATTGATAAAAAAAATATCGATTGTTGCGGCCAAACTCAGATTTCTTCATTTTGTCAAATGAGGGCGCTGTACCAGTTAAGCAGTAGCGAGTTTTCCAGAGCAACATGACTTCAGAATTTTAACGTTGGCAACTTACAGCTAATTTCTTCGCCCAAAGTAATTAATCCCACCAAGGTTTATTAAACGGTTGGTACATTAGTTTTCTCTTAACCAAATCATAGAACTCATTTATTGATTATTGTGCTATTTAGTGCTGTTTTTAAGCCTAAAAGTTGTACTTTTGTGAATGCTTTTGTTGGTTGCACATGTAGTTGTGGAACATGTTATTGTTAGGAAACACATGTATGTTTAGTATTGATTACATTAGGCCAAACAAATTGTTGAGTTGCCCTCCAGTGAAAATATTTGAAGGGGTTGGTCGGTCGGGATTTTTTTTTTTTTTCCTCCTTGACTGTCATTTTAAGATTGAAATGCATTGGAACTTAAACCACATACCATGTTTTTCAAAGACAATGATCTAGCAGTATGCACAAGTACCTAAAGAATAAAAAGACATCACACATTCAACTTTATAATAATCTTTCAACAACTTTATTTCAACATTTCATACACTTGTTTCTAGCACTTTTGTTCTTAACAACTTTATGCATCCCATTGGTTGACATATGATATTAAGACATTTGTATACCTGTCAGCAAGGAATTTTGCTCCAGAATAAAAGTATCCCAAGCATTTTTGTTGTACTTTTCGCTGTGATTGACACAGCAGATTCATCCATATTGCGTGCAATGCTCAACATGCAACATGTGAGTGGCCATTCGATTTGAAAACGTGTAGATGGAGTCGCAATCGTTGACACACGTACAGTGCGGGGAGCCAGTGCACAACGTGTGAGGGCCATTTGATTTGAAACGTGTAGATTGAGTCGCAATCATTGACATACAAAACAGTGCGCGAAGCCAGTGGAAAACATGTGAGGGGCCATTCGATTGGAAAACGTGTATATTTCAGTCGCAATCGTTGGCACACAGTGTGTGCGAAGGCAGTGCACCATGTGAGGGCCGGGGCCATTCGATTTGAAAACATGTAGATTGAGTCTTGGGTACCGGTAAATTTACCGGTAAAAAAAAGTGGAAAATTTCAGAAATCAAACGTATTATGTTTTATACACAGAAAATTGGTAAGTTTCATTAATAAATAGGCCTATGAATGACAGGGAAAAAAATAAATAAAAAAACCAGACCCGAGATTTCAGCACTTTTGGGTCGGTCGGTGGAGGGCAACTCAACATCTCTTTTTTTTTGGCCTTATAGGGTGTAGCATAAATCAAAATAAAATCAAAATCATAAATCATAAATCAAAATATTACACAAACACTGGATAGTTTCTTATGATATATATATTTTTTCAATCTGTGCCTGATCATCATGTACAACTACATAACAACTGTAACGGAAGTTTGTACTACATAATAAAGGATAATTTCTGGATCTACAGCACAGCATTGCCGTTTCTAATCTTTGGTAGATTCATCGATAAAGCAAAAGTCTTCGATTTTCTCATAGTACACCCACCCTAAATAGTCCATGAGCCAGCTAATTTTTCAGTATCACCTGGAGGGACTAATTCGTTTATATGTTTTCTTGTTGGAAAAATATGAAAATTCCCCCAAAAATATGATAGACTTGTTGAAACGGTAGCTTAGTACTCGTTTCTAATCGATTCTTGTGGTAAAATTTCAAAATGCTAAGCCTCGTTCAAAAAACAATTCTTTCGACTGTTTTATGATTGCTACCTGACGTAGCCTCAAAAAATTAATTATTGTACACGCAGTACAATAATTAAAGCTAAACATCAACATAAAACAACCGTTGCACATGTCATATGTCGATACAACGCACCAACGAAATCCAAATAAATGCAGTCATTGCATTTAGACTTCCATTTCCAAAGTTTCACAAGTTGCACCTCTCTACTTATGTTGGTTTTTGTGTTTTGGAACTTAAAGCTAAGATATCGGGCCAGTTTTCTTTGAGTTATCGCATTACATTGACATCGAAACCAATGCGTAGTCCACATGCTCGAAATTCACCTTTTTCCACTGAAAGGATTTTTTTCCAGTACACTTTTGTTGGAATATGTCTTTCTTTATCAGAAAAATATGACAGACTATTATAAGGGATGGCTTTATGTTAAATCTGGGGCCTTTTCAATGACGTGATTGACGGAAAAAATAATATTCAACACATGATTGAAACCCAATAGGTTACATTGAAAATAAATGATCAATTCCGAATTGTTGCGTTTGGTTGTTCATCACAAAACAACAGGAAATTGTAATCTTTTGTCCTAGGCAGAATCCAAGACGGTGCAGTGGCTCCATAAAAGAAGATGCGGCGCGAACGGCACACCCAGATATTCATCGCTTATTATCCAATCAATTTTGTAAGCTTTTTTGAAAATTGATATAGATACCTTCCAAATGCATATTCCCTTTTGAATTAATATGAATGTTTCCAAACGATTAAATACGCGTTACAGAAGTGTTACAGAAGTTCAATTAATTTTGGAGTGTTGTCAAGTTTAAAGTCATGTATTGTTTTGATTTATTGTAGCAGGTCTCTTAATAAATTGTGTAGAATCTATGTATGAGGTGTTATAAAACAAATATTGACTGTTTTCACTCGTGGTAAAGTAGAACTCGTGGTAAAGTAGTCTCCCTCGGTGATCCCTGGAGCGTTCTATTTTAGATTTTGATCTGATCTACCAGTACTTCAATAAATTCACCAATGATTTTGTTGAGATATAAATGGGATCTTGGAGTGTGCCTCTTTTGTGTGGCTGATGGACAATCATACACATTCCTTCCAATTAAGTTTGTGACTACCCCACCCTTCTTCAAGGTGCCACACCACTGCCTGGGTTTACCCCCACCCCTCTTCAAGGTGCGACACCACTGCCTGGGTTTAGCCTTGTCTCACACTTGTCTTGTCTGATTTATTTGTCCTCTGTCCATGTTACGGTACCTTGGTTGTTGTTTGTCTGTCCATAGGTTAGGGCACAAAAGCGTTTCGCTTAACCTTATTCCTAAGTGTTGTCATTAATTTGTTGCTTACTATTAAATCACTGTGTACATAATATCTATCAATTAATTTATTAATGTATTACTTATGTAATTTTCTACATGATTGTGCATTGAAATAAATGTTACAGAAATGAAAAATGAAATGAAATACCCCTACCCTTCTTCAAGATGTGACACCACTGCCTGGGTTTAACCCTACCCTTCTTCAAGGTGTGACACCACTGCCTGGGTTTAACCCCACCCTTCTTCAAGCTGTGACACCACTGCCTGGGCTTATCCCCACTCTTCTTCAAGCTGTGACACCACTGCCTGGGTTTATCCCCACCCTTCTTCAAGCTGTGACACCACTGCCTGGGTTTATCCCCACCCTTCTTCAAGCTGTGACACCACTGCCTGGGTTTACCCCCACCCCTCTTCAAGCTGTGACACCACTGCCTGGGTTTAACCCCACCCTTCTTCAAGCTGTGACACCACTGCCTGGGTTTACCTCCACCCCTCTTCAAGCTGTGACACCACTGCCTGGGTTTATCCCCACCCTTCTTCAAGCTGTGACACCACTGCCTGGGTTTACCCCCACCCCTCTTCAAGCTGTGGCACCACTGCCTGGGTTTAACCCCACCCTTCTTCAAGCTGTGACACCACTGCCTGGGTTTCGCTACAGTACCTTTGGATACGTATTTGTGAAAAGCGATTGTTTTAATTTCATTTTTTAAATGTTTAATTATAAATAATCAGGTCTCTGCCGTCATCTTGTCTTTGTCTATCGTCTCATGTCCTGTTTAAGTTGTTTGTGTGTCCAATAGGGAAAAGTACAAAAATATACTTCATTTATTTGTCTACATGTTGAAAAATAATACTCATTCATGTGTTGAGATGGTTGAGATGGTTTTGTCATAAATTTGTTGCCTATTTTTTTCAGCTGAAACTTTCTTTATAAAAATATTGTTTTGATCTTCATAAAGTATTGTTTCATAAAATCATGAAATATGGATCAAAATGGGGTGGGATAGAGCAGTGGTACGGTACCGTAATCCGTATTAGGTTGGACATTATTTATTTGCTATCTATGACAATTAAACTGGCTTTAACTGAAAATATTTAATTCGTACATAAATGCCCTATATTATTATACACACTTGTTGAAATTAATGTTTGTAAATGCATCCATACTTTATATGAATCAAGAGATATGTATAGAAACCAACCACTGTCTGTAAATGCATCCATACTTTATAAGAATCAAGAGATATGTACAGAAACCAACCAATGTCTGTAAATGCATCCATACTTTATAAGAATCAAGAGATATGTACAGAAACCAAACAGTCTGTAAATGCATCCGTACTTTATAAGAATCAAGAGATATGTACAGAAACCAACCACTGTCTGTAAATGCATCCATACTTTATAAGAATCAAGAGATATGTACAGAAACCAACCACTGTCTGTAAATGCATCCATACTTTATAAGAATCAAGAGAGATGTACAGAAACCAACCACTGTCTGTAAATGCATCCATACTTTATAAGAATCAAGAGATATGTACAGAAACCAATCAGTCTGTAAATGCATCCATACTTTATAAGAATCAAGAGATATGTACAGAAACCAACCAATGTATGTAAATGCATCCATACTTTATAAGAATCAAGAGAGATGTACAGAAACCAACCACTGTCTGTAAATGCATCCATACTTTATAAGAAGCAAGAGATATGTACAGAAACCAACCACTGTCTGTAAATGCATCCATACTTTATAAGAATCAAGAGATATGTACAGAAACCAACCACTGTCTGTAAATGCATCCATACTTTATAAGAATCAAGAGATATGTACAGAAACCAACCACTGTCTGTGAATGCATCCATACTTTATAAGAATCAAGAGATATGTACAGAAACCAACCAATGTCTGTAAATGCATCCATACTTTATAAGAATCAAGAGATATGTACAGAAACCAACCACTGTCTGTAAATGCATCCGTGCTTTATATGAATCAAGAGATATAGGAACAAACCTGTGAAAGTTTCAGCATATTTTGTACAATTGTGTACATAGGAAATTTCATTTTTATAAAAGAAAAAATACTTCGAAAGTAGATATTTCACAAAACAGTTATCAGAAGCTTGGTTTGTTAAATGGTCTATGAAGTGTGTTTTTGTCTTAATTTATTCGTTATTGTTATTTTATCAGTTGATATGTTGAATAAAAAAACTATTTTAAGTTTGTTTTGTGTCTTGAGTGAATTTTTTATTAGTACAATTCGTGACGTACCTCTGGGCAGAGAACAAAGCAAACAAAGGTTTTCATCGTTTGCTAGCATGCCTTTTTAACCCATTATTATTGGCAATCATTGTTGCCACTAATTGTTGCCAATCATTGTTGCCACTGGTAATAAAACAGTCATGAACTGCTAGCAACTTGTGTACACACGACGTAATAAACATGTACTTAAGTAAAACTTGTAGCTTTGCATGGTGAAGAGGATAAGTAAAGACTGTTGACATTCAAAACTTCGTGAAACTTCAATAGTAAAGCATGACACAGAGTGCCACGTAAACACGGGCTAGTGCTAAAATCTCCCAGGTATACGTCACAGATTTTATGTTAATAAGGAGGAATGGGAGGAGCGCGGCGCCCCCCTAAATTTAGAATTTATTTTTTTAATTGTACAAACGGACGCAGAAAAAATGGACAAAGGGCAAATATATTCTCCAATAGGCATACTTTATTGTTTACACTGTTAAAACGGTCTATTTCATAGACCCTTTAACAGAAAAAAGTGGCAACATGATTTTATGACGTGACCTACAATAAATTAATTTCGGTGCATATTTACTGTAAAACCATGCTTCTTACGATTATTTTGAGAAAAAGAGTGATTTTAAAGAGTTGTTTTCCCTTCCCCAAGGAAAATAGCAATGTTCCAATGAAAAGAAAAAATGCCGGAAAATGACGTTAAAAAAGCGAAAAAACGATACATCTCAGTGAAAATGCATTCAGATTTGCCGTATTCTTAGTGTAAAGTTGGAACAAGTAGTCTTCTCAATCAATCTCCGAGAAGAAAAAAGGAATTATGTTAAATTGCAAAAGGTTGTCACAAAAACAATATCAATTTACATAAATGGCGATAATCCCCCTCCCCCATTTTACCCGCCTCCATATAGTGAACTATACACAAATTTGTTAAAAGCATTTTTTACTGTTAGGCCAAAAAAAGTCTCCGGTTTCTGGTCATCGGTCGGCTTCAAAATCAGTGCGGTGACGCGCGCTTTTTTTTTTTTTTTTTTTTTTTAAATCTTTTTTTTCAACAGGAAAATACGTATACGCGGTGACCAAATTTCCTATATACAAAGTATGGTGGATAAGAGAGGCCTCACAAATCGGGCAAACGTTCATACCCCTATATGAAAAAGTCGTTTAAAACACAGCACGGCAGAATTCCAATCGATCCAGACTTGTTTGACCTTAGAGCCGTGCACACAGTTCATGAGCTATATGGTAAAATGGCGCCCTTCTGTTAGCATCACAATACGTCCATGCATTTAATTCCCATGAACGAACATAAACTAGCCTTCGAGTCGGGTCAAATAAATGGATCTGTATTATAATATACTACTCATGCGTGTAAAAACACAGTGGAAATGAATATGAACACGTTGGCATGAACACATTGTTGTACATGTATGTTCTCTTTGGTTGTCGAGTGCACTGTTGTTGTATAGTCATCATTGTGAAGACATACTGAAAGCAGTCGGTGGTTGTTCGCACAATATTTGCAGAAAGTAAAAGGACAACATCAGGTAAAATAAGGAATAACATGATATAACGCTCCATGTAACGGTGTAGTCTCGTCGTATGAGGATGTACGATGAGACTACATTAATGGAGCTAGATATAACCGTATCATATACTTGGCTTACGGATGGATATTTGGGAACCACAGTGTTCCTACCTCCATGGCCATGCTACACCGGAGAGTGGAGTAGTGAGTCCTACACAAACGCTCCCGTTCTCATAATTGGTGTTTAGTTGATGATTGTATCAAACAACCTTTGAAATAATTCTGTCTCTGGTGCTATCGTTTTAGTAAATTTATTGAAATCATTTGCAAAATTAATTTCTGTTCTACGTTGGTTGAAAACACAATCTAGGCTAAATGCATTTTCACTATTTCATCGTTAACAATACAATGAAAATATGGTGGATTTGTATACAAATATCTTTATTTTTAAAGTTTGAATGCATTTAAATACATTTTACCGGGGTAAAGTGTTTAGGTCTAGCCTTAAGGGGTAGAATGTCGTATCCAAACGCCACTTTTTCCTCATTCAATATAACCAATAATGTAATCTTACCTACCCATTAAAGTGGAGAACATATGGATGATGACGGACATATACTTCAAATTATTCCAAGATATTTATTTCATGAAACATCAGGGGTAGAATGTCGTATCCGACTGCCACTTTTTCTCATTAAATATAACCAATAATGTAATCTTACCTACCTAAGGTGGAGAACATATGGATGATGATGGACATATACTTCAAATTATTCCAGGATATTTATTTCATGAAAAATCAGACATTTTTGGTGTACGATGACTTCATCAATCATGTCAGTCTGATCTTGTCAACTCCCCCATAAGTGACCAACACAGTCATTGTACATGCGCAGTGGCAACTATAATGGATCCTTCTATTTTCTGAAGGGGAGGATTTTTTTAGAAGGGAAATCAAGTCCGAAAACCATCATAAAAGTGGATTTTAAAGATAGTTTTCGCTTTCTGTGCCCCCAAAAATCGATGGAATCATTGTTTAACTGGTTAGTGGTTGTAAAAAAAATTCCAAAAAACCCTTAAAAAGTGGCGGTCGGATACGACATTCTTTCCGAATCCCCAACTGATAGTTTTAGATTAACTCAGATGAAGCCAGTCACTGAACATAATACCCCACAAGCACATGCTGGCCTAGATAACACTGTACACATGTCACACTATTTTTCAAAGTTATCGCCATGTCTTATGAAATTAAGCTGATATTGTGCAGCTTGATGAAACAAGGAACTGAAAGAATTTTTGAAATCGCACATTCGGTTCTCTCATAATGCCCAAAAAACTGTCGTATTTCGCCCCTTTTTTCACCCATTTTTGGGAAAAAAGTGGAAAAAAAATTTATTTGGGGTTTTTCATTTAAAATTTCACCGTTAATTCTCAATTTTAGCACATTTTAATTTAATTTTCCTGAAAAACTACAAGCTGCACTTTTGCGTTTAAAAAAATGGAGTCTCAGCAAAATTTCGTCTTTTCAGTATCGGTCATCAAAAATAAGAATTTAACTAAAGTTACTACCCTCCGGGGAAGCACGTGTACTGTAGCTGTCTCAGCAAAACCACTAATTAGTGCATAACTCGCTCAAAAAAATTTCATTTACCCCATCATTCCAGATAAGCCTATTCCGTTGCATTTCAAATCAGTTCAAGGGATCAACTTAGAAAATACTACTCCCCATTTTTTTAAAGCCAATATACTACATGTTTATTCACTTATCTGCTGTATCCAGTATGCAGTCTTGGTCTGTAAGGTGATTGAGTGCCCAATTAGCTTTGCTTGACAATCTCACTAATAAACAGACCCTGTACAGCCTTCAGGGCTGTAATTGTAGTGTTCATGAATGTTGTCAAACAGTTTCAAGCCTACTAGAAGTCAACTTCACAAATTTTTGTATTAATTTTTTTTTAAAGTCACCCGTACTGCAGCTACAGTGTGATTCTTTTTGAACCTGTCCCCGGAGGGTCAGGAAACCCAAAAATTGTGAAAAAATTACTAAGTCCAGCTAATTAAATAATTATGCGTAATGGCTTCCTCAGAGAATGCAACCACCTAGAACCATGAAACTTAGCACAAGTAATATTCATGTAAATGCCTTTTATTTTAAAGCAATAATACCAGAATTTCATACATCATTATGCAAATTAGGCCAATTAAGTAATATGCATTTTTACGCAAAATGACCTAAATAAATATGCGTAAAGGCTCTCCTGAGATAACGCTAGCACCTACAGCCACCAAACCTGTACCGTTCCAGTGATCTGTAATAACAAATAAGGAAAAATTTAAAAAAAGTTAATGTCAAACAAACAAAATTAAAAGAAAAAAATAGAAATTAAAAAGAAAAGAACAACAAGAGAAAGAGAAAGTAAAAAGAAAAGAGAAAGAGAAAGTAAAAAGAAAAGAGAAAGAGAAAGTAAAAAGAACAAGAAAAAAAAAGAAAAAAAGAGAAATAAAGTAAAAAGAAAAGAACAAGAAAAAGGGAAAGAAAAAGAAGGAAAAAAAAGATTAAAAAATAAAAATAAACATTGTACAATCAACACATTTTCTGTCGTAAGTCATCGTTATTTCAGGCAAATGACCACCATTATTCAACAGCATATTTTCTTAAATTTAATTTTGAGGTTTCATATCGCTATCCAATCCGAAACCTAAGTAAAAATTTAAATAATTTTTTTTTTTTCCCTTTTCTTAAAATAACATCTTTACACCCATTTGGAGTGAGGGAAATAGATAGAACAGCCATTCTGCCAACGACATGGAAATACAGCTTTCCGATTGGTCAGCTCATTCATGACCGAGTCACGTGACCCAATGACGGCCATCCTGTGCACTGAATACACGCCCTTTACTACGATTTGAGTCAACTTTAGCGCTATGCCCAGCCATGTTTCGTTCCGATCCCGAAGGCGTAAATACAAGTTACATATGTCTAAATAATCTTTGATATGTGTATTTTTATAATATAACTTCAAATTTTTATAATTTACCGTATTTTAGGGAATATCGGGTTGACTTACCTAAAACGCCGTTTGCCACTTCTGGTCGCCATTTCAAAAAAATTCGAAGGCAAAGGCAGCTTGCCCTGGGTTTCCCCTGTACTAAAAATAGCTTCCCAGGTCTGTACGTCATCGGCAACGTATCGGAATCGTCCATTTTTTAGAAAATATAGGGGGGAGATTTCGCGAAAAAGCAGCCTCAGGCGATTTATACTGTGCATTCCCGACACGGCGCTGCGACATGCCGTTTTAGAACTGCCGTAAAACGCTTATTTTTGTTCATTTTTCAAGATGAATATATCATAGCAGAGGGAAAACTATTAACTTTTTTCTATGTACTTATTTTTTTTTTTTGATCATATTTCCACGAGAACGAATTTTACAAATTCACCCCTCATTTTGACATCGCGATCAAACCATCAACAACTCACGCATATATATATGGTGAAATTCTTGCGTCGGGAGATAAACAATTTATTTAATTTTGCCCTACACCGACGTGTGTATATAGCACTGTATACTCAGTGCTTTCCGAGTGTCTGTGAAAAAAGTAAGCAGGAGGTCGTGGGTTCGAATCCCGCCCGAGTCGCCTGTGTAGTTTTTCACAGACACTCGGAAAAGCACAGAGTATACAGTGCTATGCACACGTCGGTGTAGGGCAAAATTAAATCAATAACTCATGCATATTATGCCCGGTCGGCTGAATCTTTTGTGTGCACGAGTGACCTGCCTAACAGGGCGTTACATCCAATTACCATGACTGATGCATAAGCCAGTAATAATAATAAGCAAGTGGCTGCATAAAGAGCCCATGAACCCGTATAGTTATGATATTGTACACGGTACATGTACATAATACATGTACATTACTAAACTGGAAATAAATTGGAGATTAACAATCATGGCCTTGATGATTCATTTCAGTGTTTTAAAAAATTCACGTTTTAACAAAAATGTACCATCACCAACTTCATTTTTTGGACACCGTATGTTTTAACAAATTTTTTAATACAATACCCTGAATCAGTGACCTGTCCATCCTTTTTACAAAATTAGCTATAAAAAACGGATATTTATGACCCGCCCTGGCAATACCTGAAACTTATCGGCATTTACCATAATGCGTAACAGCCATGATAAGGTCAAAAACTGACCCCAGGGACCAGTTTGAGGGACCAGTTTTCATGTCAACATATAGAGCATTTTCTCTAGATTTTGATGGAAAAAGAAAAATCCTGAACCGTTGTTAATTTTCACGATAAATTTGGGATGTCACTTTTGAAAATTGGGTCCAAGTTTAGGGTTTTGCCAGAGCCAGTCACATTTAATGATGCATGGGAAATGTGGGAAATATTTTGTATCAATTAAATTTTATTCGTCATGAGCATGAAAATCTTCCTCTCATTCTTGCACATAAAAATATAATAAACATTAAACATTTAAAATCTTCCGTAAATTTTTTTTTAAACTTAATATATCACTTAAAATCACTTGGGAAATGATAGCCATGATAGCCATGATAGCCATGATAGCCATGATAGCCATGATAGCCATGATAGCCATGATAGCCATGATAGCCATGATAGCCATGATAGCCATGATAGCCATGATAGCCATGATAGCCATGATAGCCATGATAGCCATGATAGCCATGATAGCCATGATAGCCATGATAGCCATGATAGCCATGATAAACGATTGTGCAGTTAAAAGGTACACACCGCCCTAAAAGTGCCAAAAATGGGATTGATAGAATGATAAAATCCGGGTATCATGTAATTACCAAGAAATGTCCAAAAAACAACAATAAGGTCAAAGGTCACATATACGCATTTCCAGTAGTCTACACGACCGTGAAACCTGTACGGCAATTGCAGATTGTATTTAGACTGGTACCTCTGCATTGCTTACCGTTGTGATTGTAACAAGAGGAACAAGGTTCCAGTCTGTACATTTTGTATCCGTTGTAAACACAGGAACGATCACAGAATTCCTGGATTCGATTGCAACCAGGTGCACGTCGGACGTCCAAGATCATCCAAAAAAGTGAGGAAATGCTTATTAGGCTTGATAGACCTTGGATCAACCATGGAGAAAGGCATAGACTGAACAAACCGGTGCTTAGCAGCATCTATCTGGACATGCTGGATTCTGGGTGAGCATCTCATCAATCATGATCAATAATTGGTTTGCATAATTGCCATCGGTAGACAGAACATGATGTACATGTCACTATGTGTACATGATGAACACAATCATGACAATGTCCCCTGGCAATTATGTGAAATTGCCTAACCCCTGATTACATACTCTACATATTTGACAGGAAAAAATGGTGAAAGGGAAGCTTCAATTTTGGTTTAGATTATCATATTTTCAAAATATTATCAAACATTTTTATTTGGTTGGGACACATAGGCCTAATGACCAAATTATTTTGTCCGAAGTGCTTTTATCTTAGAGAAACAAAATAAAATTATGTAAAAAACACAAGAAGTTACCAGATATAACTTTGTGAAACACGAGGGGGAGCACCTATTTTTAATAAATTTTCACAGGTTAGTTTTTTTATGCTATTTTTCATGAGATCTAATGTTAACGTTGTTACAGGGATGAAGTTAATGTTCATTATCAAATACCAATGATGAACATTTCATTTAGTTTTAATGGTTGTTTATTACCAAAAAAATTAAGGTTTAGTATACTATAATTTGTTATTATTTTTTGCTATAGCAGTACTGGCATTTCAGTCCAAGAGAAGGATCTATCTGATAACCACCTTTCCAATCCATGTCAGTTAAACAATATTTTACCTTATTTCACAGTGATTGTTGATAATGTTGAATTTATTTAAATCTAAGCCCTTACTCCTCTTTTCACTCTTAAATCTTTTTCAGAAAGGACAGAAACATCTTGCTACTTCAGCTATGCAGAATTGATGCTGGGTGTGATTCTTGACATAATGAAGCACAAGTTTTATTGCTTGTTTGCCCTTCCCCCTCCCCCCTCCCTAGTTCTTGGATTCTGTAGTGCTGCAATGATAGTCCAAAGAATTTTGGAAAATTAATGTGTTGGTTCATCACCAGTGGCAGTACACGACATCATCAAGAACTTGGGGGCAGGCATTTTATTCCAAAATTACCGATTCCAATGACAGCCCCTGAATGTCACCCATAATGAACTGTCACTAAATCGTACATACAGAGCGTACATTTATTATGAAGATTGATTCTGTTTTCTTGTCAACAAAGGATCATGGTTGGGTTCATTTACACTGTAAATGTAATTTCAGTTGTTACATGTGTAAGGCCATATACATTTCTAGATTGTTTACAATAGGTTAAACAGGTCAGCAAAGTGGTTTCAATTGATTGTCACTTGGCTAATTACTTTTGGGAATTAATTACTTTTTGACAACTCGTCTGCTGAGGGCAGGGGAAGAGGGAAAGCACAGATGCAAGCTTTCTTGCAACTTTATCATGTAGTAGTTATAAGTTTGTTTTCTAATGAAAGGCTAATTAGCTGATATCCATACAAGCTTAAAAGACTGCAGACATCAGCTATTTGACATAAGCTGTATTGTTTCTTCTCCACCCAATTACTCTAAGGCTGTGCTTTGAGAAGACTCTGTGGTACCTGATACATGAACATTGATGAAATACACAATTATTAGCCAACTTTCTATTATGTTCTATGTAGGGAGTGTAAAGACTCTTCTCTCACAGGGTAACTTTTCCTTGGTAAAGTTGGAAAAACAAAGAAAGGGGAAATGTTTATATGCTTCCTCCATGCTTCAGTGTCTCCAGTATCCCCAGACCCCCGCCCCAATCAATTTAACCCCCACTTCCTGCCATTTGAATTTGTAGCCAAGTTTAATCCAGTTACTATACTGTCGTATCCTGGTATAGTAAACCTAACTTTATAATGGTATGGCCGTATGCACTCATTGGGTATTGATCACAAATGTTCCAGTTCAGTGATTAGTAAAGTTGTATATAAAGTGGAGCACGTGTAAATAAAGTTGTTGAAGTCAATTCCGAGTTTCTCTGTGTGCTAGTTATCTATGCGTTGTACCCACACTATAACACATGTAGTCCCCTTCTACCCTAAATCAACTTTGTGACTTTATGCCCATAATAACGCTGAATAAGTTGATCTGGCTACCTACAACCCTGGCAAACTATTTTCATATGATTGTTTTTACATGTTGATTTATCATCTAGCATGGTTTTTGAAAAGCATGTGTTGGGCTAGTGTCAATATCATTATGCATATTTATCTAAGAATACATGTTTGTATACATGTTTGTAAGGTTTGTGGTAGCACCATGTAACTATCTCTACAGTTTAATAGTGTTGGTTCTTAGAAGAACCGGTGGTTAGATAACTTGACATTTCCATCGGTATACTCTGATCATGTTCATCCCCCTGAAGACAATCAGAGTATTCTGATTGAAACATAAAGTAATGTCACTGCCAGTTCTTCTCAGAACCAATGCTATTTACTCTTACTCCTACTGTTCTTTAACCATGTAAATCTTAAAAATCTCAATATTTTCAAGGTAGTACAGAATAATAATAATAATAATAATAGAGTAATTTGTTTGGGTGGGGGGGGGGGGGGGGTTGAGGACTGTCAGTTGCATTTGTCTTGAAACATTTTCATGTTATAGCTGCAATTGTTGGCAGAGAGAGGGTCTTGAAAGTAGGACATGTCTTCTGTACTTCCTTGAAAATTTGTTTGGATGGCACCCGTAACAAACCTGAAGTTGATATAATAGGTAATCTTCTTGAGAAAACTCTTATTCAGTGGAATGTCTGCTAGTAACTTGGGTGTTGTAGGCTTCCGTTTGCTGACACTCATTCACATACATAGGTTACATGATGAACTGAGCATTCGTCTCTGTCCCCATCTCCCTTCATCTCATCTATGGACCAAACATGAACAAACATTTTGTATACAATCTTACAAAAGAAAGATTACGTTGAACTGATAGTACTCCAGCAGTTGAAAAATAAGACTGACCACAAAAACATAAATAACACAATAGCCAGCCATGAATAACACGTGTAAAGCTACTTAGATTAATTATTAGTGCTACAGTACACTTATCATTCACACACACACACACACTGCAAATGACAAACTCTCAGAAGGAGGCTTACTTTTTTCTTCCTTTAAATTGCACAAGAGTTACTGAATACACAAAAGTATAATTTCTTAATATTGCTTAGAAACTGATTATAAGGCTACATGAAATCAACATGTGCAAGTTCGGACTAGAGAAAAAACTAAATTTTGATATAAACATATTTATTTTTTTTAAGGGAGAGAGAAGTGTATATATACACTGATCAAAATAAAATAGGACTCAAAAGTATTTCTTTGTCCATTTTATATCCATGTGAGAACACAAAAGCATTTTTTGGTGATAGTAAAGTACTAAAGGTTACTCTGCAACATTTTAAACACTTTTCACGTGTTGTGCTTGTCTAATGACGGTTTAAACTGGCAGAAACATGTTCACATGAATGAATGTTTGGATATGATTTCACTGGTTATTACTTGATTGCACAATTACAGAATTATTACCTGCAGCTAACTGGATGTGACGCATTTAAACAATTATTCTGCTTATTGTGTTTTTATTGTAAAGCAAACTGAAGAAAAACAAAACTATACACATTTACTAATGTTTTCCTAAATAATTATCAATTGTTTTTCACACTTTTCTAATGACTTAGACTCCCCATTGAGCTCAAACTTTAACATATTCATTATTAAACAATCTTGATTCAAAGTAAGTAAATATTACCGATAATAGCTGTTTTGCCAATATATTATAACCAATGTTGTACTTTCGGTCACGATCAACAGGGCATGGAATTGGAGTGTTAGATTTAGATTATCTCAGTGACTGAAAATAATGTCCCACATGATAAGGTCATAATATTATCATTGCTGCTGCATAAATGAGCCAGTAATTTTCAGTCACTGTGTTCATCTTAAACTAGGACACCGATTCCATGCCCTGTTGAAAGTCTGCCCTGTTGAAAGTCTGCTCTGTTAACATTAAGCATGCACAAGGGGGAAAAACCTGAATGCACAACTTCATTTGTTCTAAATGAGAAATTGTTTCTGTAAATCTGGTTTTGTTTTATAGAAAAACAAATATTTACATAAACGAAGTTTTCTATTATACACAAAAATTATGGGATAAAAAAATAATAATCTGAATCAATCCAAGATTACTCTACCTTCGCAATGCTTTGTAGCTGTGAATACTGGAAATGGAATCAGGCTGAGCTCTACATGGTCTTGATGCATGTAAAAATACTGGCATTTATGTTTTCTCATAAAACAAAGCATAACAGCTAATGAAATAATGGTGGATATGATGGACATGGTGCATATTAAAAATCCATTTAAATATAACTCGTACTCGTACATTTGGGGAATAATGGTACCTGATGCTATTTCCTCCAGTCCATGTTTGAATTTTCACCATGACCACTTTTGACCATCTTCCCCATATTATACCTGGGCATCGATGGTGGAAATTACAACTAATTCACTGGAAATTGTTAGAACTGCTTTCTGAACTATATCTCATAATTATCACGTCTGTATTGTAAACATCATCACTATCTCATAATTATCATGTCTGTATCATCACAATATCATTGTGCCTTGGCTGTAGGAACTATCAAAAATAATGTGATGGCTAACAGAAATTCAGCATAAGAGTTCAGCATACAGCCACACAAAAAAACTACGAGTATTATATTATCAAACAATATTACTCTTTTATTACTCTTACCTGTCCAACAATAATCCTACAAATGCGACATTATTTATGATGTCATCATGGTCACCATCACTTTCAACAGTCAAATCCCTGAGTGTTTGCCATTATTTGAGGTTGGCTGGCCCGTCAATGGTCGCCAGGCATGCGTCGTTTTTTGCCGTAAACGGTGAGCCTTTCTTCGCCCAGCCCGCTCGGTCGAAATTCTGGCGTTGATTTTGACGGATGGCCTCACTGAACAGTTTTTGTCACCTTTTTTTATTGGCGTTGATATGATGAAAGGGGCTGTGACAATGTTCCGAATGAATTGTTGTTTCCAAAACTAAACTCGCTGGCAGTATCATAATTCAAAATACCAGACACGAAAAGCACCACAGTGGTCGAGACCCTGCTTTACACAAAAGTGTTGACATATTTATGGCCTAACCGGCGGGCTCATGCCTCGATCGCTTTGCCGCGTTGGCGCCCATAGCTGTTCCCGGTGTCTCAGGAAAGTGCCAAGACTTTCGCCTTTTTGTCGATTTTGACAATTTTCACCTACTTTCAAATTCATTTTGAAATTATTCTTGAATTTGGTTCAGTAATAAACTTTTCATACGTCTGAAAGTGCGACTATCACTTTTGTCCTCGTGAATTTTCTGGACAAATTTTGGTTCAAAAAAGTCACATGGCATTGTTTTTTGTATAATAACAGAAAAACGACGCATTTTTCAGGGGTATTTGTGTGGACCATTATATTCTACTTTTGAAAGATCTTTCCAACCATGTATGGAAAAACAATGAAATATTGACGGGCATTTTTTATCGCCCAACTTAGCGCGACAAAGGCGGTGTGTACCTTTAAAAATCGTTATCAGTGTCTTGATAGTGGAAAGCCAGACGTAGGCCTATCTAAAAAGTAATATTCAGTCAGTAAGCCCCTACTGGTAAATTCGCAAAACAAAAATGATAACAGGTCTTCATGAAACTTGTTGGTGTTAAATTGATCATGGTATCAAACGGGGATGAAATATTTTGATCTCATGTGCTATCAAATGAGTAAAATAGTGAAATAATGTCCAAAATTAATTGCTGTCCGGAAACAAAAACAAATCAACATAAGAATGAATACGAATACCAGGAAGTGCGCAGATCTACGTTAATTTCGTCATCTTGGGATTTGTCTATAGAATGATTTGATATTTATTTTAACTTGAACCAATTATCTTATTAGTGGATTTAGACCCAAAAAAGTTTACGGTTTCTGGTCATAGGTCGGCACGGTGACGCTTTTTTTGTAATTTTTTTTTTCCATATTTCTTTGTATATAAGCGGTTATTGGAACCAGACCAAATTGCCCATACACACAAAGTATGATGGCTAAGAGAGGCCTCACAAATTGGGCAAACGTTCATACTCCTATGTGAAAAAGTAGTTTAAAACATAGCGCAGCAGAATTCCAATCGATTCTCAAATTTTGGCTGAAACTGCAATTTGTTTAGATGCCCCCTTAAACATTATGTAACAACCTATAACTATAAGAAACAAGGAACAAAATATTTTGTTTAAAGATTTGAGATTGTTACCCCCCCCCCCCCTGTACATTCCCCCTGAAGGTTGTTTTTTGTAAAATGGGATGGCATCCAATCTTCTTGTGCAGATTACTAGAATACCATTGGTGGGCACCAGTCTATTTTGTTTGAAACACAGTGGTAGGGAAGCAATAAAGAGATGATCACTTCTAAAATTTAAAGGACTTTGTTATGTTTACCTCTTGAAATTTTAGCATTCTATTGCATGATAATTTTAAATTGCCTAATGAAACAAATATCTGATCATTTAAAAGTAACATTTATATGTATCAAACACTGTGTTCCTGTGGGTTTATATGGATTGCAACTGAAGATTGTGTTTCATTATTGTATCAAACTTTATCCTAGAATAATGTAAAATTGATGTTTGGTTTTAAACAGTCTTCTAGTAAAGAATTAATTAGTAAAATAGTATAAATGCAAAATAGTAGGTATTGGCCTCAGTTATGTTTAGAACATAGCAAGTTCTTTCTCAGAGAAATAACCTGCTAGATTCGAGACGTAAGGTCAGTAACTACTACACTCACTGGCCAAAAGTATTGCAACATGCTCAAAACTGAGCACTTTACAGTAACAGGTGAGATGATCATTTAATCTGATTTCATCGATCGTGTATTACATAATTTCCGAACAAGAACAGTAAAAAAGAACATTGACTTCAAAACACAGGCACTTTCAAGAAGTCTTAAGTAGTGTAAATAAAATAAAATAAATTATTGTAACACAGTTCTCCAAACTGAACTTTGGTGTGTGTTGCAATACTTATGGCCAGTGAGTGTATTCTGCATTTATACAACAGGTCCTTTAGGTTGGTAAGCAGTTTGTATCAGCTATAAAATAGTAAATAATATATCATTTATACATGTACACTAATATTATCATTGACATACACATATTTCATGGATTAGCAGGGATTTTGGTTTGTATAATGTATAATGCCAAAATGTGTTTCTGTATGTATCTGATGCTCTTGAACAAGTTCTGCTGTGAACAAGCAGGTGTGAAGAATAATCTTAAAGTAAGATTTGCGATGACACCATGTTTTTGAAATACTTATTGAGGGTTCTGAGAAGAACCTTTCGAGCTGTATGCTGCTTTGATCATCTTCTGGATATTGCCGGGATGCTGGTCCTGGGGCGGGGGGGGGGGGGCTTTAGTAGCTTGGTGGAGGATCCTGATCGCTAGATCTTTGGGCTTGCTTGTGTCATTTTCATGTAAATTGATACTTGATGGAATTATGACCTCGTAACAATGAGGATCACATACATGACATGGTATTCGATGAGGCCAAGTATCAATTAAATTTGAGGTTTGTAAATGTTTTGTCACGGACAAAATATTTACTTACGATAATGGAAACAAATTAGGATTGATATATTATGATTTTTGTTATCATTATGATTTTGTTTTATATATATTTTATTAAATGGTTAAATGAGTATTGCGAAGAAGTAGAACAACTTCATGGTCGAGACATAAAATCAATGCACAGGAAGATTAATGAAATGACAGGCAGAAAGAAAACATGCTCGAACACAGGATGTCTAAAATCAAAAGGGGATATAATTATGGAAAAGGAGAAGATAGTAGAGCGATGGGAAGAGTACATTAGAGATCTGTATAGCGATGATGAAAGAAAAGAACATTTTCAAATCAGAAATAACATAGAAGGACCCCCGATTCTCAAAAGTGAAGTAGAATATGCAATGAGGAAAACGAAAAGAGGAAAAGCTGCAGGGCCTGACAACATCACCATAGAGCTAGACGAGTTTGGTATAGAACAAGTCACCAAACTACTTAATAAAATATATGACACTGGTCACATACCAGAAGATCTTTCCAAATCGATATTTATCGCACTTCCCAAGAAGCCAGGGGCAATTGAGTGCGAGCTACACAGGACAATCAGTTTGATGAGCCATCTTACAAAGATTTTACTTAGAATAATAATGCAAAGAACAAGGAGCAAGACCAAACTAGAAATAGCACAGGAACAATGTTGCTTCGTTGAGGGGAACGGAACATCAAATGCCATATATATATATCTTGAGAACCATTATAGAAAGATCAACGGAAGTCCAACAAGACCTCTATCTCTGTTTTATAGACTTTACCAAGGCTTTTGATACCGTGAAGCACGAGGAATTTATGAAAATGCTTCAAGATATAAATATAGATGGTAAAGACCTAAGGATAATCAGGAACATGTACTGGCAACAAACAGCGACCATTAAAATAAACAACGAGTTCAGCAAATATCAAAAGATTAAGAGGGGAGTGAGACAAGGATGTGTGCTCTCACCAGACTTGTTTTCTCTTTACAGTGAGATCATTATTAGAAACATCAAAGACAAGCCAGGAATAGGTGTAGGAGGTACAAACATCAACAACCTCAGATAGGCCTATGCTGATGATATTGTACTGATAGCAGGAACAGAAAGAGAACTGCAAGAACTAGTGTTCACGATTAACGAAGAAAGTACAAATATGGGCTTGAGTTTGAATGTTAAGAAAACGGAAAAAATGGTTTCATTTCATTTCATTTCATTTATTGATTTCACAGGTAGAAAAACAAATAAACACAAATTTACATTAAATTAACAGAAACAGAAACAAAGGTAGTACCCCTGTAGGATTACAAAAAAGTAAACTAAATTACTGTCGAGTTAATCTCCTGATGCTACCACTTAGGAAGTAAACAAACATTGAATCACACAAAGAATGATAAACAACATGGCTTTAGGCACACTTTGAGATATAAAAACAATACTAAAATAAAAATATAAAAACTTAATACTACACAGTTTGAGTTAGGGCATCTCCTAGGCCAGGGACTAATAAATGTTTTCTAAGTGAATTAACAAATAAAGATAAACTATAAATAACTGTTTCTTTAACATTTGCTGGTAGCACCTCCCATAATCTAGGGAATCTATAAAAAAGAGAATGATGAGCAGCATTGGACCTTGCCATTTGATGAGAAAACTTAATAACTTCAGTGTGTCTACGATTAACATGGATTAGATCAATAGGAATGTCAAATTTATTATATAAACATTTAATAGCAAACACAATTGAAAGGAAATGAATTCTATTGTTTAAAAAGGGAAGACCCAATTTGACACACCTGTCGGAATACACAATTTCACTATTGGAATTAATTAAAGCCTTTCTCGGCAGGCCTAAACAAAAACGGGTGAAATGTCTTTGTACCTTCTCAAGCGTTTCTTGCTGGGTAGTAAGGACAGGGCACCAGACGGGGGCTGCATACTCAAGTATGGGTCTGCTAATTGAACGATACAGTGAAATAAGAATTTTAGGGTCCCTAGTTTTAACTACTCTACCAATAAATCCATTTAGCCTAGTGGCTTTTGAAGTAACATTGCTAATATGGGTTTTCCAGCTTAAGTCCCTAGAAATAATAACACCAAAGTATTTGTAGTTATCAACATTTTCCAAAGTGTAATCACTAATATTATACAGGGTGTCCCCATAAAAAGTATACCGAGATAAAAATTACTGTAATGGCAAAACTACTTTATATATGGGAAAGACAAATATATCTCTAGAAAGGGCAGAATGTCCTCTTTGCAATGGTATACAGCTTGTGATGTTATTGACACAGATGAGTGAACAAATTAGACAGATGTTAAGGGTACTGAAAGCAGGACTGTGACAAGTTTGCATATTTGAATAACAAAGGTCCAAAAAGCATTTTAAAAAACCTGCACATTAAACTTTTGAGGTAAGTAGCGAAAACAAAGCAGATTACATTATTTTAGGTACATTCCTTGTTTTCAAGAATGTGTTGAAAAAGCAAAGGCATTTGGTATTCTGCACACTTGCATGGTTGAGCTTTGTTATTCAAATATGCAAACTTGTCACAGTCCTGCTTTCAGTAATTCTTTAACATCTGTCTAGTTTGTCCACTCATCTGTGTCAATAACATCACAAGCTGTATACCATTGCAAAGAGGACATTCTGCCCTTTCTAGAGATATATTTCTCTTTCCCATATATAAAGTAGTTTTGCCATTACAGTAATTTTTATCTCGGTATACTTTTTATGGGGACACCCTGTACAGTGGTTTAGCAGGATTTCTAGAACGGGTCACAGTCATTAGCTTACATTTATTTGGGTTTAAAGCCATACAATTTAAATTACACCATGGTGTTTATGTGCTGCAGGTCATTCTGGAGTGTCACTTGATCATGTGGAGTTTTAATGACTCTATACAAAACAGTGTCATCTGCATATTGACGAAGATTCGACTGAACACAAAATGGCAGATCAAAAGCAAAAATGTTGAAAAGTAAAGGTCCAAGAATAGATCCCTGTGGCACACCAGAATGAACTGCAGCCCAGTCAGATGATGATCCCATAAACTGAACCCTTTGAGACCTATTTGTAAGATAAGACTTGAACCAGTCCAACATTGAACCACAAACGCCATATTTATGTAATTTGTTCAAAAGAACTTGATGACTCACACGATCAAATGCTTTAGACCAATCTAAAAATATGGCATCAATGCGGGAGGGTTTCGGAACATCAAGTGCATTGGCCCAGCTATGGTAAAGGGTTGTCAATTGAGTAACGCAGGAGCGCTTTGGCAAAAACCCATGTTGAGTAGGTGAGATTATCCCCCCTCTATACATATGATTAATGAGATGTTTACAGACAACCCTTTCAAGAATCTTACCAACAACAGAACAGAGTGAGATGGGTCTATAGTTTGACATAACATGAGCACTACCAGTTTTAAGTAATGGAACAACATTCGCTAGCTTCCATTCATAAGGAACTACACCAGACGCAAGCGAAAAGTTAAAAAGTTTAGCTAATGGCTGGGCTAAACTATCACAAGTTAGTTTAAGCAACATTGGAGATATGTCATCAGGACCACAAGATTTATACATGTTAAGTTCAGAAAGGAGTTGTTTAACTTCAGCTGAAGTAGTTGAAATGTTACAAAAACGAAAATCAGTAAAAGTGTGATCACATGAGATATCAATGATATTGTTAGAGTCACTACTAAAGTTTCTCTGGAAAATAAGGTGAATATTCTGAGCAATATTGACCGGATCATTAATAACGCCATTTTCAGTTTGAAAACTTGTAATTGTACTCTTTTGACGCTGGGTACTAACAAACGACCAGAACCTTTTAGGATTAGATGGACAATTCATGGCTATGTCCTTGATATAACTACAATATGATTGACTAACTAAATATTTGACCTCATTCCGAAGCTTTTTGTATTTGTTCCATAAATTATGATTAGCCTTGTTACGGATAGCTGCTTTGTAAGCTTTGTTTTTCTTTTTAGACAAAATAATGATCTCCGTAGAAATCCAAGGATGTTTCTTTCTACCTTTACATTTGGCAATAGGAACAATATCTTTCACAGCAGCAAACAATAGGTCTTTAAAATAATCCCATACCACATCAATGTTGTCCGAAGAAAAAACAGGTGTCCCAAGGCACCATGCGAAGAGTGTCACATAAAGTATTGATATCAGCTTTATTATATTGGTAAAAAGCCCTATTCTTAGTTTTGTGATCTCAAAGAAGGATACACCAACATGCAATATTAAACTAAACAACAAGTCATTAAAACAAGTACAGAATTTCAAATACCTTGGTACATGGATATCAGCGGATGGCAAGTGCAAGACAGAAGTCAGTTCGAGAATAATGCAAGCGAAAAAGACTTTTGGACAAATGAAAAGTCTACTTACTAACCAAAGTATATCAATGAAAATTCGCCTGAGAGTACTTGGCTGTTACATCTGGCCAATTTTAATGTACGGATGCGAATCATGGACCATCAACAAGGAGACTGAAAATCGTTTGAAAGCAGCTGAGATGTGGTTTTTTCGCAAAATGTTTAGAATTTCATATGTGAACAGAATTACGAATGAAGAAGTTCTACAACGAGCAATGACAACAAGATCATTAGTCAATGAAATAAGGAAGAGGCAAACAAAGTTTTTTGGGCACATGATGAGAAGAAAAGACATGAAACATCTGGTAACAACAGGGAAAATTTATGGGAAACGAAGCAGAGGTAGACAGAGGGAGAAGATGCTTGACAGTGTGACATCATGGCTGCACAAAGAAAAGCCAACAGATATAATATCGTGCACTTGGAACTGTGACGGATGGAGATCCATGATAGCCCACGCTATGCAGCGTGGCACAGAATGATGATATTTTATATATAATCATCATTATGATTTTGTTTTATATTATGTTATTCATTATTTTATTATTATATTCAGAGTTTTTAGTATCATTGTATACTTATACTTAGAAAAGTCATGTTGCCTTTATTAAAGGTGACCAATGATAATTTGCGTCTTCTGTCACAATATTTTGTGATAACAATTACACAGTCGTGGTCTTGGATATAACAAAAACCAGTGAGTATCTAATTATGTACCATCGAAATTTTTCATTATATTTTCATGTGTCCCCACAGGTGTATATACCGAACACAAACCGAGCAACAATGGAATGGGTTTTTGTCTCCGTCGTCATATGGTACATTGCCAACATGATTTCCACCATTGCATCAAAGAAAGCAATGCTCGAAGTGAAACCAGGCGGTAGCATCCACAGTTTAACTGACTGGACACCAGCTTTCCAAGATCTACGGTGGGTCGACCTGACGATGCTTCAGCATATCGTAGGTGCTATAGCGGCAACACTCTGGGTCACTACCGTCCAGCGCAAGTCTATCTTCAATCGCAATGGTGATACCAAGAACATGGTTATCGCAGCCGTTGGGAATGTGCTAGGAAATCTGGCTACGAACGCTTCATTCGCTGCCATCAGTTCAAGCACAACGCAGGTCATCAAATCATGCGAACCCATCTTCACAGCGATTCTTACATTGGTTTTGTACCGTAAAGGTGAGGACGTAACCTGCTCACTCTTTGTCTCAGTCATCGTCATGGTCACTGGAGCGTGCATGTTTATCTCGGGCCAGGCATTGTTCAATGTTTGGGGATTGGGTGCAGCGTTAATTTCAAACGTAGCTTTCCCAGTTCGCAACATATACCTGAAAAAAAGCTACATTTCTTCGCAGGAACCTCTTCAGAAATTTGCTATCATTTCTATCTACAGCGTCTTGTTTTTGTTACCTTGTGTTGGCACTAAGTTTATCTTGCATACGCTGCCTTCACTGCGCGCTGAGGAGAGTTTCACCTCTGCTGCCTTTCACTTCACGTACAACGCTGCCTCTATAACCGTGCTAAAATCCTACAGCCCGGTCCTCCACGCATTACTGAATCTCTCTAAAAGACTTTTCGTAATTGTTGCTAATATCGTGTATTTCTCTACGCCTGTTTCCTTCAATCTGGTTAATGGTCTTGTAGTTTTTTTTACTGGACTGTTTATTTTTCAATTGAGCCGCCAGGTCCGAACCCTGGATGTAAAGGTAAATCATGTCAAAATAAAAACACTATCGATCATAAGAGTGTTTCTTATGATCGTCACCATATTATGTATACTAGCATATGGATCAGACTACACCTTAACCTATAAGCAGGCGTTGAGCGAAGGATCCATGCCGAAAGCGTTGATAGGAGGATCCGTGCCGAAAACATTTACACGACTCGACAAATACCATAGACATCCAAACTTAACAACCGCATGGATATATGACAAACCTATACCGGATGAAGTTGTGCACAATATTGCCAATATCATTGTCAGTAATCCAACCCTCAAAATGGACGTGTACTGTGGAACGTCCCAGTGTATGCAGGCAATTGCAAATTTGAATAAAATTAACATAAGGGTGAAATTTCTAGTGGCCAGTGATTTCATGAAGGACACGCCCCTTGGCGATTGGTTAGCACGGCATCCCATCCATAAAATCATGACAGGTATAAACTTTGAAGACTATTTCCAAGAAGCCGTCAGGTTAGCTCTTCTCTGGCATCATGGAGGCATATATTTCGATCCCTTGATGGTACTCGGTGAGTTCACGCTCCCGGCACATGATGAAGCGTGGTTGAGCATCAGTGAGAATACCAAGAATACCGCACGCAGCCTGCTTGACGTATCTCGATTTCCACGCCATCACTTGTTTATTGAGAAACTCATGACGGTATTTGTACATCAGTTTCCCCATTTACGCATTTCCCCGAATGCCATGGTTAACACATGGCCACTTAAATTTGATTTTCCCACAATTGTCAGAAACATGCACAGTGATCTCTGCAAGTTTGGAAACCCATGCCCAACAGTCGTGCCACTTAGGGCGGGAAAACTGTCTTTCAGTGACGTAAAGCGGTATCATTATGGTACTCTTTCGTTCGACTCGCGAGTGAGTTATACAGGTCTCTCTAATCTAGGTGATGAGATACAGGGATTCCCTGGCGTGCAGTTCCTACCTTTTGTCGATCATTTTTTAGAAAGAGACGAGTTGCAGAGATCAAAAGAAGATGACCAAATCATAGCGTTCTTGAACGCATGGTGGGGCTCGCCATCAACACATTGGCCGCCACCGAACAATATCCAACCGATTATGCTGTCCATGCACTTTGAAGGAGGTGCTCAATCGAAAGCAGCAAAGTATCCGGACTACCTTCGCGCCAAAAAACCCATTGGTTGTCGGGATACCGCCACTCTAGCGTTCATGAAGACGATTAATGTGGAGTCCTTTTTTTCAGGCTGTCTGACCGTTCTCATCAAGAATCCGAACTCTGGCAAAAAACCTACCGACGAAATCTACTTTGTAGACGTGAAAAACGAATATGTATCGTTTATTCCTGACGACATACGAAAACGGGCAATCAGAGTGGAACACTATATGAGAAACACGACCAAAAATGACCGTTTATCGCGTTTCCAAATTGCCTATAATGTGTTGGAGATGTACTCAAGAGCCAAGGTGGTTATAACTCAACGTTTGCACTGCGCAATGCCATGTCTGGCCATGGGAATACCAGTGATTTTTATCAATTCCGCGCAAATGCCAGGAGGAGGCGGCTCAGCGAAGACCGGCACGAGTCGCCTCGCAGGTCTCACGTCTCTGTTCCACTCGGTGGACTTGTATAAGATGTCTAACAAAGAAGCAAAGAAATGGTTGTATGATTTCAACTGGCAAAGTCCGCCTCCCAACCCAGGCATGGACACGGTAATGAGAATGCGCGCCACCGACTGGAACATCATCAGGCGGAATCAAATGCTCTACGACAGCGCGCGTAAATTTGGCATGCTGCCACTGACGCCGCCCGCCACAGACCAGTTGCTGTTTCACATGACATTTGTAACATCGGAGAATACACCAGTGAAAGAGCTGAACTGGACAGAGATGCGAGCTATTGAATCCATCCTTCGACACCATCCTCATGCTACGATCATTATTCATAGCAACACTACACTGCAGAGCCAGTTCAATGTACTGACGGAATCTGGCTACACTATCCAAGTACGCGCCTTGTCTATTCCAGATATTTTGAAAGATGTATTGAGCACGACTACGAGCCTAAACAAACCTGGTTATAAGGATATTATTAAAATGCTAGTGTTGTATTTTTGGGGCGGAGTATACATTGACACAAATGCCATACTAGTAAACAAAATTGCCTACATAAATGAAAATTACTTAATTTGGGGCGACGAGAAGAATGTAATGTTTGATTTGTCTTTCATGAAATTTGAAAAGGGTCATCCCTTCCTAAAATCTTCTTTAGAAGCGCTTGCAGAGCGCAAAACGGAGGGAGGAAGTTTCGCGAAAGCCCTCGCAGACTTCTGGCGAAAGTGGCACGGTGGTTCGACAAATAGCAACGTCCGCGTTTTGGACAGAGGCACTTCGTATGTTCTCTTCGATGAGGCAAATTACAAGGACTGCATTGAAAGCACGACTGGAAGTGTGTTCGATTCTAACATGGAAAAGATAAATTCAAAAGTATTTTTCGCGAGGATCAGCACAGGGACGAAGAACTTTGATGGGAAACTGAAAGATGGAACTGTCTGCAAATATCTCTATAACTCATTCTGTGTACTGTGTAATGAAATATATTAAGAAAACTACATTTTAAATTACTAAATGTAATTAATACCATCAAAACTCAAGTGGCCTATATATAAAATACAATTTTATGCGGATACAATTCATAATAATGAAATGCTTCCAAAAAGTTTAAATACAATACGAAATCTATTTTGTTACGTAAAGTAATGATTGACTATACTGTTAAACTTGTAAAAATTTACATTCTTATCCATGGGGACGCTGTTGTGAGAACACAACAGAAACTTAATGTCACAGTAAGCCTGAAGATCTGACGTCACACTTCGAGGCTGGTGAATTACGCCAGATACTGGCCGCGGCCACCATATTTTCCCCGAGATTAAACTTTTACCTTAGTTGGTAGATAGAGCCTCGAAGCGTGACGTCAGATCATCAGCACAACGTATCCAATGAAATCGCTTGAATGGTGTGCCAAGAGCCTGTTTTTATCCTTAATAGGATAAAGACATGGATCACAACCTATAGCACTCTATAGCACCCAATAAAGACTTGATAGGGACCAGTCTAATGTCTCAGCAGCACTGAAAGTGCACTAAATCCAAATCTTTGCTTTGAATAATGGAGACGGTTGACAGTGTATAATTATGCACTGATGAATGTTCTGTAACTAATAACTATAATAAACACTTAGCAAAGAGCTGGTATCCGCTGAACATAACGCTCACGCGGCGCATAAGAACAAAGAATAACTTTTAACACAAAAATTATGACAGAACAGATGGGTTTTGAGTGAAGATTTGAATGGTGAGAGGGCTTGTATGGGTCACGTGCTGGTAACGTCTGTATATAGGCACGGGGGCCAAAACCCCATTTTTTGAGGAAATGGCCATGGCGTGTTGTCAAAGGTTGGTTCCGAAGAATCATCTATTTACATCATGGATCACAACCTATAGCACCCAACAAGATGATGGTAACCTTAAAATGACCCGAGAACAACAACTTACACGATTTTGTTTCAGTAAAAGGCCAAAAAGTCTCCCGTTTCTGGTCTCCGCGAGCGTCGCCTTAGACCCGCGCTTCGGAATTTGTATTTATTTATTTATTTATTTATTTTGTGGCTATGAAACGACGTCCAACTGTAGCCAAAATTGCTGGACCGATTGGAATTCTGCCGTGCTGTGCTTTAAACGACTTTTCACATAGGGATATGAATGTTTGCCCGATTTGTGAGGCCTCTCTTAGCCACCATAATTTGTATATGGGGAAATTTGCTCCCCGCGTATACAATGTACTTCCCTTTTGGCAAAAAAAAACATTGCCGAAAAAAGTGCGTCACCGCACCGATTTTGAAGCCGCCCGATGACCAGAACCCGGATACATTTTTGGCCTAAAAATATTTTATACAAAATGGACAATGCTCCAAACACGCTCTTTCTCTTAATATGATTAATATCAGCTAAAAATAATTACATTGTACGGAGTACTTATCAGCAAAGTTCATCTATCTTCCATTCCATATATGTGACCCGCTCTGGCATAATGCGTAACAGCCATGAAAAGGTCAAAAACTTACCCCAGGGACCAGTTTGAGGGACCAGTTTTCATGTCACCATATAGAGCATTTTCTCTAGATTTTGATGGAAAAAGAAATATCCTGAAACGTTGTTGAGAACATTGTTAATTTTCATGATAAATTTGGGAAGTCACCTTTGAAAATTAGGTCCAAGTTTAGGGTTTTGCCAGAGTCAGTTACATACATGTAAAACAAGCAGCCAGTAATAGGCAAATACTAGGCAACATTGCACGAAATGCACGCTAGTTGACATCAAGGCATGTCATTGTCTCTGGAAAACACATATTATTGTTTATTTTCAGTGCCAAGAAGATTTGCTATTTTATAAATAAAATTAATTATAAATTAATTATAAATTAATTAATTATAAATAAAAAATTCCTTTAATTTGGTTGCTATAGTATTTTACACAGTACGTTATTCCTGCATTGCTATTGTTATATGCTTGACTAATTGGCACTTTATGCGTGTTGACAGGTTTATTGTTTTCTTGGCCTTTTGACCACTGCTGTTGAAATTGTTTTCCATTCAGTTGTAAATTTAATTTCACTGGAAAGTTGTAAATAAGGGTATTGTGATATTTTGGTAAATGTTTTTAAAAGATTAAAATCTTGTTAAATAATTATGTGTATAATTATGTTTGTATATGGTTGAGTTTGTTTATGTACTATTCAAAACAATTTACGGAACACCGGAATAATCTCAGTTAAAGCAAGATCATTTATTTCAGATAAACACAATGTTTCACAGAATTGATGAGAAACAACTGCACAATGAAACAGATGATAAAGGATGCATGTAGTGATTACACATTTCATGACATGACTACTGAAAGAGAGAGGGGGGTTGCAAATGAAAATCCCGGTTCATGGAACATTTCAAACCTATTTGATGTTAAAAATCCGGTGTTCCCTAAATTGTTTTAAGTAGTATATATTAGTGATTTAACAGTTAGTTTTGTATGATGGTTATAGCCATACGTCAAACCGCTTAGTTTCTTTTGTTATTTTCAAAGGTAACATTGTATTAAATGTCATTACCCGTATAAAGTCTTATTTGTTTCTATTGTATCAGTGGTGTTTTAATTATCATTTTGATGCGCAAGAAGATTGTTCTACCATTGTTGGTTGGATAGTAGTTTAATATAATTATTTTATTGAGTTTTATCCTGTCATATCGACCTGTATTATGTTGTAGGGGTATTATTTTGTATTCCAGAAACTGTAATTAAAAGCGATGTTTTAAACGCGCTTGATTCTGATTGACAGCTGCACTGGCCAATCAGAAGACTGCCTAAGCCATTGGCCCGTTACATACAATGCATTGTGTATGTCACGTGCACCCTGAGGATTAAATTTGAATTTTTAATTTTCTTGCGTTAATCGGCCCAAACACGGCCAAGCATATCACTAACATGCGAGGACAGCGTAGTTCTTTTTTCTTGTTTATTATTTTACACTAAAAGGGCTAATTGAAATGTATTAAGCTGTATTAACATATATTTTCAGTTGGTTTGTTAAGTTTAATTAATAGGTGACGTCGGACAATCACTTGTTTATTAAGTCGTGTATACATAAAATACATGTAATCCCCGCGGATTGATTTTATAGAGAGCACTTCGCCTGTGCTACGTGACGGAAATCTCTCTTTCTTGCTGGCACAGTTCACTACCGGTTGTTCACAAGAATGTGCTGTGATTATGGTGCGAGTTTGTTCCGGAATTAACATTCATTGTTAATAGAGGCTTGGGTTTTTTATTTGTTGTGTATCTGCCGTTCGCTGGTGAGTTTAACATAAAGTATGGTCAAAATGATTATTTAGTCGTTTTTGTTGATTATGTCAATGTAAATTTTTGATTGTCAAACTTTTACATTATGGACAATGTGGTCTGACACGACGGCCGTTTATTGTTTAGTTTTGACATGCATGGTTTTGTAGTATTTTTCCGTTTATTGTTCAGTTTTGACATGCATGGTTTTGTAGTTTTTTTTTTACTTAACAGAACTAAAGATGACAGAGTTGTCATTGGTAGTATTTGTTGGTGCTCGGGGAAATGTTAGGAAATATTAAGAAGGAATTTAAATAACTGGAATTATTAGGAATTATTTAGAAGAATTGTTTAGGACTTGGGAGTTATTCTGTGTTTCCTAAATTAAGATAATGTTAAGATAATAAATCCAATCATGGTTATTTGGGAATCAAAGAACGAATGGTTACTGTTGTAATCTTACTGTGTCTATTTGTCATGATCATCTTGTTCTTACTTTAAATTAGTGGGCGGACTCACACACATTACGGCAACACTACCCTACTCTAGTCCGTGATAGGTGTTTTTAGTTTTTTTTCCTCCAATATTTATGTGGTTCCATACTTAATCAAATGTATGGGCATGAAGAAAACAAACAAATAGGCTAATGGAGATGTCTGGTTTGTTTGTTTTTTTTTAATTTTTTTTTGGGGGGGGGGTATACGGTAATGATTAGTGAACATTGCTGTTGCTATTATCGTCACCCCAACCTCTTCGCCCATGTATTGAAACAATGTATTGGTTCAACATTGGAAGGAAAGAAAACGTCAAATATGAGAGATGATTCAGTCAACGTCTCACCTTGTACGGTTGTATATTATTATTTATGCAACAACAACTAAAAAGAACATAAAAGGTTATTCCAGTTACCCACCAACCCAGAGGGGACAAGCTGATAAACCTGACGTATAAGCATTTCTGTAACCCTAACTACCCAAATCGTCCCAAATTCCTTCTGCTTTTGCCCGATATTGATGGATTCAGTACTGCACAGTATAGCCCAGTGAATAGAGTAGCTATGTGTACCAAATCCATCAAAGTCCAACATTTGGGGTAATAATAATAATAATAATAATGTGTGGATTTATATAGCGCACGTATCCACCAACTAAGTGGTGCTCAAGGCGCATTATATTATTATCCCTGCTCATAAGGCTCATAAGGCTCATAAATCATTCCTGAAACCATCTCAGCTCCCTGGGGAGTATACAGCTCAATTGCTGCCATTTCTAGCGCATATAGAGCAAACCAACTCTGCCTTCACATGTACCCATTTAACCCCTGGGTGGAGAGAAGCAATTATGATTAAGTGTCTTGCTCAAGGACACAAGTGTCACGGCCGTGATTCGAACCCACATTATGTTGCTAACACCAGAACTTGAATCCGGTAGGATTTGGGATGGTTCCTTGCCATACATGTGTAACCATAACTAGTTGTCGGACTCGCACTGTGTTTCATGCAACAATAATACAGTGTGAATCTCTCCTACGGTTTCATATAATTAGATTTATATGGCAGGTAAGTCATTTACATAGTTGTAAATTATGTTTATAACCTACAGGTTACAGGTACCTTAGTTGTGTGGGTCACTGAATATAAACATACAGCTTACTACAAGGCCGGGCTATAATTGGCTTGTACTATTGAGCTTAATCGTCTCTAAATTTAAATACACATAAATATAAAATTGGTTCAGTTTGGTCTTGTCCAAAAGCCTTATGCTGTGGAGACCTAATGCGGAGCTAAATGTGGCACACATCAAAACGTATGGTGGATACAACTATTGAAATTTAAGAAAACAATTGGAATTTGTTTTCAAAATTTCGGGATGATTCGAAATTAAAAAAAAAAAGATTCTAAAACAATTAGGCCTTTTTGGCCCAGCTCTAATTTATTTATTCGAAAGTTGTTTAAAGAGCTAACGAGGATTTTGTTCAACGATTTGTGAATAATGGTCCCAACTAGAGTGACTAGGGGGATGATTCTAACCATCCCCATGGGAATTACGTCAAGATTTATGATTTAAATTCATATAAAGGTAATAGCAAACGGCCTGGTAGGCCTATACGTCTTTGATAATTTAAGATTAATTCCACACCAGAATGAATACAAATTATCACTAGCTATAATAAGCTGAAACTTTTACAAGTTGGGTGTTAATAATGTTTATTTGAGATTTTACCTTAGCATGACGACATCATCATCGTATTAAAGAGGGGCTCTATGTCCTTATGAAAGTGACCAAATGTCACAAAGTCTATAACCTCACGTTAAAATGATGTAAAATGTAATTTTATTTGATACTCTTTCAAGTGTGAAATTTGAAACATGACGTCATAGGATGTCAACAATACATGGGTCTGTACATTCCATACAGGAAATTTCGTTCGTCAAAAAGTCAAATTTAACGCTGTTTTGGTTGAATATCATGGAGATACAGACCCATATACTTGAAATGTGACGTCATTAGATGTTTTTGGATGTTAACAAATTTCGCACTGGAAGGGTATCAAATACCGGTTTAATGTGAGGTAAGAGACTTGTGATATTTTCCCACCTTCATAAGGACTCTAATATCTATTGGAAAATGGAGTGCATCACAAAACTGAATTTGACCTTAGAGCCCCTCTTTAAAAATTGCGACATTTATACTTTATAAATGGATGGCACTTCCAGAGCTCTGTAGTTGGCATTTCCAGAGATAAAAATATATTAAAAATACATGTATCAATCTACCCTATAAGATTTATACTTTTTGAAAAACATTTTTTTTAAACATGAAACAGTTTGTCGTCGTTTTCCCAAAAACGCGAGCACCTACCGGTATATATGTGATGACACTTTCACAGGTTGGTTTCATAAGATATACTTCTTAAATACGACAGGATTCAAATGAACGTAATTTACCAAATACCAATCATATATACATGTCTAGCCATACGTTCTTTATTAGAATCAAGAAATAAATACCACATTATTCTAGTGTGAACATGCATTAAGAATTGTGTATTATTCATTCATGTGTGAAATTTACCCCTCCAAAAAAAAAACCTGGCATTCATTCGCAAAATAGTTTGATTAATTGTACTAAAATGATAACACTAAATTATAGATACCAGCTTCGACACCGTGTAAGTTTCATGTTAATCTGTGAGTATTTATGTTTTTAAAAATAGTGAGGTTGAATAATTGTAATTATGTCATGGCCCGAAGGGCGCCCTCACTGAAATCAAAAGAAGATAACATGAAGATTTGACGTCACGGTTTGAGGCTCGTGATTACTGATAATTTCTGATACGTCACGGATTTTCTATAACATGCTCGCTGTTGGGCTAAACGCATAATATGATGTCGTCACTCGTCAGATTTGTTTTAGATACGGGTTTGGTGCTTTTGATCAAGGCAGGAAAAAACTAACAAATCAAATATTTATTACGAACAAAAACACAACACATTGGCGTTTCTGAAAATACAAACAGTTAAGCGTTCACTACCAATATTCACATAAAAATTATTCTGCCATGCAAGGTTTTCGTTCTGTGTGACAGAGCAAAAAAATAATGTCTCAGTTTAAAAGTGAATATAACAATAATCTAGACTGTATACACCAAAATAAACTATAATCAAATGAATGCAGTTCATATTATTCAATAGATAGTGGAGTGTCGTGGCCGAGCGGTCTAGCTTACCGGACTCAAGTTCTGGTGTTAGCAGCAGAATGTGGGTTCGAATCCCGGCCGTGACACTTGTGTCCTTGAGCAAGACACTTAACCATAATTGCTTCTCTCCAGAAGTACCTGTGAGGGCAGAGTTGGTTGATTAGCACTATATGCGCTGTAATGGCAGCAATTGAGCTGTATACTCCCCAGCGAGCTGAGATGGTTTCAGGAATGATTTATGAGCCTTATGAGCCTTGTGAGCAGGGGTAATAATATAATGCGCCTTGAGCACCACTCAGTTGGTGGATACGGGCGCTATATAAGTCCACACATTATTATTAGTGATATGGATGTCCAACTAAGCTTAATACCATGGGGGCTTAAAAAAGTGCCCCCAGAGATAGAAACTAAAAAAAAAACTTCTAATGTAACACCTTTTTTTGGTTACATTACACATAGATAAACCCATTTAAGGCATAAATTAATTAATGTGTTGTTCTTAGTGGCAACAATAAAAACTAAATGACTTATAATGAGATAGTTTTCTGAAAATCCCAATAATTAAAATATGCATAATATACGTGCAATTATAGCACCCTCTACCGGTCGTTTTCACGAGAATCGATGATGTCATCATGACGACATATGACTGAACATTAATTGTACCAAGTTACATGATAATAGGTGAAGGCATGATGGAGTAATGGCAAGATGTTTGATCTTCTTCCACCCCTAGTGCTAAGAATTATCAGCGTAAGCTCATTATACGGGTAAACAATAGTGGGCCAGAACAGATAGTGCAACCCAAAATTTTCAATGTTAACATCTTTTTTCGTAAGACTAATTGCGGTGACACCATGTGGAATCTCAATTGAGTAGTAATTAGTTCTGAAAAAAACTGGAGGTACAACTCGACGTTTCGATCAGTATGCTCTGATCGTCCTCAGGACTGATCAGAGGACGATCAGAGCATACTGACCGAAACGTCGAGTTGTACCACCAGTTCTTTTCAGAACTAATTACTACTCAATTGAGATTCCACATGGTGTCACCGCAATTAGTCTTACTTATCATCCTCACCATGCAAAGCTACAAGTTTTACCTATCTTTTTTCGTGTTTGGGACATCCAAAGGAACAAAAAAATATCGGTGGCGGTGGGTTATGGGGGGTGCACGGTAGACCCCTCCAGCCCACAGACTACAGCAACTGCCCTGTCATAGCCGTTGTTTAATAGAGCACATAGCGCCCTCATGAGGCGATTACTGCAACCGCAGCCTATAGTGTATTATGGACTTTAAAGGGGTTGTATACCATAGGTAAAATGTCAGTAAATGCGCCAGTTACAAATAAGAATGAAACGATGTCTATAAAAACAATCATGTGAACAATTTTAGGTTAATTTGTTTGGTCATTAACAAGAAAATAGTGAAAACGCATTCAGATTTCAGATTTGTATGCATTCTAATATATGAATTTTAATGGATTACGGCCATTTCAAAATATGTAATACATTTCACGTTTGGTAAACAATTACAGTATTTCAGACGAAATAATTTCCATTTGAGTGACTTTTGGTATGTTTCATTAATTGATGAGCGACACCTATACAAGAAGAATATGTAAATGAAGGAAAGAATGCAAAAATAATAAATACTGGGTAAATTAATTTAAGCCTATTGCATAGGCTTAATGAAATGTGCGTCGCCTTGTGCCGTCAGGTCGTGCCGTCGCGTCGTGCCGTCCCCCGTCGCATCGTGCCGTCGCCTATATATACAGTGTACGAAAGTGCATTTTAAAACCATTTGTTTGCTATTTTTCTCGCCCTAAATATCTAACTCATGTTGTAACATCCCCTAGAAAATATCTTCAGGTAGATTTATGTTCAGCCATTACTTAAAGCTAGCCCAATTAATTTAATTAAACGTTTAGGTAAAAAATGCTTACACCATTAGAAAGATCCAAAATCACTCTTTTTAACCGTGTATATATAGGTTGGGTGTGGACCGCGAAGAAAGAACAAAATAAAGGTTTAAAAAAAACTGGTCATGGTACTCGCAATTAAGTGTTGACCTAGTTTGGTCGACTATAATCTCCAATGTTAAGCTTTGTCGACTAAAAGTCGTCAAAATAGTAATGAAAGGAACGGATTTACCCCCGTTGAATTAATCAAGGTATCTGAAAATATAGTCACACCTGTCCCCTCCTTCCCCACGCCCTGGGGCACTCGCGACAAATAGTGAACATTGGGCAGGCTAGAAATAATAGGATTTATAGGCTTATGATGATTGGATTGAGACCACTCCCCATTCCCACCCCTACCTCACCTCTACCTCACCCCTACCTCACCCCTACCTCACCCTACCTCACCCCTACCTCACCCCATGGGTGCGCTGCCCGACATCTGATCTTGGGTTTAAGGCATATAAACTGTCCATAGCGTCACATGATGGTCGGATCATGGAGGAAGGAAAAGGTGCATCCGTCAAGTCAGTGGGAACTTTAAATACAAAAGTATAGGCAAAGCTATACAAAACCTGACCAAAAACTTACCCTTGGTCTTAAAAAAGTTTGACCAAACGCCCGAGCAATATTGTGAGTGCAGCAATCATTGATTGGCACATCACGAGTTGACGGACGTTTTAATCCTTCGATAAAATGTACAAAAAAAGTTGATGGATTTAGAGGTGTCACCGCCCACATAAAATTCTGATTTCCTATATTTTGATTGGCTGGAGGTGTCTATTCTTGGCAAGCACACCATTGAATTAATCGACTGTTTAATCCCACTGCAATGCCATTTGGTGTGTCGTACTACAAAATTGAGAGCAGACAACGAGCTGACTGTCAGATACACGCCTGGGTTCGTCATATCAGAGACTGACGTTGCTGAGAGAGATTCGCAAATTTCTGCTGCGAAACAAGAACGAAGGTGAGACTTACTGTAATAATTAACCACACCGACAATATGGTCATAAAGGAAGGGTAATAACCCAATTACAAAATAATCGAATTGTACCAATCATCCCAATAAATATTTCCGTTTGACGTGCTTGCTGGACTGTTAAGTTTTGTTTTTAAAGTCTGTGAAGCTATAATTTGATGTCAAAACTTTTCACAATTATGTCATAAATTTGTTGTCTACTGAGCTGAAATTTTCTTGGGTCGGTTAATAAAAAGATTGTTTTGATCTTCATAAAGTATCGTTTCATAAAATCATAAAGTATGGCTACATGCGTGTATCCTGGCTTTAACAGAACAACAACGTTGACAATTTTGGAGACCGTCAACTATTGGGCGGGATAGAGAAACGGTAAGGTAATCTGTATTAGATTAGACATTAAAGTCAATATTTATCTAAAAACAATTGCACTGGAAAGATTTAACGTGCCCAGAGTGTTAACGTTTTTGTCACCGGTTTTCTTAGGTCTCATGGCAAGACTGTGTTTGGTCGTTGCGTGTTCTCTGCTTCTAGTACTAGTAGTGGCGGGAGAATTGAAGTACGAATGTGATGGAGGATGTCATGAAATAGCAAGTAAGTTTCCTGTATATGCTTATCATTATTATAAGTTGAGCTACAGACTCCTATAGAATATTTGAAATTTGCTTAGTTGTTTTCTCTTTTATTTGATCACCTCATTCAGGCAGAATACTTTCCAAGCACGTTTGATATGCCACCTAATCATGTGGGGAATTATTTTCAATCACTGAGTTAATCTAAAACTAGCATACCGATTCCATGCCCTGTTGATCGTGACGATACTACCCCTTTAACACCAAGTATAATTTCATGTACACGTTGCATTTTGTCATTTCAATAAAAGGGCTGACGCATCTTGATGTCTAACGTGTTTTCATAGGTTGATGAAATTCTTCCGTCGGGAGATAAACAATTGATTTAATTTTGCCCCACACCGACGTGTGTATAGCACTGTATACTCAGTGCTTTCCGAGTGTCTGTGAAAAAACTACACAGGCGACTCACGCGGGATTCGAACCCACGACCTCCTGCTTACTAATGCAGACGTCTTAACCTCTCGACCACCGAGCTTGCCCGATGACAATTGGCCGGCTAGAATCCCATATGTGTTTTGGAATCCCATAACGTGTTTTTGTTTGTCTTCTTAATTTTATCTAGTGTCATGCGATGCATCGTCTATTTTCCCGAAGGTATGCGACTGCTACACCTGTGAGTGTAGACAGGATAAAACTGGCGTCACTTTTATAAGCTGCTGCCAAGAGTAAGAATTGTATAATTCTTTGACAAAATACCAAAAGACTAACTAACTGACTACCTCACTAACTGTCAATCAAACAAGCAAAACACATAATTCCCGTTATTCACTATAAATACCAAAGTGAGGCTGTAATTCTCACAACCACACTCTGTAGCTTAGGGCCTACATGCTACATGCACCAGCGAGAAGGCCCAATAACCTGATACTTCCAAACGTTCATTCCTGACATAAGTAATAAATAAATGAATGTAGCTATTTCCATTGATTTACTTAAAATTCAATGACATTTTAAAGCGAGGTTGCCCCTGCAAACAGACAAAATTAGGCTGGTTACTATAATGAGCATGTACAGGTACACAACCTCTTGTATTCAGGGAATCAGACATAAAAAATTGCTAACCCATAAATATAGATCCATTGAGTAAGCCACACGCTCCTCATGGAATTATGTTAGTATAATTCGGCCATTTGCAGTGGTGTAAAGGACCTATGTAATGCAATTTATTTTTATTGCTTCTGGACATAGGCCTTTTCAAAAATGAGAACAAAATTTGATGAATAGGGAAATTTTAGTGTGCTATTTACAGGTTTTGTTTTAAATCATCCTCGATAAATGAGGGCGTTGTTTGTGAGATCACAACAGGAAATCAGTGTCACAGCAGCACCAGAAGTGCAACGAATCAAAAAGCCAAATATTGCCCAAAAAACGCAATTGTCAATCAACTATTCACAAACCAAACTTGCTCTATGACAAGAAACCAAACAATCTGATATTTTCAGATTTCTTATTCATCTGAAAAACTTTTTAAAATGTTTGATGTTTTGTGGATAAGTACAAAAATGTACAAAGACATTTTTGCCCAGCGGGGAATCAGTCACCTTGGTGTTCTAAAGGTCACGCGAAGTGTAAAAAGTCACATGGTCTGTATTTACAAAGTTGACACTATATCACAGGTTAGTTTCTGTAAATATCTGTATGGAATGATTTCCTTAAACCGTAATAATAACAGTAAAATATGCTAACTTATTATCTATGCAATTATGAATGATAAGTCTCTTTTTCTTTCTTTCTTTCTTTCTTTCTTTCTTTCTTTCTTTCTTTCTTTCTTTCAGGGTAGACGGTGATAGACCTCAAAATTTTAACACGGACACATGTGAAATAACAGTATCCAAGGAAACGTGTACCTGGAAGGTGACTGAGATAGACAACCCGGACACGGAGTGTGTGCTGGATACTGGCATGTGATAAAAAAAAGGGCATTTTGGAGTTGTAATTTTGAAATTCAGAGTAATGGCAAAACATAATTATTAGTGCAATGTTCAGGTGGTGCATGCAAAGTGAATCACACCATAGAATAAACAAAACTAAAAGTACTGTATAATTTCCGAGGGAAAAACCCATATTTTAGTAATAATTGTTATTTTTCACTAGGTCTTACATGCAGTGATAAATCGTACAGATACATGTTCAGTGGATTTCGCTATTTAATCGGTAATTTTGCTTTTAATTGGGATAGTTACAAATTACCTTTTTTAAGTTGAAACAAATTCTATTCAATTACGACATTTTACAAATTGATATTAATCGTCTGGATTAAAATTCATATCAAATCGTTCAATGTCAACATTTTTTCAAAATAGTTAACAGAAGCATGTATTACAGTTCGCGTGTCTTTGGTGGCCAGCATGCAGTGACTTCATGTTGCTTCCTAATTTAATTTAGTTGATTATTTTATTGGTATCCATGTCCCAGTAATTTATTTTGTGAAATGACTTTTATGAAAGTACTTTCTCTCTAATTTCTCTCTAAGGATATAAGCTACGTACATATTCAAACCAAAAATAAGCATGCACATTGACGAAATCTATACATCTTTAACACTGTAAATTTTTAATGGAAATTGGGGACTACATCGGGAATGCTGACAAAACTGCTTACTTTATGCATATAATCATCTTGTCTGAGTATGTTTCAGCTTATTACGTTGTGTGCTTGTTGAAGAGAAATGTTGAAATAGTGAAAATCTTGCAAATATTTCGATCGGCATACACAAACACTCGGTTTCATTCTAACATGGAATAATGATCCCATGTATTGGTTTACTCGAAACAACATAATGGTCAAATATTTACGTGAAATTCGCTTCGTGCGAAGTTGATGGCTGTATAGGAAACGTATTCTGCACTGAAATGTTTCCGTCTCAGGTGCTTTCATTTCCTTAGTTAATCAAATTATTTCGCAAATTAATGTTCGTCTACCGGAGACGAAACTTCCACGTTGGAATTATACACAAATTCTGAATGCATTTTCACTCCTTTCTCGTTAACGACATAATGTAATAATAAGCTGGAATGTTCTTGATTCTTATAAAGCAGGATGCATTTACAGACATTTATCAAAAATACTGGATTTTAGAGGTAAATTCGTGTGGGAAATGCCACTCATTTTCAAACGAAGAAACAGAATACAGCTTTGTGTAAAATAATTGTTGTCTATGCTGGTCAGGACAAACATTATTTGCATGGGATTAGGACGATAGACTTTGATATAATAATTATGTTACTACCACGCCAACATTTAAATGAAGGTACACCACTAAGGTATACTTTCAGGTAAAACATGTCTTCTTCGATCGTCACTAAAGCTATATACGAAGATTGTGGTTCTCCATGTGTACATTACATTTTACGAACATGGCGGCCGACACTCTTGTCAGATTTCTGAATTATATTGAGCTCAAATTTGTGAGCGAGTTGACACATTGTACACTCATGGATGTATTCATTAGGATATTAAGATTCAGTTGAAATATTTCCCCATCTTTAGCAGGCCTCTATAATTATCTATGACTCGTTAATAAAACAAGATCTGAAATGAGAGAATAACCCTCAAGATCTTCTTATCATACATTGGTTCAGAATTTAGAAGCTAGAGGAAGGGGTAGCTTTTAAAGGGCCCATGAAATGTAACTTCATGTAGATACATATTTTAGCAAAAAAATCTACGCTTCTGGACAGTTTATTAAAACAAAATGTGAAGTTTATTTATTGTTGAAAAGTGAAGACTGATTGAACTGTTTAAATTTGTAAAAATGTTCATGCATATCCTTGACATTATAGAGTACCGTTTTGTCAGAAGACAACAGTGGTTACCTCAAAAGGTTTTCTGATTTGTAACCACCAAACACACATAGGAAACGAGACAAAACAAACAAATAAGAGAAGGGACTCTTGAAATGACAAGAAATTCAGTCAACTTTTACCTACAAATCACCCGTAATGTTATATCTGATCCAGCTGTGACATCACTGATTCAATCATGAATATGCAAATTTGTATTAGCATATAGACCAAAACACTCACAAATTAGCAACTGAAAGGTTCAAAAGTAAAATGTCAACATTGATACAGAGTTTTGAATAATGTTATCAGGTTAAAACACTCCTTATTCATAGGCCCTTTAACTTCGTGTGACGATTTGTTATTTTACAGAACTCCTGTGTCCTTTCTCTATGCTATATCATACTGTACGTCCTTCAATTTAGCATGTCGAAGTGTGTCAAATAATCTGACTGCGAATAAGCAGCGGCGTAGCCACGGGGGGGCCTGGGGGCACGTGCCCCCCCCCCCCCACAAATTTCCAGTGCCCCCAGGTGCCCCCACGAAAAATCCTCATAGTGCCCCAAAAACAGAAAAGAAAAGAAAGGGAAAAACCCATACCCCCTGGGCCCCCCCCCCCCCCACTGAAAAGCAATGCTCCCCCTGTGCCCCCCCACTGAAAAAGTCCTGGCTACGCCGCTGCGAATAAGCCAATTATTCACTTTTGGTATAGATTTCTTTCAATGTATGCATACTTATCAAGAATAAATATCAAGATGCAGTAAGCGTGCATTCAGATTGTTCGTATTTTATCCATGTTATCCCCTGATGTAGACATCTATACAGCTCTTAGTGATATATATTTGTTACATGTGTCTAGGTTTTAGACATGTGTCTAGGTTTTAGTGTTTTGGTTCAGTTTTGGGCAATCCCATGCTCTGTTTGTAATTGTTTGTTTTATTTTCTAGTTATGTCTATGATTGGTTTTAAATTTCTTGAAAAAAAAAAATAATAAATAAAATTCAAAAGTGGAATTTCTGTCGTCAGAAATATAATTTTGGTAATTATTCCACTAATTTCACTAAAATGATAGCAACGGAACAGTACCTTTTCAATTGATATTTTATACCGGTATCAACAATTGATCTTTTATACCGGTATCAACATTTACACAAGTTTTAAGTTTTATGCAAAACTTATGTCGTCATTCGTCGGGTACACCATGTAATGTGTCGGGTACACCATGCAATGTGTCGGGTACACCATGTAATGTGTCGGGTACACGATGTAATGATCTCTTTTTGGACTGACGATGACTAGAGCAGACTAGTCGAAACGTTGAAAACAACCAACCGGCTCTTCTCAGAGCCATCACTTTTTTTTCCCAATGATTGCATGGTGTACCCGAAAGAACTCAATAACATCTATTTCCACCATGCAAAACCTCAAATCCTACATACAAAACGTATATCATTTTTTGTTAATTTTTTTTTTTTTTAATTACCAATTATAGTGTATAGTGAAAAGCCGCTATTTTGCTTAATTAGTAATGGTTCATATTTCTAAATTGAAAACGATTTTTTGGTTCATTCCCCCCGTGTCGGTTCACAACTCCTTTATGCAAAATAATCATATAGGCCTAACATGCCTGAGTAGAAATCGATTGCCGTATACCGTCATTGATGTTTCTGTAAAATTGGGGTGTCAGTAGTTATTTTTGTGATACGAAACAATACCCTTTATTTAATTAGTAGACATTATCATTACAAGCATCTGATAAATAAAAATTAAATCAATTTGTGGATAACCTGCCTAACAATGCTAATCTGATAAGCTTTTACCAATGTCTTGCAATCAAAGTGATTTGTTTAAAATTAATTTTAGGACAAACCACATCGGAATATTAATCGATGAACACTCATCGTTTCCATTTGTGATAATATCGACTATCATTCCTGAATGCTATGTCCCAGGGATATTAATATGTATATGTCCTTGTTATTTGACAGTGAAAAACAGTCTGGCTTGTATGGACTTTTTTCAACCATCAAATTATTTCTAGGGAATATTAATACCAACATCAGCTTTTCCGCCAATTTAGGTTTTACATTAAATTTGACCATAACACTTTATGATAACACACATTTTGTGATAACACTTTATGAACACGTTTTGGCGTTTATTTACCGAAGCTCAAACGCGTTTCGGAAAGAGGCATCTTTCATTAATTCGAACTGGTTATTATTTGACTCATACAAAATTGTTTCTATAGAAGATTAATACCATCATCGGCTTTATACCATGTAAGTTTTACATTTGCAAACCGGACGAAATCATTCCTCATGATGATTGGCACCTTTTCCAACTTTATATCAAGTTAGCTTTTTGGATTAGTTTGTCACGGTATATACACTCTAATGGTGTACCTTCACTTTAAGTGAAGGTTTAAAGTTCATTGTTACGTCTGATCGATAATTAACACATGTTAACATTATAAAGGCCTTGATTTTATGGAAATATTCGCTGGATACCAACGCTTTAAAAATGATGTTGCCTAAACAAACACCCGCAATTATTTTCAAACGAACTGTTGCAAGTCACCCATAAATAAATGTCTACAATTTTCAAGTTGGTTAGGAAACATTAGTTGGGGATCTTTTGAGAGAAGTGGAACTTTTTGGAAAAAGTGGAGCACAAGTTATTCGGTAACAAGAATAGGACAAAAACTAATCAATATTTGCAAATTTGTGTATTTTTGTACATGGCAAGTTCGATCCCCTGAACCCCCTGTAGGGTTCTACATTCCTACCGATTTTTGTGTGAATCTGTTGGTAGGCTTTATTGAATTTTAAGTTTGCAAACAGATTTATTTGGAAAGCTAGGTCAGAGTCGAATCCAGTAGGGTTTTCCCCCCTGCGGCCCACACACCAATCCCCTTCTGGCCCCCTGCCCGTGCACAAAAGAAACCCATTGTAGTGCCCCAACAACCCACTCCCATTCGAAAGTTAGTCCGTGGTTATACCGTTAACACAACCAGTGGCTTTTAAGTTTTAGACAATCGCTGCTTGCGTAAACGTCGCTCTCCTTAGGCCTTGCATGGAGCCGATAATAACAAAATACAAAAATAAATTAAAAGTAAATAAATAATATTAACCAATAACTGAAACAAAATTAATACGCCCCATCAAAAAACCTCAATCCAAAGCTGGAAGGACACCGGATCCATCAACAGCTGTTATCAATCCAGATTGCTATAAACAGAATTATGATACTATAAAAAGAATAACGATCATGCTTGTCCACCACACCCGGTCAGTCAGAATTTGACCTAACGGTTTCGCGACTTTCATGGTAAGTGTCAATTTGCTCTAAAGAAAGAAAACTCTCACAGATATTTGTTAGTTGTCCACTGATTAAAGCAGAAACTATGACATCATTTCGTCCATACGACAATTTATTGATTATTTGAATTTTAACGCCCAATCAAAACACAACAATCCAAAATGAAATGCGTATTATATTGAAATTCAGTTGTGTCAGAGCATGGAGGTAGAATGGTCAGAGCTGTCATATTGATTTCAAAAGCCCAATCGTGACGGCATTTGGAAAGGTTTCACCGAAGATAAACGCAGTTCGATCGCTCATGGACCTTTGCACCACCAGCACTGTTGTTTGTATTAATGTCAGGGCTACAGAGCCAGAACATCTATGGATAATGTTCAAATTGTTCATTCTCAATTCTCCCTTTTCTATCCAAATGTCAAACAAACTTCACACATGCCATCGTCACTGGCCTTATCGTGTAGATGACTTTAACTATTATGACGTCGTAATGACGTCATCGGATATCGAGTTACACTTAATCAAAGTTAACTGGAATAAAATCATAACTCTGAACCATTATAACTCTGAAATTATCATAATCGTAATAATCGTAATATTTTCTCATATAGCCTACATGACTTAACGTGACCGTATACTTCCGGTCCAAACAGGACGTTAAATTCTTAAAATTGTAATGAATATATGTGACTGGCTCTGGCAAAAACCTAAACTTAGACCCAATTTTCAAAAGTGACATTTTGGTACAGTTTGATTCTCTAGATTTTCCTCTTTCATTTGATACCAGATTTGTAGAAATCAGAGAAAAAAATCTAGAGAATCACACTATACCAAAATCTCACTTTTAAAAATTAGGTCCAAGTTTCTGGTTTTGCCAGAGCCAGTCACTTAATTGTAGTGTATTCGTGTCGTTGGAAGACTGAATGAAATGCTAGTTGGAAGACTGAATGAGGTCAACTTATAAACATGATTGGTGATTGGTGACAATGTCCGTGATGGAGGGTGAAGCATGACCACTCTCGGCCAGAGCTCTCGAGCATGCATCAATCCCTTCATCATGGGGAATGTTGGTGTACAAGGAAGACACATTAAAATAATGTGCCGATGATGGCTGTGCTTGTTCAACTTTAATTTACAATCGCACTGAGTCGTTTCTCTGAGTTACATAAATACAATACAATAATTTAGAGAAAAACATTGGCATTAATGACAGGGATGGGATGACTTTCTCTTATAATAATTATGATTTAGACTGTATCTTATCTTCCATCAATGTTGATGTGAGATGGTCACATCTTGTATGTCCATCTAAGCCAAGTCAAATGTAAAAACGCCAAAAATCGTAATCGTACCACCTTTTGTGATAATATATGGATCATAAATTATTATATACTGTTATTCAAAACACCATCTGTGCCCATTATAATGTTAAACAGCAGGAAATCGTGATCACCCTTTGTCATTATATGGGATCGTTAATGACGCTTTTCAAGTATACTGTTATTCAATCTTATTCAATGTAAACACGCCGAAAATCGTTACAATAGCGCCCTTTGTGATAACTTTCAGAATCAATCACGCTTTTCATCTACTGTTATTCAAAACACCATCTGTGCCAAGTATATTGTTAAACAGTCGAAAATTGTAATTATACAGCCGGAAATCGTGCTTATAGCATCCTTTGTGATAATATACGGGATCATTAATCATGATGCTTTTCAGTTACTGTTCATTGTGGGTTTGTTTATCGTGGGTTTGGTCCCTTGGTGCTCAGTTTTATAAATAGGTTTTATTCTTTTATTTCAAATGTATGCCTACAAACAGTATGTCTCGTCATAAAATGTCCCTATATTTTGATGTTACAAAATATATACTTAAAAACTCGTACACGATCATCCACTTTTTTATTGCATGAAAAAATATTGGCCAATTACGTCTCTAACTTCTTTCGCGATGGCGACATTACCTCAAACAAAAGAAAATCCAATGCTGTAGGACAAAATTAAAATCAATTGTTTATTACCCGACGCAAGAATTTCATCAAACTATAAATACTGCGGCACCCGCTTAGGATTCTAGCCAGCCAGTCGACATCGGGCAAGCTCGGTGGTCGAGAGGTTAAGACGTCTGCACTAGTAAGCAGGAGGTTGTGGATTCGAATCCCACCCGAGTCGCCTGTGAAGTTTTTTCCACAGACACTCGGAAAGCACTGAGTATACAGTGCTATACACACGTCGGTGTAGGGCAAAATTAAAATCAATTGTTTATCACCCGACGCAAGAATTTCATCAAACTATAAATTCCAATACTATTCGGTTCCATTGAAGGAGCTTTTATTTATTTTTCTTCGAAAATTATCAGTTTATTAATAATCTTGCACTGGGCAGGGTCTATCTGAATACGAAAGTTATCATTACAAAAATTACCTCATCCGCATCATGAAAATTAAGAAGATCCGTAGGCCGTATATTGGTGTTATTATTTTTATACCGTACCCCAAAAATAATGTGGACAAAACAGTTTTTCCAAAACCTTGTTGTTCTAACAAAATAATAATTAAAAAAATTAAATAAATAAAATTAAAAAAAACTAGACGGCAGTGTTTGTGATATTACAAACACATAGGTGTTCGAGTTTTGTCAGGGCAGTGATGATGACGTCAGAATGTTTTTTTAAAGAAACTTTGCATTATTATTTTTTAATATTAAACTTTGACTTCCGGTTTGGATAGGAAGTAAGGTCAAATTGGGGTCATGTTTTTGTAAATATTTTTGACAGTTAACGATCTGTACAATAGTGCAAAAACTGTGAATTTACCTCTTGTGGTTGTTGAGATATGATTTTTTTCAATATTAAACTTTGACTTCCGGTTTGGACAGGAAGTAAGGTCAAATTGGGGTCACCTTTGTGTAAATATTTTTCGACAATTAATCTATACAATGGTGCAAAAAATGTAAATTTACCTCTTGTGGTTGTTGAGATATGATTTTTTTAAATATTAAACTTTGACTTCCGGTTTGGACAGGAAGTAAGGTCAAATTAGGGTCACCTTTTGTAAATATTTTTTGACAATTACCGATCTGTACAATGCTACAAAAATTGTGAATTTACCTCTTGTGGTTGTTGAGATATGATTTTTTTTAAATATTAAACTTTAACTTCCGGTTTGGACAGGAAGTAAGGTCAAATTGGGGTCACCTTTTTGTAAATTTTTTTGACAATTAACGATCTGTACAATGGTACAAAAATTTTGAATTTACCTCTTGTGGTTGTTGAGATATGATTTTTTTAAATATTAAACTTTGACTTCCGGTTTGGACAGGAAGTAAAGGTCAAATTGGGGTCACCTTTGTGTAAATATTTTTCCACAATTAACAATCTATAGAATGGTGCAAAAAATGTCAATTTACCTCTTGTGGTTGTTGAGATGATTTTTTAAAATATTAAACTTTGACTTCCGGTTTGGACAGGAAGTAAAGGTCAAATTGGGGTCACCTTTTTGCAAATATTTTTTGACAATTAACGATCTGTACAATGGTGCAAAAATTCGGAATTTACCTCTTGTGGTTGTTGAGATATATTTTTTTTAAATATTAAATTTTGACTTCCGGTTTGGACAGGAAGTAAGGTCAAATTGAGATCATCTTTTTATAAATATTTTTTGACAATTAACGATCTGTACAATGGTACAAAAATTGTCAATTTACCTCTTGTGGTTGTTGAGATATGATTTTTTTAAATGTTAAACTTTGACTTCCGGTTTGGACAGGAAGTAAGGTCAAATGGGGGTCACTCACAACTCGTGTTTCATCTACTTGTTAAGTTCTAAGTACATGCCAAGTTTCAAGTTCATGTGAAGTTTGCAAGTATGTGTATTTTTGCGGACAGACGTCGGGGAGGAGAAGAAGAAGAAGAAGAAGAAGAAGAAGAAGAAGAAGAAGAAGAAGAAGAAGAAGAAGAAGAAGAAGAAGAAGAAGAAGAAGAAGAAGAAGAAGAAGAAGAAGAAGAAGAAGAAGAAGAAGAAGAAGAAGAAGAAGAAGAAGAAGAAGAAGAAGAAGAAGAAGAAGAAGAAGAAGAAGAAGAAGAAGAAGAAGAAGAAGAAGAAGAAGAAGAAGAAGAAGAAGAAGAAGAAGAAGAAGAAGAAGAAGAAGAAGAAGAAGAAGAAGAAGAAGAAGAAGAAGAAGAAGAAGAAGAAGAAGAAGTAAAATTTAAAAAAATTTAAAAAACGAACAAAAACAAGAGGTGTTCGCGCTGTCGCTCGAACACCTAATTATGAGAACTATATGGAAATTTCCCACATTCGTCCTGTGAAGACCAACATAAACAGGCCATAAAGCCAATGGAGTCAAGGAGACCATCAGTCCCCACGTAGGCTTTGTGTATAGTCCACGAACCACGTGGTTCCAAGTATCGCCCCCGGAAATGATCAAATCACCGGTGGCCGGCTGGCAGCGGTAGGCCTACCTTCTTCTATCGTATGATGATGAGCAGCTTAGAGCGCTAGTAGCTGCATACATCGGTTTGATGACATTAGTTGAAACAGGGTGGACCACGTGAAGGTTGTCATCTCCCACCCCGGTAGGCCTACCGTAACCGTGTACATAATTGACGCCTTTCAAAACAAAACCTGGCCACGGACCTGCAAAAACTGGACAAGGATCAATGGAAACTTTTGATTGGCCAGTGGTCTGTTTTTGTATTTACTATTGACAATTTAATATTGGACTGATATAAAAACACAAATTTGAAGAGATGATACCGCCAGACAGCAATAGACACGTCAGACTGTAGAACAGGTACCGATAGCTCGTCACAATTACTGTGATCAACATTTAAGAAAGAGATTCGTTTTTACTGCTGAAGAGAAACAAGAAGCAAGGTGAGTCTATCTTACTCAAACGTAACTGTGATTGCAACAAACAATATTTTAATCAAACTTCATAACTTTGAATTAGGTCAACTTCAAATAGCCCATCTGTATGCGTGTTTTATTCATAAGTATCTGTAAAGTGAAGGTACATCATTGGTAATTACCAGATCATCAAATTACTGAATTATTATCTAAAAGCTTACTTGATGTACAACTATGTTCCTTCCTCCATGATACAAGTATCAATCATCCTGAGATATTCTTTCGTCTGAAGTATTCCAGAAAACAGGAATTATTAATGTCTAAGTTTACAAAACGTTTCCGCACGGCAAACAAGTTTCCGTCCCGCATCTTTGACGTAATAACAATTCCTGTTTTCTCTATAAGATGAAAACAATTCAGACGACATAATTCCTTCGGAAGACTGGTACGTTTACCAACTTTACATCAGGTATGTTTTTAGATAATAATTCGTTAATTTAATAATCTGGTTGATACCCAATGTTGTTACCAATGATCCCCCCCCCCACACACACACACCTCCTGGATCTGCCACTGTATCATTTGATTCCAACAAAGCGAGGAAGCATTTTCCATACATTTTACTAAAAGTGTTAACCGACTTTAAAATTACTTAATGGTTTAAATAGAACAGTAATCCATGTCCTATGAAAAGACTTTGCTGTTAACATCTTGGCTAGAACTCTGAAGCAATTTTCATTGTATCAATAATTATCACTTATTTTGAAATTTGAAATGTTTGTTTCAGGAAAATGGCAAGAAAGGTGTTTGCTATCATCGCATGTTGTTTACTCGTAGTTACTGGAGCACACGCTGCTTGTTTGTTTGCCATAGGTGGGTTACTTACGTTTATAGTATTAATAGGATAACAATTCGCCATAGTTCAATTCTCACTGTTGTCGTCATCCTCGTTGTTTTTTTGAGAAAACTTAAAACATGAAACAGATCAACATCTAATGATCCATGTCCACATTAGCATGAATATAACGAATCTGAATGTATTGTATCAACACAACGAAATAACCTGCAACTTTCACTGGTTCAAGTCTGCACAAATAATAGGCATCTCTTGATTCTTATGAGGAAGGTATGCATTTACAGACATTCAACCAAAAGTATACACTCCCTATTGTGATTCGAAAACCACAATTATATGATTAAAGATAAACATAAACCTTACCAAGAAGCCATCCAACTCCTGTATTCCTTTTATTGGACAACAGATTACCCATGCACACCAAGCGAAAAGATAGTTCCTACTGATTTAGAAGACGCCAATTGTTATGATTGTTCGTGTAACGAGGACGGTAATGGTTACGGATGCTGCACCAAGTAAGAATCCTTGTCTTTAAAGTTAAGTCTAGGTTCCGCTATTCCAATCCTCCTTCTCTCAGTCCACTGAGCATAATTTCCCGGGGATGGAAGTAAATACAACCGCATTGCTTGAGCATTTTCCCCAAATGTCTCAAAAATATTCCAAAGTTCCTAGAGCAAGCCAGTCGAAACGTAGAAAAGACATATACGGTTCCTATCAGAACCACAATGTCACTTTGTGATAGTTGAGATCCAAACTGTAACCTTTAATAGTACTCCACCATGCAATGCCTGAAAACTTTAATGACCCAATATGTTCTCAATTTCCCAATATTTTCTCAGAAAAAAAACAATTTAAAAATATATAGATATACGTTCGAATGTTTCAAACCCCAACGGCTTTAACGTTTATGGTGCAGTGACCGTCAGGGATGGTCATTCAATTAAGAAATTTGGAATCATCATCCTTCACCACCTTTGACATCAAATTTACAACACTGCTTCCTCCTCCCATCCCCATCCCTTTCCCCTCCACTCCCCTCTCCCCTCATCAGCTCCATCCCTTCTTTAAACTTGATGCATTTATAGGGAGGTATAACATTGACAGTTAAACAGATTGTCAAATTGACAAATTAACATCTTAAAACATAGTAGGCCTACTTGGTGTACAGATGCTAAACGTTTCAAGCAATCTGAGAAATGAATTCGTCTAAATCTTAGAGATAACAGGAATTGTTATATCGAACTGTTTGTGAGCACCTATTGTTATACAAAATTTCACAGCTTAGTTGATATTTGTTTAAATCAAGAGAATTGAAATGAACGTACTTTACCAAATACCAGTGTTGGGCCATACCCCCTTCAAAATTAATCTCACTATGATTTGCCATTGACCGACAAATGAGTAAACACTGATATTACTTACGAATATACAAATATGAATAATCGATTTAATACTAAATGTGTTTGAACTGGTACATTGCATGGCGACGTCGGCCGAGTGACGAGAGGTAGAGCCACAGGCACTTTCCCTTTTTATCCGTCTCTTCTGATTCTTCCAATCCTATACCCAGTAACTTCATAAAACAACATTCAATTATTTATTATTTTTTCCAGACCGGAAGCTTTTACACCCGTGGATTTTGACAAGGAGAAGTGCGAAACTTTGTATGATGCGGAAACATGCATCACCAAGGTAGTGGAAAAGGACAACCACGAAAAAGAATGCCCAATTTATGGAATCATTGGTTAATTAATTAAATGAGACAATGGGAAGATCGTGGTACTAGGAAATGTTGATTTCAAACTCAAAGTTATGCTATGTGTTTTAAGGGTTGAAAATCAATCCAACAAAGTTATCATTAACAATTCAGCATCAATTCATTTATTCAATTTAAGTCGCGTATACACTTTTGGTAGATTGTCTATAAATTCATGCGTACTCGTTAAGAATGAAGAGATATATAACAAAGCTTATTTCATTGTATCGTTAATGAGAAAATAATCAAAGTGGGTTCAGATTGTTCGTTGTCATTCTAACGTGGAATTTACGTCTATTGAAGACAACAATTAATTTGCAATAAAAAAAATAAGTGGATTATTTCATAGCTCCACATCACTGACAAACATATTTGCAGATAATTGTCAAGATAATTGATTGAGGTTTTTTAGGCCTCGAAAGTGAATTTGAGATTTGGTTGCAACTGATTCATAGTGTTTATGAGATTCTTGTCATGTTCTTTTTCTGGGTTCTCAGACGAATATTAGCAAGTTCAAATGTTGCGGCTTCCAACTAGTCTTCGAGCGTTGCCCTCTGTATTCTGGTGAAGGGCAACACTTTATATTATTTAAATATTCCCTATAATAGTTTAAGACGTTAAAATATAATACTGGAACAACAAATAAAGAATTTAATGAACGAAATGTTTTAGAACTGAACGGTGGTGGATTTTAAAGAGCTGCTAAGCAGTGAATTTTGCTAAGTAAATATGTTTTGTAATGCTATGGTCCCACAGAGATTTCGACTCTCTAGATCGTGTTTCATCAAGATTTTAGATTTTTTACAAATATTTTTCGAGAAAAGTCGAAATAGTCTAAAAAAATCGAAACTGTCGATATTTGTCGAAAAAAAAATCATTAATCGAAAATTATTAAATCTGACCAATATTTTTCGATAAAGTTTCGATCAAATTTATCGAAATTTTGTCAACATTTTATCGAAACTGTCGAAAATGAAATCGAAATAGTCTTAACAGTCTAAAAGTTCGAAAACCAGTCGAAATAAATCTAAACTCTCTAAATAGTCTAAACAATCGTTACAGTCGAAATAAATCGGAACATTTGTCCAAATTTTTTAAAACAATCGAAAATTAATCGAAAAAAAATCGAAATCAATCTAAACAGTCTAAACAGTCTAATTTTGTCGAAATGCCAGTCGAAATGGTCTAAACAGTCGAAAGTCGTCGAAATAAAATCGAAAATGTCGAGAAAATACAAAAATATAAATTTTCTCACGGAAAACAGATATTTTGTCGATATTTATACGAGATTTTGACGAAATTATTTTTAACAAAACTAAAAAAAAGAATCGAAATATATTTCGACAGTACAGAAAGATCGAAATATTCCTGTGGGACCATAGCATTAAGCAGTATAAACAGACTACCTGGTCTCGTATATTCTGACAGGTGCTTTCTACCAGGTACCATATATCACTGTGTCATTTATTCATCTGTAACTGTTTTTGCCGTGTTTCATTGATGGTATAGAAGTTAATAAAATAAACAATAACAGTTATCGATAGCGTTATTTTGTTTCCATACGGTGGGATCGGGGATGCCAGCTAGGAAAATGTAAAATCAGTGATAGTCCTTTTGGCCTACACTGTAAAAATGATATTTAGAATACCCTCCGACGAGGGAGGTACCTACCACTTTATTCGAACGTGGTACCTGTCCACTTGGCACTGGCACACCTATTAATGATATTAAAAGTATTATCTATGCATTCCCAATTAATTTGTTACATCCAAATGACTTCCACACATGCCCTGCTATGGTCTAGTATTATTTACAACCCCAGATGACACACGACGGCTGTGTAGTGTAGCTCTTTCCTGTATGACCTGGCAAACACTGTAATTTACAGCAAATATTCTCAAAGTGAACTAAATCAGTTCACACTTTATTCATAATTTGATATATTTTGTTATAGTTCAGCTAAAACATAACATATCTAGTATCCAGTGGAGGCTTTGTAATTACTTGAAATATTAAACGCGTTTGATTACTGTACATTATGAAAACAAAATAATTATTTGCTCAGGGTTGACTTTCCAACTCCAACTCCAACCAATTTAAGGTGGCCGAAGACGCAGACCCAATTTCAGAGCCAGGTATTTCGGATAATTTTATCTCCCATGCCAAGCAAGCGACCACCAGTTTCAGAGCCCGGTTTTTGGGATAATATTATCTCCCATGCCAAGCAAGCGACCACCAGTTTCAGAGCCCGGTATTTGGGATAATATTATCTCCCATGCCAAGCAAGCGACCACCAGTTTCAGAGCCCGGTATTTGGGATAATATTATCTCCCATACCAAGCAAGTGACCATTAGTTTCAGAGCCCGGTATTTGGGATAATATTATCTCCCATGCCAAGCAAGCGACCAGCAGTTTCAGAGCCAGGTATTTGGGATAATATTATCTCCCATGCCAAGCAAGTGACCATTAGTTTCAGAGCCCGGTATTTGGGATAATATTATCTCCCATGCCAAGCAAGCGACCACCAGTTTCAGAGCCCGGTATTTGGGATAATATTATCTCCCATGCCAAGCAAGCGACCACCAGTTTCAGAGCCCGGTATTTGGGATAATATTATCTCCCATACCAAGCAATTGACCATTAGTTTCAGAGCCCGATATTTGGGATAATATTATCTCCCATGCCAAGCAAGCGACCACCAGTTTCAGAGCCAGGTATTTGGGATAATATTATCTCCCATGCCAAGCAAGCGACCACCAGTTTCAGAGCCCGGTATTTCGGATAATATTATCTCCCATACCAAGCAAGTGACCATTAGTTTCAGAGCCCGGTATTTGGGATAATATTATCTCCCATGCCAAGCAAGCGACCACCAGTTTCAGAGCCAGGTATTTGGGATAATATTATCTCCCATGCCAAGCAAGCGACCACCAGTTTCAGAGCCCGGTATTTGGGATATTATCATCTCCCATACCAAGCAAGTGACCATTAGTTTCAGAGCCCGGTATTTGGGATAATATTATCTCCCATGCCAAGCAAGTGACCATTAGTTTCAGAGCCCGGTATTTGGGATAATATTATCTCCCATGCCAAGCAAGCGACCACCAGTTTCAGAGCCAGGTATTTGGGATAATATTATCTCCCATGCCAAGCAAGCGACCACCAGTTTCAGAGCCAGGTATTTGGGATAATATTATCTCCCATGCCAAGCAAACGACCATTAGTTCTAGAGCCCGGTATTTTGGATAATATTATCTCCCATGCGAGGCAAGCGACCATGAGTTTCAGAGTCTGGTATTAGGGATAATACATTTGTATTCCTTTTCTGTGGGCGCCCTGACTAAAGGCTACTGCGACTGAATGAGAACTCTTTTTTACAACAGGATAATAAATATTTCATAGAACAATATTTTAAATTCATTTGGTCGAAGCAGAATTTTTTGGTTTTATACAGAATATTAATTAAAGTAACTAAAACGTCAGTACTGTACAATGTTCGTAGACCAGTAATTACATGTTCATGTACATATTATTAAATGTGACTACCTCGAGTAACTTCCAGAAAGGCTATAACATTTTTAACTGTTCACAATCCAAATAATTTCAGTTTATAAGTTACTAGACTTCATAATAAATAACATAAACAAATAATATTTTGTTCAACTAGAAATAAAGAAGTGTTTGTACATGTACATACTTTCTTCCTTGGGAAAAAAATCTTCGCAGCACCTCGGTGAAAATGCATATGTGAATAAGTGAATGTACATTGTATAAATGAATAAATAACATAATAACATAATAAATCAATAAATCAATACATCAATAAATCATTTGTTACAGTAAATTCAATCATTTTATAGGTTAACCCTCCTATGCCCAGGCTGAAATTTGGCCCAGTCAGCACGGCACTCACAGACAGTCACTTGAGTATTAACCCTCCTATGCCCAGGCTGAAATTTGGCCCAGTCAGCACGGCACTCACAGACAGTCACTTGAGTATTAACCCTCCTATGCCCAGGCTGAAATTTGGCCCAGTCAGCACGGCACTCACAGACAGTCACTTGAGTATTAACCCTCCTATGCCCAGGCTGAAATTTGGCCCAGTCAGCACGGCACTCACAGACAGTCACTTGAGTATTTTTGGGTGCATTGCCAATTAGTACATGTAGGTCAAACCACAGAGTCACACAGAGCTGTGTATGTACTGTCGAGTGATTTTGGTTTGACCTCCTAGCCACATGTCCTTGCATTTATTTGAGTGCACTGCACAAAGTCAATGGGTTGGGAGTTACATACAAATTTTGAGTGTATTTGAGTGCACTGCACAAAGTCAATGGGTTGGGAGTTACATACAAATTTTTGAGTGTATTTGAGTGCACTGCACAAAGTCAATGGGTTGGGAGTTACATACAAATTTTGAGTGTATTTGAGTGCACTGCACAAAGTCAATGGGTTAAGAGAGACAAACATTTTGAGTGTCTTTGAGTGCACTGCACAAAGTCAATGGGTTGGGAGTTACATACAAATTTTGAGTGTATTTGAGTGCACTGCACAAAGTCAATGGGTTAAGAGAGACAAACATTTTGAGTGTATTTGAGTGCACTGCACAAAGTCAATGGGTTGGGAGTTACATACAAATTTTGAGTGTATTTGAGTGCACTGCACAAAGTCAATGGGTTGGGAGTTACATACAAATTTTTGAGTGTATTTGAGTGCACTGCACAAAGTCAATGGGTTGGGAGTTACATACAAATTTTGAGTGTATTTGAGTGCACTGCACAAAGTCAATGGGTTAAGAGAGACAAACATTTTGAGTGTCTTTGAGTGCACTGCACAAAGTCAATGGGTTAAGAGAGACAAACATTTTGAGTGTCTTTGAGTGCACTGCACAAAGTCAATGGGTTAAGAGAGACAAACATTTTGAGTGTCTTTGAGTGCACTGCACAAAGTCAATGGGTTAAGAGAGACATAAACATTGTGAGTGTCTTTGAGTGCACTGCACAAAGTCAATGGGTTAAGAGAGACATAAACATTTTGAGTGTCTTTGAGTGCACTGCACAAAGTCAATGGGTTAAGAGAGACATAAACATTGTGAGTGTCTTTGAGTGCACTGCACAAAGTCAATGGGTTAAGAGAGACAAACATTGTGAGTGTCTTTGAGTGCACTGCACAAAGTCAATGGGTTAAGAGAGACAAACATTTTGAGTGTATTTGAGTGCACTGCACAAAGTCAATGGGTTAAGAGAGACAAACATTTTGAGTGTATTTGAGTGCACTGCACAAAGTCAATGGGTTAAGAGAGACAAACATTTTGAGTGTCTTTGAGTGCACTGCACAAAGTCAATGGGTTAAGAGAGACAAACATTTTGAGTGTCTTTTAGTGCACTGCACAAAGTCAATGGGTTAAGAGAGACAAACATTTTGAGTGTCTTTGAGTGCACTGCACAAAGTCAATGGGTTAAGAGAGACAAACATTTTGAGTGTCTTTGAGTGCACTGCACAAAGTCAATGGGTTAAGAGAGACAAACATTTTGAGTGTATTTGAGTGCACTGCACAAAGTCAATGGGTTAAGAGAGACATAAACATTTTGAGTGTATTTGAGTGCACTGCACAAAGTCAATGGGTTAAGAGAGACATAAACATTTTGAGTGTCTTTGAGTGCACTGCACAAAGTCAATGGGTTAAGAGAGACAAACATTTTGAGTGTATTTGAGTGCACTGCACAAAGTCAATGGGTTAAGAGAGACAAACATTTTGAGTGTCTTTGAGTGCACTGCACAAAGTCAATGGGTTAAGAGAGACAAACATTTTGAGTGTCTTTGAGTGCACTGCACAAAGTCAATGGGTTAAGAGAGAGGGACCGTACTCAAGTTCCCTCAGGCTTATGTTCCCTCAGCCCTATGTTCCCTCAGCCCTAAATAGACCCTATGTTCCCTCAGCCCTATGTTCCCTCATCCAGTCTTAACACTCCATGAGGGAACATAGGGTTGAGGGAACATAGGGTTGAGGGAACATAGGGCCTAATTTGGATTTTAAAAAAATGTTAGGCATTGAGGGAACATAGGGCTGAGGGAACATAGGGCTGAGGGAACATAGGCATGACCCCAAGAGAGACATAAACATTGTGAGTGTCTTTGAGTGCACTGCACAAAGTCAATGGGTTAAGAGAGACATAAACATTTTGAGTGTCTTTGAGTGCACTGCACAAAGTCAATGGGTTAAGAGAGACATAAACATTGTGAGTGTCTTTGAGTGCACTGCACAAAGTCAATGGGTTAAGAGAGACAAACATTTTGAGTGTCTTTGAGTGCACTGCACAAAGTCAATGGGTTAAGAGAGACAAACATTTTGAGTGTCTTTGAGTGCACTGCACAAAGTCAATGGGTTAAGAGAGACATAAACATTGTGAGTGTCTTTGAGTGCACTGCACAAAGTCAATGGGTTAAGAGAGACAAACATTTTGAGTGCACTGCACAAAGTCAATGGGTTAAGAGAGACAAACATTTTGAGTGTCTTTGAGTGCACTGCACAAAGTCAATGGGTTAAGAGAGACAAACATTTTGAGTGTATTTGAGTGCACTGCACAAAGTCAATGGGTTAAGAGAGACATAAACATTTTGAGTGTATTTGAGTGCACTGCACAAAGTCAATGGGTTAAGAGAGACATAAACATTTTGAGTGTCTTTGAGTGCACTGCACAAAGTCAATGGGTTAAGAGAGACAAACATTTTGAGTGTATTTGAGTGCACTGCACAAAGTCAATGGGTTAAGAGAGACAAACATTTTGAGTGTATTTGAGTGCACTGCACAAAGTCAATGGGTTAAGAGAGACAAACATTTTGAGTGTATTTGAGTGCACTGCACAAAGTCAATGGGTTAAGAGAGACAAACATTTTGAGTGTATTTGAGTGCACTGCACAAAGTCAATGGGTTAAGAGAGACAAACATTTTGAGTGTCTTTGAGTGCACTGCACAAAGTCAATGGGTTAAGAGAGACAAACATTTTGAGTGTCTTTGAGTGCACTGCACAAAGTCAATGGGTTAAGAGAGACAAACATTTTGAGTGTATTTGAGTGCACTGCACAAAGTCAATGGGTTAAGAGAGACATAAACATTTTGAGTGTCTTTGAGTGCACTGCACAAAGTCAATGGGTTAAGAGAGACAAACATTTTGAGTGTATTTGAGTGCACTGCACAAAGTCAATGGGTTAAGAGAGACAAACATTTTGAGTGTATTTGAGTGCACTGCACAAAGTCAATGGGTTAAGAGAGACAAACATTTTGAGTGTATTTGAGTGCACTGCACAAAGTCAATGGGTTAAGAGAGACAAACATTTTGAGTGTATTTGAGTGCACTGCACAAAGTCAATGGGTTAAGAGAGACAAACATTGTGAGTGTCTTTGAGTGCACTGCACAAAGTCAATGGGTTAAGAGAGACAAACATTTTGAGTGTATTTGAGTGCACTGCACAAAGTCAATGGGTTAAGAGAGACAAACATTTTGAGTGTCTTTGAGTGCACTGCACAAAGTCAATGGGTTAAGAGAGACAAACATTTTGAGTGTCTTTGAGTGCACTGCACAAAGTCAATGGGTTAAGAGAGACAAACATTTTGAGTGTCTTTGAGTGCACTGCACAAAGTCAATGGGTTAAGAGAGACAAACATTTTGAGTGTCTTTGAGTGTTAAACCTATAGGAGGGTTAAAGAGGCAATAAAACAAGAATTCTGACGTTTAAAAGGGAAATATACGCAGTCATCGACCATTGTGACACACATTCAGTTTCAAACTGACCTTCCCTTCATGCCATAAAAGCATCTATTTTGCACTGTGGTTATGGGGCTCTCCGCAGCGAAGCGAAACCAATTTACGCAGTGGATTGAACATAGGAAAGACTCATTATAAATGTAAGACAAAGGGCGTGACGTCACAACATGTATAAGCAGTCCTATGAGTAAACTGTGCCCCCATGACAGGCATGCTATGCGCATGTAAACAGTTGGATCTACACTACATCTCCATCCACAAAATTCATCGCTATGATGATGTAGCTAGTGACACGCTGGATATCAAAACACATGAGTGTAAATAATGATGTCATTAACAAAACTTGTTATACACTGTGTAGTCCAGAAAATGTTGCGCACCATGAACAGCAAAAGGTACATTATTTTAAGGGAAATACACAAGAGACCATTTTTTCAGTGTCAGATTTATCAAAAATCTTCCAACCGAAATTAACAGAAAATTTGACAGTTATCTCGCCTATCCATGTTATTGCCTCTTTAATATAGATTACTTTGAAATATGTTCTTTTTTGGAAAAATCTGTTTTTATGTTTCGCTGGGAGGCCTGCAAAAGTTGTTGCAGATGGTTATAGTCTTGGCTGCTTTCGTCTGCTTGCACCACCTCTGTTGGTACCACTTTTGTTTTTTCGTTTCCCTTTTCCAAGACAAACCTTTAAAATAATTTTAAAAATATGGGAAGAACAAATCAGAACATTATAGTGTCATTATAGTTTGAAAATATATGAAATGATCACTGTTGGAGCAGAAATGGACTTCACGTGAACAATATTGACACTCTGGTTTATCTGTCATTTACATGTAAATGTATAAGGGGCCGTTCACAATTATCAACATTTTCACGAGCGTACAAACCGTACGCTGGGGGGGGAGGGGGTTAAGGCGCCGCGTACGCTTTTTCAAAAAGTAAAAATGTCGATTTGTAAAATCAACATTATATTTTGTACACTTAAAGGGGGGGGGGGAGGGGGGTCTGAAAAAGTGTACTCTTTGTACACTTGTGAAAATGTTGATAATTGTGAACGGCCCCTAAGTGAAACACAAAACAATGTTAGCAGGCCTGTGAGTGAAAACCACCCACCCCCCAAAAAAAATAAAAATAAATAAATACAAAAATAAACAAATATGAAACACAACATACATGTCAGAATGATGATGGCTATTTTCACATAATTGTACAAGGGTTATTAATTTTTATTTCCGTTGTATTTTAAATGTTTTGGGCATTTTTCCATGATTAAATTTTTTTTTTCCATTTTAATTTGTTTTATTTATTAAGTCATGAAAAAGCGGAATACCTCTTTAAATTAGAGATTTCATAGGCCTGCTGTAAGTCAAAACAAACAAGGAATATCGTTTACCTGGACTGGAAGAATGTCATCATCAGAGAGCTCATCTTCAGCAAGGATGTCAGTTGTTTGTTCTTGATTGCTTCTACTTTCGCGTTCTCTACAGTTGGCAAGTATGTCATACAGTGGAAATGCAATTTCGGTCTCATCTGCTGTTTCTTCATTGCCAACTATAACATGTATAAAGAGTAATGTGCATAATTCTCCAATTATTCCAGATAGGAAAATAAATTATGAATAATACTTTCTCCTGTCACTAAAACTAAAATTGTGCAAGTCATTTAATCTTGCTATGAATGTTAATAATTTTGATATGATTATTGGATGCATATGAGTACACAAGGGAACCTGTAAATTGTTGATTCTATACACGCTCTATGATATTTCATTTGTCATCAAGACAGGGTAGTAGGCTACTAACAGTAAAGATCGCAAGAAGAGTCATTATACATGTACACTATTTTTCTATATAGGCCAGCAAAACAAAAATGTGGGCCTTTTGATCCACTATAAGAAATAGGGGTTGCTTGTCCAACGCCCACCCCCATCGATTGATGCATATGAGTGCTATACCCACAAGACACACAGGATGGAGACCTATATCGTCAGCGACAACACGAAGTAGCACTCCACAAGATAAACCATTTTTTTTCCTTTTCTTTTTACATGTCTATACATTATTCATCAAGGCCTACAATTCCATTAAGTTTCAAAGCTCCTAGAGCTTACTTTTTAAATTACACTAATTATCCACGGCAACCTTTGCAAGAAAGTGACAATTTTCGTTTTCACAAAGTAGCACTCATGTTCCATTAACCATTGTGATACATGGCGCACACTCTGCTCAAATGAGAAAAAAAAAGTTTCACAAAGTAGCACTCGTGTGTTGGTTCACACGTTGTCCTCCGTTTTCACGAAGTAGCACATAAGTAGTGTTTTAATACATTGCCGCATGCTACTTTGTGAAAAATAAAAATGACCCGTTTTGCATTTGTTTGGTTTCACAAACTAACACTCATCTTTCATCTGTTATTGTTTCTTAATTTAGTACGTAAAATAGTCAAAAACCGAATATTTATCAAGTTCAAAGCATCAAATTTCCACAATGATAAAGCTAGTTGAAAACACTAGTTTTAAAGGAAAGTGGTGTTTTAACAAATTTAGACGCTGTTTCTTCGATTGCCAGTTTTTACTTGTATCTACATGCATGCTACTTTGTTGTGTCGCTGACGATATGGTATTTGTTTAGTAGCTTTATTTGTGTTACCTGCATTACACTCTCCATCAAGTTGCGAGAGGAAATTGGTCCACTCCTCAACCTCCGGTGCCTCTAAGAATTCTCCTGCCTTAAGAATGCTCTGCTTGAGTTTCTTAAGGTCCAGTTTGGCAAAGTCTTTCTGGACAGCTTGTGGACCTTTAACTGGATGGTCGATTAAAAGATAGGAAGGTGCTCCCTCAGCTATGACACATTGAGACCATGCCTCACCAGTTGACGACCATTTCTTGGTGTGCATAACTGCTTTCCCTGAAAAAATACAGAGAAAAAACCATTTAAGCATTACCTATTTAATACATTTAGGCCTTTATACACAGCGTTACGATGTTCATCATTTCACAAACAGGTGGATGCCAGGTTTCAAGCTAATTTGACACAATTCAACCTGTATGAGCTACTTACATACTGCATTAAATTCTGGGGTGATATTCGTCCATGTAATGGTCTACTATATTTTGCATCTGGAAAAATAATTGGAAATTGCAGAGATCAACAGGGTTTTGCCACCTGCGCCTCATCAGATGTTGCCTCCATCCCAGAACTCCACCAGGCGCAATTGGACAAGGCCTATTGAACCCCTTGATGCAAGGTTTCTGACCCCTTTTCCACCATTCTGGATCCCCATTGTACTATTTTTTCTATCTAGTATATAAGTATACAGAAATTCAGTACCTCCCCCCCCCAAAAAAAAAAAGGGAAAAGAAAAAAGAAATTGGATCTCCTAAACCATGCCTGACTATATTGACTTATGTGCATGTAAAGACTAAATTTGTTGTCATTTAGTTATTTTAAGTAGAATACTTACCGACTTCGTTCAAAGTGAATTTGAAGAGGTCTGAAGAGGTCTGCTGTGCTGAGCCATGGAATTCAGACACGGTGCAATCCAGTCACGGAAATTGACCGTGTTCTGAAGACGCTCTGCCGTAGTATTTGGCTTGTTGTAGGCACCAGGAAGCAGTTCCAGAAGCCGTGACACGGTATGGACACGATTCCGCCACATGTGTACAGAGAATCTCGAAAAAAGTTGATCAATATCCTCATGGGTATGGCCAACCATCAGAAAGCTAGTCTTTATCTGAGAAAACAAATAATCAAAGGAAGGTTTCTTTTAATTAAATTGTTATTTCTGCCCTAATTTTTGGAATGATACAATTCCATTTTTGTAAAGGCCTACTTATATACTGCATAATGAATCATTTTCACTTGTGCCAAAGTTGACAAGATAACTATATCATATGTAACCCTAAGTTCGCCTTCAAAATGTAGCGGGAACCGAAAACATTAAACAATTCCCTTTTTGAAATAACCACAAAGGTGGAAAACTCAAGATTTATATGCACTAAAAGAAACTCTTGATTTATTGTTAAAATAAATCTCTTTGTCAAATGTCAAAAAATATAAATCACACAATTAATATCAGGATCCTGAAAAGTTAAGTCAAAACAATAGTGAGCTCAAATAGGCGCCAATACAGAGTATAAAATAAAAACCGCGATTCGCGTCCTACGGGGCGAAGTCCGCAAAAGTCAGTCGGAGCTCCAGCGACGATACTTGCTCCAGCGACGATACTTCGCGTGATCTCTTGTCAAAGAGGGTTGCAAGACATAATAAAATGTTATACTTGCAGGATGATGATCTCGGTTGACTGGATGAGGTCTTCTGGGTTGTGACCTCGGAAAGCGACGTCTAGAGGGCCAGTCTAGGTCTCTTTGCAAATGTTGTTTGGTCCAGTCATCCGAGCCTAAATAGAGAGTAATATGGTCCATGCCATAATTACAATATAATCCTCTTTAGGAATACAAAATATTCATTCAGCAAAGGCTGATGAAACGCTTGGGAAATATATCAAATACTTGTTGAAAACTCCACAAGCTAAAAGTTAAATTCAAGATAAGCAAATACTTTTCGCTATCTGGCTACAGGGAAAACTACTCCCTCATGTAGCATCGAAATTATAGTTCGTCTCATCAAGACAAGCTTAGCAAACTTAAAATCAACCAAGCTAAAGTAAGCTAAGAGTTTATATCAAAACAGCACATTGTGTCTGAAATCGTAGCACGTGCAAAATACATAAAATAAAGTATGAAGTACCCTCAGGTACAAAAGCAAAATCTGCCTTTCTGTCTTATGCAGGATTGCAATTCAATAAGTATATACATTGTAAAAACATAATAAATACAGTAGACCTAAAATATATATTGAATTCTTAATAGTGTTTAAAACCAGCCCAAAGGTAAGGACTGCACACATTTGGCATGACATACCACAAATGCATAGCTGAAAAGCTGGTGGTGAATGTCATGATTAAATCTAAAAGGTTCTTAAGAAATATACAGTGCTTAAAAGCATAAAGGTCTCTTCTCAAATACAGAAAATAGCAAATAGATCTCTCATCAAGAAATCAAAGTTTACAACAAAAGTTCTCCAGAGAACTTAAGGAAATGCATGTTATAAAATGAACAAGTTTAAACACTGTCTCTGAACTTAATGATCAGAAATCAAATTTTAACTTTAAAAGAGACCTTACTAAAGACTTCCAAATTATTAGTTACAAATACATACTTAAATTAAAACTCACCTAAATAGAGAGCCAATACTCATATGAAATTGAAAGCTGCTTGCAGGGAGTGCTTGAATGATGATGTGCTGACAAGCACTCTAAGAAAAGTTGAAGACCAGAAAATGCTGGCAAGCACTTTAGAAAAAGTTGAAGTGCAGGAAAGTACGACCAGCTCGATCCGAGGCAAATGGTGGAATGTCTGGCCTACCCAAAATTTGGGGCCGAACCAGCACCCTGACCATGCCTGAGCGGAGATCAGCCAAAGTCCTCATTGGATAGTTTGAAAAACATTACTCATGGCTCTCAAGTTGATTGGTCAGTTTAGTAACGAAGGGGGTGACGGGTAGATAAGTTTTTATGGCTTCACAGCTTGGGGAAGCTGTGAAAATGTGATCAAGGGTAAGGAAGTAATAGTAGCATTTACAACCTGGAAAGCTTTTGTGGGTCTACACAAGTAATACACACCCTAAGTTAAACAGAGCCTACAAGAGGTGTAGCTCAACACCTTCCAGGAAGCTAGAAGATTAAGGGCATGCTTGAATAGACAGTAGGTGAAGATCAAAGAGCAAGGATTTAGAGACTAGCAGAGTACCCTGACCACAGATTACAAAGGGTCTCCATGGGCTTAATAGAAAGCACAGGGAGAGTAAGAAATACATGGAAGTAAATAAGCAAAAGAAAATCACATATTGTTGATAAAATACACTTTTAACCTGAGACCATATTTTGGTCGGGGTTACATCTTCCCCTTTCTTAACTTGCTACCTCCGGAGCAATATTAAAATAACAGGAGAAATAAAAATATACACAAGGAAATTAAATTCAAACTCCAAAAACTTTTCTCTTTAACTCAGAGAACATACCAGGAGATTGGAATTGACGGCTGAAAGCAGTCTTTCCCTGGGAGTCAAACTTTAGTCGCATAGGTGGGTGGGATATTCTAGTTGAGCGTCTGACAAAATTCTTCTCAGGACTAGAAATCACAGGGGCAGGAGTAGAAGATATAGGAGAAGGGATACAAGGAGAAATAACTGTTGGTTTCGGTTGAGTGGTTTTGTGGTCAACAGCTAAACTAGATTGGTGATCACCAATTGAGGAACAATGAGGCTCATCAGTAGTGACCACAACAGGATTAGAAGGCTGCTCACTTGCAGGAGTTGAGTGAACAAGTGAGGGGGTTTCCTATGATGTCATCTCCTTTGTCTGTTGAAATTGGCTGAGAAGTAATGGATGATGTGGGAGAACTAACTTCAACAGGTGGTTCGCCCATGTCTACAATGGATTGAGTGGAACTTGATGGTATGACAGATACCATTGAAACATCAGAACTGTCCGCATCACCAGTGAACTCCTCACAAAGTGGTGAAGGCAATTCATGGATGGGACTTTGTTCAGTCATCAGCTCCCCAGGATGAACATCTACAGACATAGCAGGGGATTGTCTCTCAGGGATGAATTCTGGTGCCTCTGCATTTAAGAGATGATGCAGATTTGTCGGCTCCACCCTGTTGACCTCTGTGGGTGTGTCCCCACTGCTGGGTGTGGTGAATGTCTCCAAAGGAAGGAGAACAGTGATTTCCTCATCAATTGACTCATCACTACCACTGATGTCATCGTTTTCCGCATCAGCTGGATTTGAAAGCTTGGTCACTTTAGCTTTTGCTCTCGTGACTGGACGGTGGGTCTTGGGCTTTGTGGTGTCGAGTCGTGGCTCCTCCTCATTGAGGTAGTCAATGGGAAGAAGGTTGTTCCTGTGCAGTGTGCGTATCCGCCCTCCATCAGTCTCTGGTTTGACACGATATACAGGCATGTCTGGACTGATACGCTCGGTTACAATGTGAACTGTTGAATCCCATTGGTCTGCGAGTTTATGCTTTCCTTCAAACCCAGATTTTTCACCAAGACTCGGTCACCAAGCCGAAGATCACTTCCTCGTACACGACTATCATGACGTGCCTTGTTGGCGTGTGCTGACTTAGCTGATGATTCTGTTGCCAGTTGGTAGGCCCGTGTCAGCTGTTCTCTTAAGCCTTTTACATACTTAACATGGTCAGTGTTTGCGTAGCCATCAGGGCTTACACCAAACCGTAGATCAACAGGGAGCCTTGCCTCTCTGCCAAACATGAGGAAGTAAGGCGAGAAACCAGTGCTGTCATGTCTAGTGCAGTTGTAAGCGTGCACTAGAGCACTGATGTATCGGCTCCAACTCTCCTTCTCTCCTTCAAGGGTTCCCAGCATGTTCAATAATGTTCGATTGAACCTCTCTGGCTGGGGATCTCCTTGAGGATGATACGGGGTAGTCCTTGACTTCTTTATGCCCAGCAGATTGGTCAACTCCTTCACAACTTTGCTTTCGAAATCACGCCCCTGGTCAGAGTGGAGACGCTGGGGTAGACCATAATGTACAAAGAAATTTTCCCATAAGACTTTTGCCACAGTGCGGGCTGTTTGGTCTTTGGTTGGGAATGCCTGAGCATATCGAGTATAGTGGTCAGTGACCACGAGGACAGACTTTTTATTGGAACGGTCTGGCTCCAAGGAAAGAAAATCCATGCAGACCAATTCCAATGGACCACTAGTCTTGATGTTAACCATAGGAGCAGCTAGTTTCTGTGGAGTCTTCCTCGCAACGCATCGAGCACAGTGTTTGATCCAGTCATCGATCTGTGTGGCCATTCGGGGCCAGTAGAAACGATCTCGTGCAAGTGCAACTGTCCTCTCAACTCCTAAATGGCCAAGTTCATTGTGAAGTCCCCTAATTGCTTGTTTGCGGAATTCGAACGGCAGCACAAGTTGGAAAGATTTTTCACCCAGTGAGTTAGTCACACATCTAAACAAGGTGTCATCCCTTAGTCGGAGTTTGTCGAATTCACGGAGGATGAGTTTTGCCTCCTCTGGAATATCAGTGAGAGAAATCGGTTTTCTACCCACTTTGACATGCTTCAGTACCTCCTGTATGATTGGGTCCTCCTGTTGGATTTTCTTCCAATCAAGCGTGTTGAAGCTGGAATATGACCCGTAGCAGTCAGGGACAGCATTTGCACTGACTGACAGAGAGTGGATCAGTGGCACATGACTAGGTTGTTTACACTGAGTTGGATTTTCCTCTTTGGCCTGTGTTGGGACAGTAACACTGTGTTGAAGATAGAGGGCATTAACAGCATCTTGGTGGCAAACAACATCTTGCTTCGCTGCTGTGCCATTCAATCGAGATTCAAGGTCATTGATTTTCTCCAGTTGCTCATCTTCAAACTGTTGGTCACGTTCAGAATTATGGGGTCTGCGAGACAGTGCATCTGCATCGATGTTTGTATGCCCTGGCTTGTAGTGAATAGAGAAATCAAAGCTATACAGAGCAGCTAGCCAGCGGTGACCTGTGGCGTCTAACTTTGCTGACGTAAGGACATATGTAAGGGGATTATTATCCGTCATCACTCTGGTGCCCTTTGCCATGTACAGATAATCCCTAAATTTGTCAGTGATTGCCCATTTAAGGGCGAGAAACTCCAGCTTATGGGCAGGGTAGTTCTTTTCAGTGTTGGACAGGCCACGACTGCCGTAAGCTACTGGACGAAGTTTACCATCATGGTTCTGATATAACACACCACCAAGGCCATCCCGACTGGCATCAATGTGCAATACAAAAGGCTTAGAAAGATCAGCAAATGCAAGCACAGGGGCAGTAATGAGACGTTCCTTCAGAGTGAGGAAAGCATTCTCACATTCTGGTGTCCATAATTCACCAAGTGGATCACTGGCTTTACGAGCTGAGGAGTCGGGCGTTTTCTTCTTTGGGGATGGGCGACCTCGCTTCTTTGGATAAACTACACCAACGGTGAGCTCATTCAAAGGTCGAGCTATCTTGGAGTAGTTCTCAATGAATCGCCGATAGTAGCCGGCAAACCCAAGGAAAGAGCGGACTTGCTTGACATTGAGGGGTCGGGGCCATGTCTCCAGAGCAGACATCTTCTCCGGATCTGTTTGTACTCCCTCCTCTGAGACGACATGCCCGAGATACTTAACAGATTTACAACAAAGTTGACACTTCTCTGGAGATACCATGAGTCCAAACTCAGCAAGTCGATCAAGTACTTTCATTAGTCGTTCTTCCATTTGATCTAATGTACGGCCAAAAACAATGAGGTCATCCATATATACAAGGACTTCAGCCATATTCATTCCTGACATACAAGTTTCCATTAATCTTTGGAATGTTGCGGGGGCACCTTTGACTCCTTGAGGCATTCGTTCGAATTGATAAAAGCCGAGAGGACAGATGAACGCTGTCTTCTCTTTGTCTTCTTGACGCATGGGAATTTGATAGAAACCAGACTTCAAGTCGATCACTGAAAACCAACTACTGCCGTCCAAACAATCGATGGCTTCCTGTATAAGTGGAACGGCATACTGGTCAGGGATTGTGCGAGTGTTGAGTGTACGATAATCTATGCACATTCGTAGACTGCCGTTCTTCTTCCGAACGAGCACGATCGGTGAAGCATATGGACTACGTGACTCTCTGATGATGTCGTTATCCAAAAGCTGCTGCAGATGTTGCCTCAAATCCTTGAGGTCGGCAGGAGCAACTCTACGTGATCTTTCTCTAAATGGAGTGCCATCAGAAATGTTGATTTGGTGTTCCGTTTGTTTTGTGAGACCAAGATCCCACTCATGACGAGAGAAAACCTGTGACCTTGACCTCATCTTATCAAGAATGTCTCTCTTGTGCTTTGAAGAAATCGGGCCCCACTTGAAAGGAAGATTGTCAAAGTCATCAGTTAAAGACTTAGCAGTTGAAGTAGATGTGGTGGCACAAAAGGCTGTGCGGGACATCTTTGAAGGTCTTGTCATGTTTGAAGCCTCATGAAACCACTCTGGCACAAAGATGTCGGCCAAGGGATAATTACCTGGGATTGTAATTTCCCGACTCGTTTTGTTGACAACCACTACATTGACCGAGCATGTTGAGCTACCTGGGAGTCCCCTTACAAAAATGTCCTGTGGTATTACCACAAAAAATACCACAGGACATTACCACAGGAATTGTCCTGTGGTTTTTTGGGACATTACCACAGGAACATTACTGCAGGTACCACAGGAACGTTACCACAGGAACATTACCACAGAAAAATTACCACAGGAACATTACCACAGGTACCACAGGAACATTACCACAGGAACATTACCACAGAAAAATTACCACAGGAACATTACCACAGGTACCACAGGAACATTACCACAGGAACATTACCACAGGAACATTACCACAGGAACATTACCACAGGAACATTACCACAGGAACATTACCACAGGTACCACAGGAACATTACCACAAGTTACATGCCTGTGGTAACATGCCTATGGTACCTGTGGTAATGTTCCTGTGGTAACGTGTCTGTGGTAACATTCCTGTGGTACCACAGACACGTTACCACAGGAACATTACCACAGGTACCATAGGCACGTTACCACAGGCTCGTTACCACAGGCATGTAACTTGTGGTAATGTTTCTGTGATGCCCAGGAGAAAATTCAGAATACAACACATGTAATAAATATTTAAAAAAAGTATAAATAACAAAATATCCTGTGAAGATACCGTCTGAAGTATTGTGCTTTTTTTTTTAGAAAATAGGCAAAGAACTGTGATTTCAAAAATTATCATGCGTGTGATAATTTTTTAACCATTACAATGTGTACACAAAAAGGCTGAATGCAATTTACACTATTTTTTTCTCGTAAACAGCCCAACAAAACTAGCTGAAATTCTCACAAGTTATTTGTTATTATACACACATCTCTACTCTTATAAATTATGGATGCATTAACCAAACACTTACCAAAGATGTAGCATCTCTTTAATATATGTTTTAATAGTCACTGAAGAGTTTTAACCATTTAAAAATGTTTTACAATGGCATCATTCAACAACTGGACTTCAATCCATATGCATGTAAATTAAAAGCTTTGTTGGTGAAAACCATCTCATTAGGAAGTTGAGCAATGGCAATAACTGGATGGATCTAAATTCCATAATACTGTGAATATTGCGGTTTTGTTATAACATTTTTCAACTTAATAAATTAAATTCAAGTTAATTAATGATATGACCTTTGCAAAAACTAAATAAAGTCACCAAATAACATATTTATTGTATTTTCTATCAGACAATAGGTTTTAAAATGATTGAAATGTTGTTAATCACAAACTCACCAAGCTTCTTTAAAGGAAGCAAAAATTGTCTTTCAGACACCTTAACCATCTTAAGTAAAAATGTAAAGTCATTAATCATAAATTGTAGAATAGGTAAGCACTAACTAAAGTCACCAAAGAACCTATTTAATTGAAATTTTGTTAATCACAAAAGCACCAGGCTTTTATAAAGGAAGAAAAACATTTCTTTCAGACACTTTCATCATCTTAGTAACAATGTAAAGTTTTTAATCATAAATGTTGAAAAAGCAAGCACCTAAATGGATAGGTAACATTTCTGCCAAATATAATCAGCGAAGTCACTGGGCACTGGCAATTTAAAGTCATTAATCACAAACATGTGGAAATGGCAAGCACTAATTAAAGTAATTAATTCATGGGATGATCCTCCAGCAGTCTACTTAAGCAGCAACATTTTCCAGAGTCCGGCATTCTCCTGAGGACGATCAGAGCATACTGATCGAAACATCGAATTGTACCTCCAGTTCTTTTCAGAACTAATTACTACTCAAATGAGATTCCACATGGTGTCACCGCAATTAGTCTTACTTACTAATTAAAGTCACCAAAGAACCTATTTTTTGTATTTTCTATCACACAATAGCATTTGAAGTGATTGAAATTTTGTAAATCACAAACACACCAAGCTCCTAGAATCTTCTTAATTAACAGTGTAAAGTTATTAATTATAAACATGTGCGAAAGGCAAGCACCTAAATGGATCAGCGATATATCACTGGCACAGTAGCACATTTACATGTAGGTGTTTGCCTTTTCCACATGTTTATAATTAACATTTTTATCCCTTCAAAATTACCTCTATTGTAGTATGATAGACAATACAAGAAATAGGTTTTTGGTCTGTAGAGAGAAAATAGCGGACATTATTAATAGACTGGTCAATCAAAAATTTTCATTTTTAGAGAAAGTTTCATCCGAATCACCAATGACAAACTCAATTTTACTAATTTATCTGTTTCCTTATTAGTCTATTAATGTCCTGTATTTTTTCTGAAATATACATGTACTTCTTAAACGTCACAGCCTCAACGGAGTTTTCACTTCCTCATTAGCTCTCATCTGGATGAGACGATCCATGAAGCACTCTAAAGTAAACAAAGATAGATATTTTGTTATGTTACTATTGCCATATTCTCATATCAAACATATCCAACAATGTAGGAGACACAGTTCTAACCAACGTAATGTAGGTGTTTCAAGACTTGAAATTTGGCAGAAAGAAAGGACTATCAGTAAGTACCTTCTAAACTATAATTAAAAAAAGTAAAATTAATTTTAAAATCAATTTAATTTTTGAGCAGTCGCATCAATTCGTGAAAACTGCGACAAAATGTGCACAGGTTCTCAGGCTTGAGTATATATGGAATTCTTACCTTTCTTCCTGTTCATGTCTTGTCCATCATGGTTCTAACGTTATGCGGCCTTCCATCATGAATGTAAACTGTGTGTATTGTACACTACATACATGTACATGTACAATACCCATCGATCAGGTAACGTAACTAGTCACTTAATTTAGTGCAGTTATGTCAGACTACAGAGCAAATTCATGGCAGCATAACTCCATCTGATTCTATTCTATTAATCTACAGTAACTATAATCACTAGTGGGCTATATTTCAATACTTAAATTGACAAAATTGTTACAAATACAAGCCAATATAACATTTCAAACATGTGCACTGAATAAACAGTTATTTAGCTGGTAACATGCATCATACAAGCCTTATCCTGTACTGCTGTACAGGCTTGGTGCAAATCATTGGTACTCTGCGTCACATGGCCACGCATTAAAAAAAACAAGTTCCCTTGCATAGATGATGTGTACAAAGTCAATGGAGGGCAAGTTTTTTGTAATAAGTACTAACAATATCTTTTAAAAAGTCAAAACATTTCAAGAAAAATTCTGAGTACCCAAAAAGAGTAAAACAATATCATGCATAGTGAAAAACATAAATAAAGTTACAAAGAATAAAATATGCAATATTTTGTTGCCTATGAAAATTATTTTGCACTTACAATTAGGTCCAGTTACAATTCTTACAAAATACGATTCTAGTACACTGGCCTGTTGAAATGAATGGGTACATGCAATAACCCATTAGGTACCTGCGGTAATGTTCCTGTGGTACGCTCCTGTGGTAAACCTGTATACATTTATTTTTTCCCTTTAAATGAATCTTACTGATGACAGAAATTACAGAACAAATTCGAATTTGTCCATCAACATTGGTTTAGTGCACTTCAAATGTTTATTTCATCTTTTGTCAGACAATATCAACAGTTAGCTTCAACAAATAAATTGGCTGTTAATTTCATCAAGTAAATTCAAACACTGTTTTTGTCCCGGAGTATTCAATTTTGTCTAGTCTACGCCAATTGTGAAATCAAATTCTTCTAATTTATGTAAGACGAATTTGAATGCTGCCATTCAGCAACAGCTTTGTGTTCTTGACCTGGTGACTAAATGAGGGTGACAAAACTTTAAAATTGAATGGCAAATGAATTGGTTTTGTTAAAAAAAAATTGGTTTTGTGTGAAATTTTTTGTGGATGAAATTGAATGCATGATAGCTGGTAAATTTGAATGAAAAATCTTTTAAAATAGCCGGGAAATCCTACTAAATCTAAAGTGAATAATAATAACTTTCTTATGAAATCTATACCCCCATGCAAATACCCAACCACAAGAATACCACAGGACTGGGATACCCAGCGTTGCCATTACCACATAAATATGTGTGGTACTCTGATGATATTTGCTTTTCCTGTGGTAATTTCTGTGGTATCTACATGTACATGTACCACAAGAATACCACAGGACTGGGATACCCAGCGTTGGCATTACCACATAAATGTGTGTGGTACTCTGATGATATTTGCTTTTCCTGTGGTAATTTCTGTGGTATCTACATGTACATGTACCACAAGAATACCACAGGACTGGGATACCCAGCGTTGGCATTACCACATAAATGTGTGTGGTACTCTGATGATATTTGCTTTTCCTGTGGTAATTTCTGTGGTATCTACATGTACATGTACCACAAGAATACCACAGGACTGGGATACCCAGCGTTGGTATTACCACATAAATGTGTGTGGTACTCTGATGATATTTGCTTTTCCTGGTAATTTCTGTGGTATCTACATGTACATGTACCACAAGAATACCACAGGACTGGGATACCCAGCGTTGGCATTACCACATAAATGTGTGTGGTACTCTGATGATATTTGCTTTTCCTGTGGTAATTTCTGTGGTATCTACATGTACCACTGAAGTACCACAGGACCGGAATATCCAGCGTTGGCATTACCACATAAATTTGTGTGGTACTCGGGTGATAATGCTTTTCCTGTGGTATCTACATGTACCACTGAAGTACCACAGAAATACCACAGGACCGGGATATCCAGCATTGGCATTACCACATAAATTTGTGTGGTACTCCGGTGATAATGCTTTTCCTGTGGTAATTTCTGTGGTATCTACATGTACCACTGAAGTACCACAGGAATACCACAGGACCGGGATATCCAGCATTGGCATTACCACATAAATTTGTGTGGTATTCCGGTGATAATGCTTTTCCTGTGGTAATTTCTGTGGTATCTACATGTACCACAAGAATACCACAGGACTGGGATACCCAGCGTTGGCACTACCACATAAATGTGTGTGGTTTTGTGTGAAATTTTTTGTGGATGAAATTGAATGCATGATAGCTGGTAAATTTGAATGAAAAATCTTTTAAAATAGCCGGGAAATCCTACTAAATCTAAAGTGAATAATAATAACTTTCTTATGAAATCTATACCCCCATGCAAATACCCAACCACAAGAATACCACAGGACTGGGATACCCAGCGTTGCCATTACCACATAAATATGTGTGGTACTCTGATGATATTTGCTTTTCCTGTGGTAATTTCTGTGGTATCTACATGTACATGTACCACAAGAATACCACAGGACTGGGATACCCAGCGTTGGCATTACCACATAAATGTGTGTGGTACTCTGATGATATTTGCTTTTCCTGTGGTAATTTCTGTGGTATCTACATGTACATGTACCACAAGAATACCACAGGACTGGGATACCCAGCGTTGGCATTAATTACCACATAAATGTGTGTGGTACTCTGATGATATTTGCTTTTCCTGTGGTAATTTCTGTGGTATCTACATGTACATGTACCACAAGAATACCACAGGACTGGGATACCCAGCGTTGGTATTACCACATAAATGTGTGTGGTACTCTGATGATATTTGCTTTTCCTGTGGTAATTTCTGTGGTATCTACATGTACATGTACCACAAGAATACCACAGGACTGGGATACCCAGCGTTGGCATTACCACATAAATGTGTGTGGTACTCTGATGATATTTGCTTTTCCTGTGGTAATTTCTGTGGTATCTACATGTACCACTGAAGTACCACAGGACCGGAATATCCAGCGTTGGCATTACCACATAAATTTGTGTGGTACTCGGGTGATAATGCTTTTCCTGTGGTATCTACATGTACCACTGAAGTACCACAGAAATACCACAGGACCGGGATATCCAGCATTGGCATTACCACATAAATTTGTGTGGTACTCCGGTGATAATGCTTTTCCTGTGGTAATTTCTGTGGTATCTACATGTACCACTGAAGTACCACAGGAATACCACAGGACCGGGATATCCAGCATTGGCATTACCACATAAATTTGTGTGGTATTCCGGTGATAATGCTTTTCATGTGGTAATTTCAGTGGTATCTACATGTACCACAAGAATACCACAGGACTGGGATACCCAGCGTTGGCACTACCACATAAATGTGTGTGGTACTCTGATGATATTTGCTTTTCCTGTGGTAATTTCTGTGGTATCTACATGTACCACAGAAGTACCACAGGAATACCACAGGACATTTTCGTAAGGGTCTAGCCACAAGAGGTGTCACATCTAGTCCCGATGGCAGTTTGCACTTCTCCTGAGGTTCCACCAGTACCGTCACTGGTTTACGAAGGGTGTTTCGGATGGAGCCATACACGGATTTGTGTTCTCCAGGACGAATCGTTGTGGAGTGCTTGGAACGAGTTCTGACCGTCCCAAGCTTGCCATCACTGGGGACTCTGCTCTCATTAGCAAATGACTTATAGATTCTGAGGCAAGCGGCACTGATGTTGAGAGTTTGCCCGTACCTTTACCTCCTTGCTTCTGACACGACTCAAAACAGTTACGGAAAAGGCCAGAATTTGTACCGACAATTACTGGTTGGATACTGGAATTACGACCATCGGGGATGACAAGTGCGAAAGTATCAAAGCGGCTACTTGTGCCACTAAACGCACTGTCAAACCCCATGGAAACATAAGTCCATCCCAAATATGGCATCTTCCCATCTCCTCCATGGAAAAGGACTAGGTCATTCAAAGGATGAAGAGTACGGTTCAGATTGTTAAAGAAACTTTGACAGATAAGAGTGACCTGTGAGCCACTATCAAGCAGACAATTTGTTTCAAAGCCATCAACCCAGCATCGAGGAGTGATGCTCTCTCCTACCAAACCACATGGAATATCTGTACCCCGTTCAAACCGTAAAGTGGGGTCTGTTGACTTTAGGACGCTTGGCTTCCCCTCGGCTGGCGTCCTTGTCCGTTTCCCGAATGCCCAGCCAGAATGAATTTAATTAACTTCTGGTTGACGGCCTCAGGATTTGACGGATTTGGACATCTTCGGCGAATGTGGCCCTCTTCACCACATCCGAAACAGAAATCCAACAGCGTGCCCTGGTCATCATATTTCTGGTTGCTTTGCCTTTGTTTTGGCTGTTGTTGATATCTCGGGTTTGGTGAAGAAGATGTGGAATGCTTAAGAAATTGTGCAGATGGTGCAGATGGCTGACCACGGCTCTTCTGTTTGGCCTTGTTTTCCTCCTCCTGTTTCCTAACTTGTGATAGGAGAGTCAGAAAAGAAGGGGGTCTATTAAGTTGATCCCTCAGGTGGAGATTGACGAGGAGCATCTCATCGAAGAGGATTCCTTTATGAACTGAGATAGACGAACCTTGTCCGCCTTCTCCTGGGGAACCACCCTCTACGGATGGCTCTCCTCAGACAATCTTGTAGGTGGTCAGAAACTTGGATGGAGAGTCACCTTCCCGCTGTGTCATGCTGTGGAACCGGATGAACAGTTCATCGTCCGATGCCGTGTCACCAAACGCCACATCAAGGGCCTTGAGATAGTCAAGTGCTGTAGCGGCAGGGTTGTCACGACGAAGATCGTTGATGATGTTAAGAGAAGGCGGCCGAAGAGCTTCACGGATCCGTTTTCTCTTTTCAGCATCATCAAGATTCTGCCACTCATCCATCTGTCCTCGACGTGGTCGATCCATAGGTCGTAGGGGTCTTCATCGCGAGCAGGAGAGGATAGACCCGAAAAACACCGTAATTTGCGATAGTTGGCTGCAAGAGAGCAGCGGGCAAATACATGAGAAAAATCAGACGGAACAGTTGGAGCGGACGGAGTGGGTGTGGTCAATCCGGAAGAAAGAGGATTTAGCTTCGTGTGCAAATCGTTGTGATTCTCACTCCGTTTGAGGTCACTGATCCGCACACGTTGAACTCTAGAGACAGGTGGAGAATCGTCTAGCCTGACAACTTGACAAGAAACAGGAATCTGATTTACCCTAACCATTACTTCAGACATTAAATGCAAAGAAAACACTGGTTTGTCAAAGTCACAAAGGAAAAGGGTGACATCGTGTTCCTCATCATCTCTACTTGCCACACCAACAATCTCAGGAAAATGGTCAGTGAGGGCAAGGGCAAAAGCAGGAAGAGGGGTCTCTCTTAGTTTAGTTACTAACAGAATTGAATGGCTAGGCCTTACATCGTCCTTCTTACACCATTCTCGACCCATTGTCTTGAGTGATATGAGTGATACATTAGCCATGGTGATTAAAGTGGAAAAATAGAACAGTATAATATATATATAGCAATAGAAGGATTTAGGATAGAAGTTTAAGAATATTGGCTCTCTAGGCAAGTATCAAATTATATTCAGGATAAATAATATATAAATATATGCATGTACTTGTATGATTATTGAAAGAAAGCAGTTAGCATCAATCAATATAAATAGTTAATGAGAAATCTTTAAATGAACGGACAGAGTTTCAAATGCATAAAATCTTTCGTAATCCAGAAGTCAATATACTTCAAATTTAAAAAATAACTTTCTCGGACAAGCCCCCAAAATGTAACCCTAAGTTCGCCTTCAAAATGTAGCGGGAACCGAAAACATTAAACAATTCCCTTTTTGAAATAACCACAAAGGTGGAAAACTCAAGATTTATATGCACTAAAAGAAACTCTTGATTTATTGTTAAAATAAATCTCTTTGTCAAATGTCAAAAAATATAAATCACACAATTAATATCAGGATCCTGAAAAGTTAAGTCAAAACAATAGTGAGCTCAAATAGGCGCCAATACAGAGTATAAAATAAAAACCGCGATTCGCGTCCTACGGGGCGAAGTCCGCAAAAGTCAGTCGGAGCTCCAGCGACGATACTTGCTCCAGCGACGATACTTCGCGTGATCTCTTGTCAAAGAGGGTTGCAAGACATAATAAAATGTTATACTTGCAGGATGATGATCTCGGTTGACTGGATGAGGTCTTCTGGGTTGACCTCGGAAAGCGACGTCTAGAGGGCCAGTCTAGGTCTCTTTGCAAATGTTGTTTGGTCCAGTCATCCGAGCCTAAATAGAGAGTAATATGGTCCATGCCATAATTACAATATAATCCTCTTAGGAATACAAAATATTCATTCAGCAAAGGCTGATGAAACGCTTGGGAAATATATCAAATACTTGTTGAAAACTCCACAAGCTAAAAGTTAAATTCAAGATAAGCAAATACTTTTCGCTATCTGGCTACAGGGAAAACTACTCCCTCATGTAGCATCGAAATTATAGTTCGTCTCATCAAGACAAGCTTAGCAAACTTAAAATCAACCAAGCTAAAGTAAGCTAAGAGTTTATATCAAAACAGCACATTGTGTCTGAAATCGTAGCACGTGCAAAATACATAAAATAAAGTATGAAGTACCCTCGGGTACAAAAGCAAAATCTGCCTTTCTGTCTTATGCAGGATTGCAATTCAATAAGTATATACATTGTAAAAAACATAATAAATACAGTAGACCTAAAATATATATTGAATTCTTAATAGTGTTTAAAACCAGCCCAAAGGTAAGGACTGCACATTTGGCATGACATACCACAAATGCATAGCTGAAAAGCTGGTGGTGAATGTCATGATTAAATCTAAAAGGTTCTTAAGAAATATACAGTGCTTAAAAGCATAAAGGTCTCTTCTCAAATACAGAAAATAGCAAATAGATCTCTCATCAAGAAATCAAAGTTTACAACAAAAGTTCTCCAGAGAACTTAAGGAAATGCATGTTATAAAATGAACAAGTTTAAACACTGTCTCTGAACTTAATGATCAGAAATCAAATTTTAACTTTAAAAGAGACCTTACTAAAGACTTCCAAATTATTAGTTACAAATACATACTTAAATTAAAACTCACCTAAATAGAGAGCCAATACTCATATGAAATTGAAAGCTGCTTGCAGGGAGTGCTTGAATGATGATGTGCTGACAAGCACTCTAAGAAAAGTTGAAGACCAGAAAATGCTGGCAAGCACTTTAGAAAAAGTTGAAGTGCAGGAAAGTACGACCAGCTCGATCCGAGGCAAATAGTGGAATGTCTGGCTCTACCCAAAATTTGGGTCAGAACCAGCACCCTGACCATGCCTGAGCGGAGATCAGCCAAAGTCCTCATTGGATAGTTTGAAAAACATTACTCATGGCTCTCAAGTTGATTGGTCAGTTTAGTAACGAAGGGGGTGACGGGTAGATAAGTTTTTATGGCTTCACAGCTTGGGGAAGCTGTGAAAATGTGATCAAGGGTAAGGGAAGTAATAGTAGCATTTACAACCTGGAAAGCTTTTGTGGGTCTACACAAGTAATACACACCCTAAGTTAAACAGAGCCTACAAGAGGTGTAGCTCAACACCTTCCAGGAAGCTAGAAGATTAAGGGCATGCTTGAATAGACAGTAGGTGAAGATCAAAGAGCAAGGATTTAGAGACTAGCAGAGTACCCTGACCACAGATTACAAAGGGTCTCCATGGGCTTAATAGAAAGCACAGGGAGAGTAAGAAATACATGGAAGTAAATAAGCAAAAGAAAATCACATATTGTTGATAAAATACACTTTTAACCTGAGACCATATTTTGGTCGGGGTTACACATACATCATCGTTTTGCTGAAAATAAGGTATGCTTGGCTTGTCCCAGAGGATTGGTCACTGGGAACACGCTACCACATACAGCATCGTTTCCAAATAGAACACGCAATCAGATTGGTGGAGTATTCCCAGCAGAACGTTCCAAGGAGCATATAGATGGGGCATCTTATTAATGAATTGATGATTAAGACCAGCTGCAAATTTTCAAAGAATGAAAATTTGATTAAACGTCATGTGACTGTGAGTAAGCTCACCTAGGGGACTTGTTTATTCAAAAACATTTTAGTCCATGGTTGTTTAGCAGGGCAGTTTACTTTTTAACATATGGGAGTTTCATCATGGAGTTGTGTAGAATGTACAGCAATTTGCCCGTTTCAACTTGCGCCCCCCTATGATTAAGTTTAATGACTGGATAATTAAACACATTCAATCACATTTATAAGTAATTCTACTCAATTGAGATTCTTACATGGTGTCACCGCAATTAGTCTTACTTATCATTCTCACCATGCAAAGCTACAAGTTTTACCTATAAGTAATTCTGATTGATAAATCATGAATAATGCTGCTATGTGTGCTCCTAGCCTGGGTTTTTTTTCCATGAGATTTTTGATTTCCCACCAGCATTGTTTGTCATGTTTGGCCGTAGCTGGCGGGTTTGGGTTGTGTATAAACAAATAAATACATTTTAAAAACTTATATAAAATGTTACGTTTGACATGAACTATATGATCTAAATATTACTTAATTTTCAATTATTTGTGTACTTCCCTTTTGATAAATTGTATCAGTAGGAAAACAGCATGCCAAATCCTGTTCATAAAATCATTATACTGCTGGTCTATGTCTTGGATATTTCCTCTGAATTAGTTTTGTGCATACATTTCACATTTTAAAGTTACTTTTCGTAGTACGGACGACTAGGATTTTGCATTCAATAAATTATATCTAACATGAGAAATGTAAACACAACGTCGCAATTTTTTAAAATAGTTTTTGGTGTGTTACTTTGCCTTGATTTTGTACAATTGATTTTTATTTTCCACTACTTTGTCAAAACTTCCCATTTTGAGAAAACACAAACAATAAATGACTAGCAATGCAGCCGAAACTACCATGATTATTGAATATCAAAATAGGCAAACTTTTTGAATACTTGTGAATTGTATGAAGCCATTAATTAACCTCACTTACCTTCTTAAATATCCCCATCTCAACAAGGAGTGCACACAATCCCAGAACATACATGTTCTTGTTCTCCCGTCCACAGTTATCTAATTGGATGTAAAGTGTTGGGGGAAGGCGGGGGTATTTGACTAGTGTTTGAAGGAGGACGTTGATGGTGTTATTGCTGTCATGTGGAATCTCCTTGAAGTCGATAAATGCATGCTGGCCTCTACCATGGACTATAACACCAGTGATATGGGTGGGCAGCTTCCACATGGAGCAAAGGGACTTGGGGGTTACCAGGAAATTGGGGAGATGCGTTGATTTCTGATCCATACCATCAATGATAATTGACATGTACAGATTTGGGGATGATTTCGCTTTCTGGGAATGTTTGTAGTACTTGCGTCTCTCGTTGCTGCATAACAAATAAACAGAAGTTGATAAATGCCACAGTAATATTAAATCTAAGTACCATAGTTAATCCTTAAGGCTTCATGTGGTAGTAGTAGCAATAATTAAAAACAAAGTTTAAGTATTGGATCTCAGAGGGTCCAATTCTGTTTCCCACACTTGATGTGTCTGTGGAAATTCAACAACATAAAATTTACTAAATTGCTATTGACAATATCCCTAAAAAACCTTGAAAACAAATTCAACTAAAAAGTAATTAAAGCACTATTAGTGTAATCTAACCATGCCTTTTGTGTTAGAGTAAAAATTTTCAGGAATATTGCACTAGCAATTTTTAATATCGCTTTTAAGGATCATACTACATATTACTGTATTTGGTAATTACACTACTACGAAAAGTTTACAATGGTCACTGACAATACTGTAGTTTAAGATTTATTTTGCTAAAGGTTTCTGTGACTGCTGTTGATGAGCAGTTTGTTTGTTGGTTTGAAACCACCCTCAGAGGCCATGTTTATAGTAAAAACTATTTTTTTCATTTTTGTTTACATCTAGCCTGCACAGAAACGTGGCTGCAGCAGATTAGCTATGTTACACAGTGCATGGTTCAAAACATGATCACTATACTATCCTTAGTCTAAGCAGTTATTTACCTGAGTCATCAGCACTGAATTCAGTCAAATAGTGTCCACTATCATCTCCACTGTCAGTTTCTGTTATATACTGGTTTTCAGTTACGTTGCCCTCTGTTGCTGTATCTGTGGGAAAAACAACATTCCAAAAGAAATCTGATCAAACTATGATATTATCCTTAGAAGCACAGTAAATTATTTAATCAATCAATCAGGTCGAGGCTGTGCCCTGTGCGGGCTCCCAGAGAATGGTTGGGATAGTAAATTATTACTTACGGAAGTCATCAGGGCTAAGTTCAGGCAAATAGTGTCCACTATCATCTCCACTGTCAATTTCTGTTATGTACTGGTTCTCAGTTATGTTGCCCTCTTTTGCTGTATCTGTGGGGAAAAACAACATTCCAAAAGAAATCTGATCAAACTATGATATTATCCTTAGAAGCACAGTAAATTATTTAATCAATCAATCAATCAGGTCGAGGCTGTGCCCTGTGCGGGCTCCCAGAGAATGGTTGGGATAGTAAATTATTAGTATTACTTACGGAAGTCATCAGGGCTAAGTTCAGGCAAATAGTGTCCACTATCATCTCCACTGTCAATTTCTGTTATGTACTGGTTCTCAGTTATGTTGCTACATGTAGGTTCAGTTAAATGGTGTCCACCATCATCCCTACAGTCGACTTCAGTTACATCCTGGTTCTCTGCAGGATTGATGCTTCTATTTATCACCATAGATGTATCTGTGGGAAATTTGAAATTTCTTGTCTTTCAATTTCTTTTTGTTATTACATGGTTACCATCTTTAAACCAATTGAAATTTCAGAAAGACAATTAATACTTTTTTGTAAACAAATGCAAGTAACTCAACATGTGATATTTTATTTTGTCTTTATCATTTTTTGTAAATAATGTAAATTTATTACAAGAACAGTTAGTGCTGGGACAGTTATTATGATTAAGTTATTATGATTAAAATCATACTTTCATGCCTACATTGTAACTAAAACCTTAACTTAAAGAGTTTGCTAATCATCCATCACAAAAACCAGGGTCATGCCCAGGATTTCTTGAGTGCCGGGAAAAAAGTGTTTTCCCTAGTGCGGTTAAGGAAATTTAATTTTGTGCACACGTACACACGTGAACGCTGTGCATTGAATTGAATGGAGGCCTTAGGCTTTACCGCACTGGGAAAGAACAAATTACACAGCATGGCATGGTCTTCAGTCTGTCGTTTAATTTTTCCGTTGTATATAAACATTTTAGAATAGGGTACGCAACATGTATGATCAGCATGACTGGAAACCATTGCAAGATCAATGCGGATCCCGCTGCAGACTGCATTACACTTAACCTGCTAGAAAATTAACCAAACATTTATCACTCGAAAAATGATGTTCAAAAAGGACCACCTGTACTCTGGCCATCAGTACTCTGTTCATCACTGTCAACCTCAGTCAGCCACTCTACAATTGCTTCAGGTTCAGTGATCCTTGGTAGAGGTCTTGACTTTGTAAAAGACGATGTCATACTGTTCCACTCTCTCCTAAGGTGGAATGAAAAAGACAAAATAGCAGTAAGTAGATTTGGGGGGTGCGCAGGGCAGGACAATAGAATAAGCATTGACTTCTGTGGTACAAAGTCACTTGACTGTAAAGAGTTGGACAAATATTATGTTCATTGCCGCCGACTGGAAATCACCATTTTCAACATCAAATTCCTGTTCAGTTTTATTTTCTTAAAGGGCCTATGAAGCGGCACAGAGCTAGCCTGGCCCAAACTGAAATTCTCTGAATTGCATACAATGACGTGATGCGGTGAAATGACGGAGTCTGGGGACCTGACGTCGGGTTCCCAGACTCAGTCATCATTTCACCGCGTCACGTTGTATGTCAATCGGAGAATTTCAGTTAGGGCCAGGCTAACTCTGCACCGCTAGTATTTCAAAAGAAGTTGGACATGTAAAGCCGGTGAGAATTTACGATTTTTGTATTAAAATTTACGAAATAACATTTTTTCAGCCTAGCCATGAACTCACTGAGAATACCAGGAACTCCTACCTAGAGCCCAATTTTAGTGAGATTGGATTTCAACAATGAAGGTGTGCAGTTGTATTCTTTAAAAAAAAATTGAATACAAATTTGTAATTGTACACCACTAGTCTGTAGTCACTACGAACATGACGAATGAGGTTAGTGGAGTGATACTATAGGCCTAAGTAGCGTAATAATCATCATAGTTCTAGGAGTACTCGACTCCAATCAACTCGTGCTCCGATATAGTTTGTTAACTATTTTCACTGTATAAATATACCACCTTATGGAAAGAAAATATCCACATGACATGTCTGTTGTTGGTTGAGCACGAGTTGGCACGGGTACGAGCTGACTCGAATTCAGTAGGCCTAGGGTAGGCCTATATTTACAGAGATAACATAACTTTTCTACCTCCAACAATGCTTGAACTTACCTCTCAGTATCAGGTCTCAGTCTCACTCCACAGTTAATTAATAAAGACTAACGGCGGTGTACATAGGAACACAAATAAAACTTCTATGACTTAAACGTTGTCGTCCAGAGCCATGAAATTGTCGTCAGTCGATGCATGAATCACATTCACACAAATTTCCACACCTGCGATTTCCAGATCTCGCGCGCAAAACATAAATACATACCCACGTCCAATCACGGATTCTCTACCATTTACAGTTCAGTCAGTAAGCTAGCATTTACATTATTGACCATTATAATTGGACTACTGCATGCTGGTACTCTGTGGGCTAGACTGGCAACCCCTTTTCTTCGCTCGTTCCTCCCATCCCACAAACTGGTTCCCGTCCCAATATTCCCAAATAATACGTTCGATTGACAGTCTGGAGACTATGTTGGGACGGAAACCAGTCTATCGATCCGATGTGGGTAACCGTTCGTTGCGTTTCCCTCTGAATAACAATGTCCAAGTGTGCGATTTCACCATCGCTCGGCCCGAGGAGGTTGAGGCAAGGCGCTGGTCCGAAGCGAAGAGCTCAGTCACCACGGCCATTTTAACCCCAGCGTGACTTGCTCGACCATCATGGGGGTGGGGTGTGTGGGTATGGGTGTGTGTGTGTGTGGGGGGGGGGGGAGGGTTGCAATTTCATGGATCTGCGTGCTTCCCGAAGAATTTCTGGGCTTATGGGGCGCGAAGCCTAAAATTCATTTCAAGACATGCCAGATCCAGTAAGCGATGATTCAGCCGGCGCGCCGGCTAGTGTCAAATTTGTAAGCGAGAAACAGTGCATCGGCAGTTTGGTTGGCCACGTCGTACGCGTTGTAAATGTACGGCGAGCACCAGTCCCTGAACTGTCTCACCTGGCCGGGCCGGCTCACCGGGTCTGATCGCTCGTCCAGTTCCAGCGGCTCTGACATGCTCCATTTTGCGATAAATTGTGTATTGTATTCCCACTCTAAAGCCAATAAGAGATATTTTTATGAGACTTCATTGGAACTTTAAAAAATTGGAACTTAAACTTCACAGAGTTTTGAAATTGATTGTGTTGTTCGTAAAACTCACTTCCGTTTTTCGTAATGTCCATGACGCTCGTTTGCAATACTCATACTCATTAATTAATTAAAACTATTTAAAAGACATAGTATCATTTGAAGTATTAGAACACAGCTAGGTTACAAGTATCCAGCACAAAACAATCGATCAAAACTTTAAAAAAAATTTAACTGACATGTAAAGTTTTAAAAATGTCCCAAAACGTAATGTCCATGACATGGAATTGCCCATATGATCTCAATCGGAGAAGAGTCTCTCCACACTAATGCAAACATCTGATCATTCTGTATTAATTAATGAGGCATGGGAGAGTGGGATTGTCATCTGGTATGGTTTGGCTGCAAATGGCGCCACCATGCTCCCCCATTGTAAGCGCTTTGATTATTCAAATTTACAATTCCTTCTTAACAAATCCCACACCTGGTTGTTTCTCTTTGTTCCAGCGCCTTGAGTACCTTTTTGGTAGCTATGTGCGCTATATAAGACTCTGTTATTAAGTGCCCTAAGAATTTCCAACTTCAAGGTACTTTGGGTTGATAAAATATCCCCCAAAACTCCTCGAAAACAACATTTATTGTAGATTTTTCACGCGTTTTTAGGGTGGCACAGCTGATCCCTCCGGAGAGCTGAGGTCTGAATTTATTATTTTATTTCCATAAGATAGCATTAATTTCCTACTGAAACAGTAAAATACCAAATGTAGGGTGGGCAATTAGATAATAACCATTCTTTTACTGATAATTAGATTGAGTCTGCATTTTTTGTTTTCCTATTATGGATGTGGCGGCAAACAAATAACATTGAAACTAGTCGGCAGTTGGAGCACCCTTCTAATGGTACACCGTGGAAGGAGATCCTTCCTTCAAATACTTCTCTCAAGATATTGCCGTGCTTCGTTGATTATAAAACAAATTAACTGTTTTTAATCTAAAAGCGTACTAGGCACAAATTGTACTCAGAAAATTTATACGTATGCAAACGCAACACTTCCACCCAGCAGAGCTAATTTTTTATTTTGATCATTACTATTTTGGGTTGGGTGGGAACAATAAGCATACAAAAACAAAGAGAGGAAATTAAACCTTACCCAAAGTACGATTAACCCAATCAGTGCAACCCAAAGACACCCCAAAGAAAAATAAATAAACAAAATAATACAAATATACAAAATACAAAATTAACGTCAGCACCCCTCCCCCAAGCCTATGTGGACACAAATTGGCTGCTGATCCATACACATTTCCAATTCCCATGGTATATAGTGGCACTAGTGCACCCCCCCCCCCACTCACACAACCACCAGTACTGTTTGCCGTCGAAACAAATTGAATGAATTAACTTACCACAGGCCTATCATTTAAAATCTGATGATGGTGGATTTTACATACAGACACATTACACTTTGACTGACTACTAAAATGTATTTTGATTATACAGACAAGATTGGAAACGAGAAACCCGCTCGTCTTTTCATAACTCAATTTAACTGCAGAACACGGCCTAATGTGGAACCACGTGTGCTGTTGTTTACATGATCGTGTTTCCTGTCTACGTGTATGGTAACAAGGATAAACAGAACGGTGCCAGTCTGATCTATTTTTAGGTTTTACAGACTCTTTCAAAAACTGTATCCGAGTATTTGTTTCGCATACCTAAAATTATTTCAAGAAATATTTGAAAGTGTGAAAAGACAAACGTGCTATTGATCTTGTATTTTTATTTCCAAATTAATAGTTAATTTTACTTTTAAAACAACTTTTTTTCTTAACCTTATTTTTATGTTACTGTACATGAGTCGCGCCCTCAAGTGTTCATGAGTTATTTCCAATGAAGTGTTGGTGCAAGTTTTCGCATCAATTAAGTTTCCAACAGTTGTCATAATTACACTATTTTTAAAAAGTTTCATGAGTTACAATCGTTTCAGAACATTTTAACGCCATTTGTGAAACAGAAACAAATATTGTTTACGTGTATTCATTTTATTTTACAGATTTTCACTTTGTCCCAAAGTCAAACCACTTCGCTTAGACTTGACCAAAACTTAGCCATGTTATTCGGATCACGATTTTATATAAAATCTTACCAAACCTATATGGATAGACAAGCAGTTTTACAATGATATGGTATTTCTTTAAAATAAAAATCACAATTAAATGCTTAATTTTAACAGAGAAATTACCTCTCAATGTTTAAACTTCATCCTCTTTGGGCATAATATTGTCAATGAATGATCTCAAATCACTGCTGAAATTACACCAGAGGTAAAATCAAACCAACCTCATGACCAAAATTTGATATAAATTATAGTTGTACGCTTTGGATCACATCTGATATTTTTACGTCATTGAGAAAGAATGCCAATTAAGAAACAAGGAGCAAACTTGGGGTGTACAGTTTACTTAGAAAGTGTTTGTTTTTCTACGGGCGCTTACATTGTCGGACAATTCGGCCGTCGTAGTTTAGTTATGGGCTGCAGGAACAAAATAATAGGAATAATAATTTAAGTAACAATTGCTTAATGTTTTTAACAAAATTTTGAACATCACATTTAAAATCAAACCATCCTTATGAGCAAAAGTGGAAATAAAGTGCAATTTTACTCTCTGTAAGTTATGGTATTATTCTTTACAAAAACAACAAACACGGAGGTCCCGTGCGCCACATGCAGTAGCAACCATGTGCTTGACTTTCCGCTGTACGGCAATGGATATACCGGTACTTCTTTTTCTTGTCTGAAAATTATTCCACAAACGAAAAAGACTAAGCTTTAACTTCGAAATCCTGTCACGATATCGGATGATGTCTTTCGATCACTTCTTAAATTATTTACTTCTTTGATGCAGTTTTGTACACTTTGTAAGTTGTTGTTTTTCCTTCCAAAAGAAAAATCACAACGTGATATCGGATGATGATTTTTAATCACTTCTGAAATTTTCAATATCATAGGTAACATAAGCCCAGACTTATGAGAATAATCTGATGGAAAATGCAGATTTGTACACTGGTTTTCCTTCCAAAAAACAAATATCGCAACGCTTAGATCAAACTTCACGCAAATTTGGCAATGATGTCCGATGATAATTTCGAATCACTTCTGAAATTGTCAATATCATAGGTAAAATCTTACCACACTTATGAGCAAAATTGGATAGAAAATGCAGTTTTGTACACTTTGCAAGTCGTTGTTTTTTCTTCCAAAAGAAAAACCACAACGCTTAGGTTAAACTTCATGCAAATTTGGCCATGATATCGGGTGATAATTTCGAATCATTTCAGAAATTGTCAACACCATAGGTGAAATCCAACCGAAATCATGAGCAAAGTTAATGACAACAATTTGCCCACCCGCGTCCGAGACCGGTCGGTCAGTGCATAGAGTAGTGGTCCTTTCTCTATGGTCAGTTCAACCAGTGGGCCGGGATTTGGCCGCCGTTGTTTGTGTCAAAAGCACGGCCACAGAAGTCCCGTGCGCCACATGCAGTAGCAACCATGTGCTTGACTTTCCGCTGTACGGTAATGGATATACCGGTACTTCTTTTTCTTGTCTGAAAATTATTCCACAAACGAAAATGACCAAGCTTATAACTTCGAAATCCTGTCACGATATCGGATGATGTCTTTGGATCACTTCTTAAATTATTTACTTCTTAGAGAAAGAAATTCAAGAAACTAGGAGACAACTTGGGGGTGTCCTTACAAATAACACACATTAATCTCAACGCTTTGTTTAAACTTCCCCAAAATATAGCCATGATATCGGATGATGATTTTGAATCACTTCTGAAATTTTCAATATCATAGGTAACATTAGCCCAGACTTATGAGAATAATCTGATGGAAAATGCAGATTTGTACACTGGTTTTCCTTCCAAAAAACAAATATCGCAACGCTTAGATCAAACTTCACGCAAATTTGGCAATGATGTCCGATGATAATTTCGAATCACTTCTGAAATTGTCAATATCATAGGTAAAATCTTACCACACTTATGAGCAAAATTGGATAGAAAATGCAGTTTTGTACACTTTGCAAGTCGTTGTTTTTCTTCCCAAAAGAAAACCACAACGCTTAGGTTAAACTTCATGCAAATTTGGCCATGATATCGGGTGATAATTTCGAATCATTTCAGAAATTGTCAACACCATAGGTGAAATCCAACCGAAATCATGAGCAAAGTTAATGACAACAATTTGCCCACCCGCGTCCGAGACCGGTCGGTCAGTGCATAGAGTAGTGGTCCTTTCTCTATGGTCAGTGCAACCAGTGGGCCGGGATTTGGCCGCCGTTGTTTGTGTCAAAAGCACGGCCACAGAAGTCCCGTGCGCCACATGCAGTAACAACCATGTGCTTGACTTTCCGCTGTACGGCAATGGATATACCGGTACTTCTTTTTCTTGTCTGAAAATTATTCCACAAACGAAAAAGACCAAGCTTATAACTTCGAAATCCTGTCACGATATCGGATGGTGTCTTTGGATCACTTCTTAAATTATTTACTTCTTAGAGAAAGAAATTCAAGAAACTAGGAGACAACTTGGGGGTGTCCTTACAAATAACACACATTAATCTCAACGCTTTGTTTAAACTTCCCCAAAATATAGCCATGATATCGGATGATGATTTTGAATCACTTCTGAAATTTTCAATATCATAGGTAACATTAGCCCAGACTTATGAGAATAATCTGATGGAAAATGCAGATTTGTACACTGGTTTTCCTTCCAAAAAACAAATATCGCAACGCTTAGATCAAACTTCACGCAAATTTGGCAATGATGTCCAATGATAATTTCGAATCACTTCTGAAATTGTCAATTTTTATCATAGGTAAAATCTTACCACACTTATGAGCAAAATTGGTTAGAAAATTCAGTTTTGTACACTTTGCAAGTCGTTGTTTTTTCTTCCAAAAGAAAAACCACAACGCTTAGGTTAAACTTCATGCAAATTTGGCCATGATATCGGGTGATAATTTCAAATCATTTCAGAAATTGTCAACACCATAGGTGAAATCCAACCGAAATCATGAGCAAAGTTAATGACAACAATTTGCCCACCCGCGTCCGAGACCGGTCGGTCAGTGCATAGAGTAGTGGTCCTTTCTCTATGGTCAGTTCAACCAGTGGGCCGGGATTTGGCCGCCGTTGTTTGTGTCAAAAGCACGGCCACAGAAGTCCCGTGCGCCACATGCAGTAGCAACCATGTGCTTGACTTTCCGCTGTACGGCAATGGATATACCGGTACTTCTTTTTCTTGTCTGAAAATTATTCCACAAACGAAAATGACCAAGCTTATAACTTCGAAATCCTGTCACGATATCGGATGATGTCTTTGGATCACTTCTTAAATTATTTACTTCTTAGAGAAAGAAATTCAAGAAACTAGGAGACAACTTGGGGGTGTCCTTACAAATAACACACATTAATCTCAACGCTTTGTTTAAACTTCCCCAAAATATAGCCATGATATCGGATGATGATTTTGAATCACTTCTGAAATTTTCAATATCATAGGTAACATTAGCCCAGACTTATGAGAATAATCTGATGGAAAATGCAGATTTGTACACTGGTTTTCCTTCCAAAAAACAAATATCGCAACGCTTAGATCAAACTTCACGCAAATTTGGCAATGATGTCCGATGATAATTTCGAATCACTTCTGAAATTGTCAATATCATAGGTAAAATCTTACCACACTTATGAGCAAAATTGGATAGAAAATGCAGTTTTGTACACTTTGCAAGTCGTTGTTTTTTCTTCCAAAAGAAAAACCACAACGCTTAGGTTAAACTTCATGCAAATTTGGCCATGATATCGGGTGATAATTTCGAATCATTTCAGAAATTGTCAACAGCATAGGGGAAATCCAACCGAAATCATGAGCAAAGTTAATGACAACAATTTGCCCACCCGCGTCCGAGACCGGTCGGTCAGTGCATAGAGTAGTGGTCCTTTCTCTATGGTCAGTGCAACCAGTGGGCCGGGATTTGGCCGCCGTTGTTTGTGTCAAAAGCACGGCCACAGAAGTCCCGTGCGCCACATGCAGTAACAACCATGTGCTTGACTTTCCGCTGTACGGCAATGGATATACCGGTACTTCTTTTTCTTGTCTGAAAATTATTCCACAAACGAAAAAGACCAAGCTTATAACTTCGAAATCCTGTCACGATATCGGATGATGTCTTTGGATCACTTCTTAAATTATTTACTTCTTAGAGAAAGAAATTCAAGAAACTAGGAGACAACTTGGGGGTGTCCTTACAAATAACACACATTAATCTCAACGCTTTGTTTAAACTTCCCCAAAATATAGCCATGATATCGGATGATGATTTTGAATCACTTCTGAAATTTTCAATATCATAGGTAACATTAGCCCAGACTTATGAGAATAATCTGATGGAAAATGCAGATTTGTACACTGGTTTTCCTTCCAAAAAACAAATATCGCAACGCTTAGATCAAACTTCACGCAAATTTGGCAATGATGTCCGATGATAATTTCGAATCACTTCTGAAATTGTCAATTTTTATCATAGGTAAAATCTTACCACACTTATGAGCAAAATTGGTTAGAAAATTCAGTTTTGTACACTTTGCAAGTCGTTGTTTTTTCTTCCAAAAGAAAAACCACAACGCTTAGGTTAAACTTCATGCAAATTTGGCCATGATATCGGGTGATAATTTCGAATCATTTCAGAAATTGTCAACACCATAGGTGAAATCCAACCGAAATCATGAGCAAAGTTAATGACAACAATTTGCCCACCCGCGTCCGAGACCGGTCGGTCAGTGCATAGAGTAGTGGTCCTTTCTCTATGGTCAGTTCAACCAGTGGGCCGGGATTTGGCCGCCGGTGTTTGTGTCAAAAGCACGGCCACAGAAGTCCCGTGCGCCACATGCAGTAGCAACCATGTGCTTGACTTTCCGCTGTACGGCAATGGATATACCGGTACTTCTTTTTCTTGTCTGAAAATTATTCCACAAACGAAAAAGACCAAGCTTATAACTTCGAAATCCTGTCACGATATCGGATGATGTCTTTGGATCACTTCTTAAATTATTTACTTCTTAGAGAAAGAAATTCAAGAAACTATATAGGAGACAACTTGGGGGTGTCCTTACAAATAACACACATTAATCTCAACGCTTTGTTTAAACTTCCCCAAAATATAGCCATGATATCGGATGATGATTTTGAATCACTTCTGAAATTTTCAATATCATAGGTAACATTAGCCCAGACTTATGAGAATAATCTGATGGAAAATGCAGATTTGTACACTGGTTTTCCTTCCAAAAAACAAATATCGCAACGCTTAGATCAAACTTCACGCAAATTTGGCAATGATGTCCGATGATAATTTCGAATCACTTCTGAAAATGTCAATTTTTATCATAGGTAAAATCTTACCACACTTATGAGCAAAATTGGATAGAAAATGCAGTTTTGTACACTTTGCAAGTCGTTGTTTTTTCTTCCAAAAGAAAAACCACAACGCTTAGGTTAAACTTCATGCAAATTTGGCCATGATATCGGGTGATAATTTCGAATCATTTCAGAAATTGTCAACGCCAGGTGAAATCCAACCGAAATTCATGAGCAAAATTAATGACAACAATTTTAGAAATTGAACCGCGTTAGCACCCATGTGCTTGACTTTCCGCTGTACGGCAATGGATAATGTCGGAGTAATATTCCACAGACGAGTAAGCTTATAACTTCAAAATCTTGTCACGATATCGTATGATGCAAACTTGGGGTGTATAACCGTGGTGGAAGGAAATAACTTACTATACATGGATATTTGATTTTATACGGGCTCTATGGTTGCATTGTCGGACAATTCGGCCGTCTGTATTTTTTTGTTCCTCGTGACGGTAACCTGCCGCCCCCCAAAAAAAAGAAGAAGAAAAAAACCCAGAAAAAACAAGAAAACAAGGCTTCTGATTTGAACTTCTACTTCCATGTCTATTTCTACCTCAACGCTCCATGCTATTACCATTTACCATGGAGGAAAATTTCCTTTATCCATGCTTATACTGGCACTGTAGTTTCCTATGGGTAGTAATTTTCACATACAAGTACAGCATACTGTTACGTAAGAATTCAACCACGCATATAATGTAATGAGTTGGCCAAAGAATAAACAAAGTTAATTACAGCATTCTTTCCTCCATGATTTCAGGTTCAGCCGATCAGACTAGTGCAGTTGGATGGGTGTATTGTTTATTGGGTTTATAAGCCCGCGGGCATTGTAGTGCTAAGCAGGTCAGATTTCTTCCTCCACGGTCAGAATCAGTATGATCTCCATGGTAACAAGAGTAATGGCCAGATGATTTCTTGAAGTTGTTTGATGTGTACTAAAAAAAACTGAGAATGAGCATGAGGAAGGATCTATGGATTTTTTTTTGGGGGGGGGGCTATTTAATGTATCAAACCATTCATTTTTGCATTTTTTTTTTATTTCATGGGGGGCCATGGGGGAAAGAGGGGGCAAGGGTTCTGAGCGCGCGGGAGTTGGGGGCCTCAGGCCTGTACCCCCTCTGTTTACGTCACTGATCATCCCCATTGACAATTTTGTTGTGAGTGTGACTTTGTTGTAATCTTCAAGAAACTTGAAAGAATGTCCAATTTGAACTCAGTCGCACCATAGAGCAAGGACTAGATTAAAACATTTTCAAAGGTACAAAGTAATAAATTAAAAAAGGAGTATTTTTTCATCCTGGAAAAATAGTGTCATCCTATTCTAGATTGCGAATGCAGAATATAGCACACGTTGTCCCCCACAAAATGACGGTGCGTGTCCCTATTTTCTATTGATTCGTAAGCTAATGACTGACATAAATTAAACTCCACTTCACATGTGCACGCCTTTTAGGTTAATGTTGCCTTCCACCAATGCGTGGCATACAATTACGTTACAACCACGGTTTACTATTTGTTTATGATTTTTTACCATCCTTCCTCCATGATTTTTACTCTGTTTTCAAGTAGGAAAATATAAGTTAAAGTGGTTACCGTCATAGCTCCATGATTAAACTCAGTCTGTAAAGTTCAAGCAGATCAGTTATTTGTAGTTATGTACATGTATAGTTATATTGTATAACCATGGACATGATGGAGGAAGGAAAACAGATTTTCCTTCCTCCGTGGTATAACCATGGAGGGTATAACTACCTCCATGGTATAACCACGGATGAGCCATGGTGTAAACATAGAGAGAGGACCACGGACCTTCCAAATTTCCAAAACGACCCCCATTTAGGACATAAGCTTGTACACTCCAGATCCTGTGGTGTTAAAGCTATGATACATCATTGGTTTTTGGAATAAAACATGCATTCCAATCAACTAGTTTTCAAAATACACATCATAGAGCTAACCAGTGAAAATTTCATCAAAATCGGTGTTCACGTTTTCAAGAAAACTGCATATAACTGTTTCTTTTTTTGTGTGCATGATCACACTGTTAATTTCGATTGTTGCAATCGAAATCAGCTGTTGCATTTTCAGATACAATTTTATCGAAGATGACAGCATTTCAGAGGTAAATATTTCTCAGGAAGATTGGTATAAGTATCAACTTCACAAACAGTAAGCTTTCACACTGAAACTGAACAATTTTATTTTTGGGTCTTCACCAATCCTGTATCATGGCTTTAACACAACACATCCTGCTCAACTTCATAGTTTATTGGGGGTGTTGACCAACCACACGGCACATGACGGATGGTGAGAGCGCGTGGTGATAAAACTTGGCAACGCTTGCTTTCTTTGCACCCCAAACTCTCATCAGACAGTCCACTCTTATCTTAACCCCACGAGTACAAGCAGCGTTGTCGATCCTTCGATCTCAGTGCTATTTGAGTATTTTAAAAACATATACCATACGTTTTTGACCATTGTTTTTCACTATGCCGTCACAATGGTGGTTCGCAGATGATGACGATAAGGTAGTTCTGATTCAAAATGGTACGGTTGCCCGTAGTAAAAGCAGTGGAAGACTTCTTGGCAACGTGGTAGATCTAAGCTCTGCTGGTGTGAACGGAAAGATAAAGGTAAGCACCTGATTTTTAAAGAAATTAACAAACACGGCTCCCCAAAAACATTACTTTGTATGACCATAAATGATAAGAGAAACAAATTTGAAACAATAAGTATAGGCACCTATTTAATTAAAAGATATTGATGTCAATTAATGCATAAATGAAAGGGAAAGAGTGTCGAACGATTCCACTCATTACATCTTTTCACTCTTTATGACTGATAATAATTACCTTTGATGCGCAAAAAAGATCATTATTATTGGTCACAATGAGCAAAAAGGCGAGTGAATACGACACTGTTTTCTATATAATTGAGAAGGATAGGCTCAAATTAATTAAAACCCAAGTCGACTCGATCGTATATCCATGGAGGAAGGGTATATCCAACTGACGCTTACCTAGACAGGCTAGAAGTACATTTCCAAAAAGTTTTTTGAAGTAAAATGGTACATATGGTAAATATAATTGAATCAATTAATTAACAGTGATATTCAAATAATATGTTACGATATGGGTTCACTGCTTTCGATTTAAAACGTATTTTTATTTGGCATCAATCTCGTTTGAAAGTTGCCCTTGCCAAGCCGATATGATTCCGACACCTTTGATTCATTCCTTTGATTGTGTTCCCTTGGCCTTGGCCTATTTTTATCGTTAAGTATGCCACCTAAAATAACCAATAAATTGGAAGGTGAAATACGAAGCAGGTCGTCTCGTACCCAAGTCGTTTCGTACCCAACATATTCGACCCCAGTCGTTTCGAACCCAAGTCGTTTCTTACCCAAACCAATACAGGCAGCATCCGTCCTTTGAGGATGCCGATCACTGCGCGCTGCCGCCAAGGTCGGCGTCATCATAGAGATTAAGACTGCGCGGTACAACAAAAGGACTGTCAATCATTCTGCCTGCCTAGGTTGATGACAACTTAAAACTCACCTGCAGGATAATAAGTGTTGGTGCGCTGTAAACGTATTTATGATAATAAAGGATGTTCTTCTCTGTGATTAAACTATGGAGCTATTAAAAAGAAAAACGCACATAAAAAAAACCTCTGCATAAAACAAAAATAGAAAGGCGTTGGCTCGTTTGGCATTCGTAGAGTTGCAACCTTAACCATGAGGACTGTTGAGCGCAAACTATGGATCGTGCTCAATCTTAACATTGCACAACTTTAAGGATTTTCTGTCCTGGTTTAGGGATTCCCAGATGAGCGCGCAATTAAGATTAAGCAGAATTCCGCGGTAAGCATTACAATGAAATCGGGGATGCCGAAATTGGCCCCCTAGTCAATGGAATTCGAGTCAATGCATATTTTTATCGGGTAAACATGTTAAATAAAGTCACAATAGCAACCATTGCTAAACAGGCGCGGATCCAGAGTCCATCAGCCTCTTGATACAAAATCAAACATAATAATTTATGATACCTAAAAAGATGTTTTTAAGCTGTCATTCCAATAATAAAACGCTACACAGGCGATGCATGTTTATTACTGTAAATAAAAGAAGGGAATGTTCAGCTGGGCACTGATGGGCTCTGTAATGTGGACTTACCATGACCAGCTCAAAATGAAGGGAAAAAACAAACTAAAAGTGAGGGGCACTGTCGTGCAATTGTAAGCTTTGTTTTCCTGATGGAGTGCTTTTTTCTTAGCAAACTTGGTCCTTTGCACAAGTGTGTTACTTTGGTAATTTTAAACAGTTGCCATCAGGATTAAAGAAACTTCTTGCCCTCCCTCGGGTTTAGTTTCAGTGAAAATCGGAAAACAATTTCTAACCATTACAAAATTTGAATGTCAATGGAAATGTGTCATGACGATGACTTAAAAGCGTTGTTTAATGACTTTGAGTTTTGAATGGTGAGAATTTATGCTCCCGTCATTGTGTTGTTCATATCACGATCAAAGGAACAGGTATAAATCCATGAAAAGAGGTCATCTGTTCATTATGTGAAGTGTCTTTTGTCAAGGGTTCACGAAGCGTGACCTGGTGACCTGGAGGAAAATAAAACATGCCAGCACAAAATGGCTGGGATGGACGTCTCCCGTAACAAAGCGATGCCGATATGTGCAATATGTATACAAAATCGAACACCCTGTTGCGGTTCGGAAAAAATGCATGGATCGGCGCCCTACGGGGTGAACTGGTTATCTAATATTGTTTCTTATACATGTACTCAGACACCTATGTACTCGGCAGTACTTGGTACTTGGCTTAAAAGTACTTGACTACAACACTGACTGAAAATGTAAATTAAACACACAATTATGTTTATTCCTTTGATTAACTGTAATTGCAGATAAACATCATGGCACCCTTCAAGCTTTGCTAAAAGCAATTTGTCAGCACACAAAGGCGATTTGTCAGATGTTCTGTTACAGTCCTCTCTCATTGAAAATATTGTGTGTACAGAGTCCAAGGAAGGAGATTGGATAATTGATATGACAGACAAAGGTATTGCTTTTGAAAAAAGTCACTGCATTAATGTGTCATTTGACTGCTTGAATTTAAGTTTATTGAACTGAATTACAATTAATAAGTCTGAAGAGATAATCAATTCTATAAATTCCTGTTTCTGGATTGGAGACAATCACAAATTTTGACGAATTACTAGACGGGAACATTAATTTTGGGCAATTGCATTGGCCGATCCAACATTATGCACCAAGCAATACCTAGACAATGTACACTGGGCTAGTTAGTGTAAAGCGTGAGACCTGAATTTAAACTAAACATTTGGAGATAAAGCTGGCCTCATGTCAAGTTATCACAATGTATTTTTCCTTCTCTTTCATTCAGCTGATGCTGCAATTGTTGCTGCCAAGCACACAAGAAATTGTGTTGTGTGGAGCAAGAGCGAGTCGGCTTTGAGGGAAGCAAAGACCCTTATTGCCACTGCCATGCAGCATGAGGATGACATCAATGAAGACTCTGATGGGATTGACAACAGTGACGAGTCAGATATTATGACATCACCAGATGAGACGTGTTTAGATTGAATTTTATATAGATTGAGTTTGTGTGTGTAGCCAATCTGTGATAATTTGCATTAAACATTAGCTTTTGAGTGCAACTATTATTGATTTGCTATAATTTTCATTCAAATGGCTGCTTTATCAAAAATACAGGCGCTATTGTAACAAATGAGGTGTCAAATGAGGTAACATACTATCTTTTTGCAATTTTAGGAAGGATTATGAAATAATCATATTTTAGTTTAAAAACCACTGTAACTCGACACCTTATGACGTCATCATGACATCATTTCTGTTCAGCAGTTTCATCTACATGTTAAGATTTAACTATACATGTATATGTGAAGGTTGAAGGTTATGTATTTTTGTTTTTAAATCTCAAGCTTAAGTACGGACTCCTTGTCCCAACTAAGCATTTGAAAGATGCATTGTCCAATATTCGATATTTCTAGATAACATCGAAACAAGATTATGCGTGATCGTGCAAGTTAAGGGACATACATTCGCATACACTGGGCTGGTCCAACATGCATATTATGTACGGCATAAACCTGATCGATTAAAAGGCTGACCCAGCCTTTTGATAATTTGTGTTTTTAATAAACTGCCACTAATCATTGACACATATTTTCTTTCAATGTGTCAAATAAAAGCTTATAACTTTTCATATCCCCTCAAACATTTCAATAACATATTTCTGCAAAATTCAAAAACAAATCATATACATTGTACACTGTACGTTATTTTGGCATAATAACGAATCATTTTGTGTGTGCAGTTGGAAGAGTTAGTCTGTCTTATTCTAGTAGATGCAACGTTGAGTTGTTCGCCTGCATGTTGTGTGTATGGTGCCTTTTAATAAAGTATGGTGCGGTGTTACAAAAACATCCAAATTAAATAATGTTGAACAGTGTCATTATCATTTGACTGTAATTATTAGGATACGATACTTACGGTCATCTTTTCATTTTGGGTAGTTAAAAACCCACTTGTACATGTACCGGGCTCTGAACGTATGATCGCTTGCTTGGCATGGGAGATAATGTTATCCCAGATACCGGGCTCTGAAACTCATGGTCGCTTGCTTGGCATGGGAGATAATATTATCCCAGATACCGGGCTCTGAAACTGGTGGTCGCTTGCTTGGCATGGGATATAATATTATCCCAAATACCGAGCTCTGAAACTCATGGTCGCTTGCTTGGCATGGGAGATAATATTATCCCAAATACCGAGCTCTGAAACTGGTGGTCGCTTGCTTGGTATGGGAGATAATATTATCCCAAATACCTGGCTCTGAAACTGGTGGTCGCTTGCTTGGCATGGGAGATAATATTATCCCAAATACCGAGCTCTGAAACTCATGGTCGCTTGCTTTGCATGGGAGATAATATTATCCCAAATACCTGGCTCTGAAACTTATAGTCGCTTGCTTGGTATGGAAGATAATATTATCCCAAATACCTGGCTCTGAAACTGGTGGTCGCTTGCTTAGCATGGGAGATAATATTATCCCAAATACCGGGCTTTGAAACTGGTGGTCGCTTGCTTGGCATGGAAGATAATATTATCCAAAATACCGGACTCTGAAACTGGTGGTCGCTTGCTTGGCATGTGAGATAATATTATCCAAAATATTATGCGCAGAAAAGTACGGCAGCTTGCTTAGCATGCTTCAAGACAATAATTCGGGGTATTTTTGTGAAATTTGAAAAAAGCCGTAATTGCCAAAAAATGGACAGTTCACATAGTTCACATTGAGAATATTTGGTGTATATACTTATGCAGCATATCTCTCAGCCACATCTCTCCAGCATGTAACAGAGAACCCAGACACTCTGTCTGGGGAGGGTGTTATGCCTGGCACTGGCATGCCGCAAGAGTTCAAAGAGCACAGCCTGATGCCAAACAGATGGTTCCACTTATCAGAGGGTTAGATCTGGGTAGGTCTTTATGTGGTCTTTATGTGTACACAATGGATGGTTGATTTTGTGCACAGACATATGGCAGCAATTACATTCCCCACCCCCCCAAAAGAAAGCTACACAGGTCTGAGAACTGATACCCCTTCTAAGACATGTGGAATGGTCCACTTTAGGATATCATAGACTCCCAGGCGTCTGTGGCTTTTTTTTCTTGTAAAAACAATGTAATTACTAACTTGTGTCAGTAGCTCCTGTAACACTCCCTCTTGGGAGGGTTTAAACACATTTCTAAACACTTAATTGTATCCACTTTTTTCACATGTTTAGCCTCATAGATTGTGCTTTTTCTGTGATGTGTGTTTGAATGCTAAAAACAGGTGTCAAAAAGCTAAACACACGTTTAGCTTTGTGACACGTACAGAGGATGGCCGTTTATCATTTAAACGCATTCCTAAACGCGTTTATAAATTATTTGCTAAACATGTGGAAAAGGTGGGTACAATTAAAGTGTTTAGAAATTTGTTTAAATTCTAAACACCGTTTTTAAAGTGTTAGTCCGAGTCTTCCAACAATTTTAAACGGGGATCTTTTGTATTTTATTTATTTATTTTGAGGTGATCCTCTTTAGAATAAAATGCGGGATGTTAAATTATAACCCCATCAAAGAATTGTGGGTTTTTTTTCACCGTTCATGTTTCTGTAAAGAAAATTGTGGATAAATAGTGTAGTTTCAAAATAATATATATAACAAAAAAATTTACTTTTTGGTCGTTATTTAAAAAAATAATAAATAAGTAAATTGTTGTTAAGATTAAGAAATCATTTCCCTGAGCAGACTCAATAAAATGATAGGATGAAATAGCTCACAACTACTAGAGAGCCTCTTGAATGCAATTCGAATCCCACGCCGTGTGCTTGCTTAGCTCACTCTAAATAATTTTACCAAAAATATGTACATATCATACTCAATAATCTTGTTTGCTGTGTAATCATAAAATAATATTGAGCCAATTAATTTGAATACAAGAGAAAAAAACGAGACAGTCTCCACAAATAAAAATGTTACGTTTTTATTTGTATATTTACAAGTTAATTTCTGTGTATAATATACTTGATAAATACCAGCAACTGTTTAACAATCTGTATAATGATAGCAAAGAATTGCAAAAAGCGACTATTTATGATTGGTCTGTTAAATAATACTGAGCACGAAAATGCTGATACAAGGATAGGCCGACTAGACAGTCTGTGTGAATTACATAATCGACACAATGTAGGGCAGCATGGACCAAATTTCCTGTATACAAAGTATGGTGGCTAAGAGAGGCCTCACAAATCAGGCAAACCTTCATACCCCTTTGTGAAAAAGTCGTTTAAAACATAGCGCGGCAGAATTCCAATCAATCCAGCAATTTGGGCTGCAATTGGACATCGTTTCATAGCACAAAAAAAAAAAAAAAATAGAGATTCAGAGTTTGTCTCGACACAAACTCTAGGTGTTCGGGAGGATGTAAGGTCAAATTGGGGTCAACTTTGTTTAAATATTTTGTTACAATTAACGATCTGTACAATGGTGCAAAATTTTTTAATTTACCTCTTGTGGTTGCTGAGATATGATCTTTTTAAATATTAAACTTTGACTTCCGGTTTGGACAGGAAGTAAGGTCAAATTGGGGTCATATTTTTGTAAATATATTTTGACAATTAGCGATCTGTACAATGGTACAAAATTTGTGAATTTACCTCTTGTGGTTGTTGAGATATAATTTTTTTAAATATTAAATCTTGACTTCCGGTTTGGACAGGAAGTAAGGTCAAATTGGGGTCATCTTTTTGTAAATATCTTTTGACAATTAACGGTCTGTACAATGGTATAAAAATTGTGAATTTACCTGTTTTGGTTGTTGAGATATGATTTTTTAAATATTAAACTTTGACTTCCGGTTTGGACAGGAATTAAGGTCAAATTGGGGTCACCTTTGTGTAAATATTTTTCGACAATTAACAATCTATACAATGGTGCAAAAATGTCAATTTACTACTTGTGGTTGTTGATATATGATTTTTTTAAATATTAAACTTTGACTTCCGGTTTGGACAGGATGTAAGGTCAAATTGGGGTCACCTTTTTGTAAATATTTTTTGACAATTCACGATCTGTACAATGGTACAAAAATTGTGAATTTACCTCTTGTGGTTGTTGAGATATGATAGTTTTTAATATTAAACTTTGACTTCCGGTTTGGACAGGAAGTAAAGGTCAAATTGGGGTCATGTTTTTAAAATATTTTTGACAATTAACAATCTGTACAATGGTGCAAAAACTCTGAATTTACCTCTTGTGGTTGTTGAGATATGGGTTTTTTTAATGTTAAACTTTGACTTCCGGTTTGGACAGGAATTAAGGTCAAATTGGGGTCACCTTTGTGTAAATATTTTTCGACAATTAACAATCTATACAATGGTGCAAAAATGTCAATTTACTACTTGTGGTTGTTGATATATGATTTTTTTAAATATTAAACTTTGACTTCCGGTTTGGACAGGATGTAAGGTCAAATTGGGGTCACCTTTTTGTAAATATTTTTTGACAATTCACGATCTGTACAATGGTACAAAAATTGTGAATTTACCTCTTGTGGTTGTTGAGATATGATAGTTTTTAATATTAAACTTTGACTTCCGGTTTGGACAGGAAGTAAAGGTCAAATTGGGGTCACGTTTTTAAAAATATTTTTGACAATTAACAATCTGTACAATGGTGCAAAAACTCTGAATTTACCTCTTGTGGTTGTTGAGATATGGGTTTTTTATGTTAAACTTTGACTTCCGGTTTGGACAGGAAGTAAGGTCAAATTGGGGTCATGTTTTTTTAAATATTTTTCGACAATTAACAATCTATACAATGGTGCAAAAAATGTCAATTTACCTGTTGTGGTTGTTGAGATATGATTTTTTTTAATATTAAACTTTGACTTCCGGTTTGGACAGGAAGTAAGGTCAAATTGGGGTCACTCACAACTCGAGTTTCATCTACTTGTTAAGTTCTAAGTACATGTACATGCCAAGTTTCAAGTTCATGTGAAGTTTGCAAGTATGTGTTTTTTTGTGGACAGACGTCGGGGAGAAGAAGAAGAAGAAGAAGAAGAAGAAGAAGAAGAAGAAGAAGAACAAATTTAAAAAAACGTACAAAAACAATAGGTGTTTCGGGTACATACCCGAACACCTAATTAAAAATTCCGACGCGCAGGTCTGAGGCGACGCGCACGGAGACGCACAGGGGTTCGAATCCTTGAGGATAGGTTTTTTTTATCCGCGTCCCCACAACCACAATGATTTTTGCCTAGGGGATTACCAATGCAATAATCCATCCAATAATAATTCTGCCAGGCTTGTTATAAAATTAGATCATATTTTTGCATACCGGTACATTTTCAATCAACCGTGCATAATAATATAATTTAAAAAAAACACCTGGTCCAGATATGAATACTTTATAATTCTCCATATGTTTTTTTTAAATATGCCTTACATTACATTACAGAGCATCTAGAATATTAAATCTTCCAGGGCCTCGCCTGATTCCATTCTACAATACTGAATCACGATGGATTTTAGCCAAATGTTTTTTTTCCGCAGCCGAATGCTCGTGTAACACTGTCAATTCAATATTATTTTGGTGTTAAGAAATCATTTCCCTAAACAGACTCAACAATATGATAGGATGAAATAGCTCACAACCACCGTTCATATTTCTGTAAAGAAAATTGTGGATAAATAGTGTAGTTTCAAAATAATATATATATATATTTTTGTTTTACTTTTTGGTCGTTATTTAAAAAAAAAAAAAAAATAAGTAAATTGTTGTTAAGATTAAGAAATCATTTCCCTAAGCAGACTCAATAAAATGATAAGATGAAATAGCTCACAACTACTCATAGAGAGCCTCCTGAATGCAATTCGAATCCCACGCCGTGTGCTTGCTTAGCTCACTCTAAATAATTTTACCAAAAATATGTACATATAATACTCAATAATCTTGTTTGCTGTGTAATCATAAAATAATATTGAGCCAATCGATTTGAATAAAAGAGAAAAAACGAGACAGTCTCCGCAAATAAAAATGTTACGTTTTTATTTGTATATTTACAAGTTAATTTCTGTGTGGGGTGCCATGGTCGAGCGGTTTGGTGCATAGGATTTGTGTTCTGATGGCTGAGTCGTCAGAGTGTGTGGGTTCGAAGCCTTGCCGCGACCATGGTGTTTGTGTCCTTGAGCAAGACACTTTACCATAATTGCTGCGAGGGCCGAATTGAACCCAACCACTGGGGATGTACAAGCCAGTACAAGCTTAGTTAGTGCCGGTCCCAAGCCCGGATAAATGGGAGGGTTGCGTCAGGAAGGGCATCCGGCGTAAAACCTATGCCAAATCAAATATATGCGGATCATGATCCGCTGTGGCGACCCCTAAGGGTGCACCCCACTAAATAAACTGCCATAGTAAACAGTGCTAAATACAAAATATTCAAAAATCATTAAAAAATACTTAGAAGTCCCACAGTTTTTAAAACCAAAAGAAAAAATATTGATCGATATATAACCTTTTATATTCTTCTCTATTTACTTTCTAAAGTCCAGGTTTCCAGGGAGTTATTCTCATCCCAATGAAAACCACCCTCTACAGTAGTGAAAACGTCCACACTGAAAAGCAGCCATTTTGGAAAAAGGCCTTACGCTTGAAATCAAATTAGGACCACTTTTTCAGGGCCTAGTGTGTCCAAAATACTCACAGTTGGAAGCCAAGGACCCCCGGGTTATGATAGTGGGCCATTTTTACACAATCCATCAAATGAATGGGCCTCAAATCTTTGTTTTTCAGAAAAATTTGAGGGCATACACTTTATGATAAATAGCTCGGCGCATGAATTCCTCACTATTTAGTGGGGTGCACCCTATAAAGAGATGATTTTTTTCAATTTGACTTGGGAACACACTAAGGACATCCATTATATTGCAGAGGTCATGTTTCTGAAAAAATTGAAAATATTACTCCACTGCAAAATGTCAGCTTTAAACATATTTGGTTCGTCTATGATGTTTCTGTGCAGTTTGCAATGGATAACCATGCATTGTGTATGCATTATTGTATTTCTTGGGTGCAATGTTTTTCTTTAAAAATTTCTTTAAATAACAATTAGTTTCCTCCTTGAATATTTAAACAATATCTGAGATATTATCTAAAGGCAATTTCAGAAAGTTTTACAAAATTAACCTTATTAGGGGCGGATCCAGGTTGACAGAAAATGGGGCCTCATACACAATGAATCATACGCTGAGGGGCAAATCACGAGCCTTTCTTCACATGATGTGCTGAGAAGAAAATGTAAAATGTAAATTGTTTCATGGTAAACAGACCACAAAGAGAAAGAAACATCCCCAACCCTGCATACATCCCCCATGTATATACAGGTCCTTGCAAAGAGAGTTGATAGGTGATGGAGAGGGGGCAGGGAATGGTACAATCAGTTGTACACAATTTCAAAACCTTCACTATTAATGCATGCATTCCTGAACCAGTACTATTTTAGAAACAACTACTTGTAATAGTTTTGTGAATTTTACTAATGCAACACACATGTAACACTAATTAAAGACAACAAATAACAACCAACTTCCAATGATAATGCACAATTTCAATAGCCGAAAAAGAGCACATGCAGACTATGTCACTATGGTATTAATTTCACAATTCCACATACCTTTTTGTTGTAACAGTACTGTATTCATCCAATAAAGACCTGAAATACAAGGATATTGAATGGGAAAATTTAATGTGTAAAGATTTTTCATTTATTATCAGCCTTACTGATACTGTAAACAAAAGCACACGTTTAAATCCCACCATCAAAACAAACCATGGACGACGCCATTTTGAATCTATAGGGTGCACCCCACTAAATAAACTGCCATAGTAAACAGTGCTAAATACAAAATATTCAAAAATCATTAAAAATACTTAGAAGTCCAAACATTTTTTAAACCAAAAGAAAACATATTGATCGATATATAACCTTTTATATTCTTCTCTATTTACTTTCTAAAGTCCAGGTTTCCAGGGAGTTATTCTCATCCCAATGAAAACCACCCTCTACAGTAGTGAAAACGTCCACACTGAAAAGCAGCCATTTTGGAAAAAGGCCTTACGCTTGAAATCAAATTAGGACCACTTTTTCAGGGCCTAGTGTGTCCAAAATACTCACAGTTGGAAGCCAAGGACCCCCGGGTTATGATAGTGGGCCATTTTTACACAATCCATCAAATGAATGGGCCTCAAATCTTTGTTTTTCAGAAAAATTTGAGGGCATACACTTTATGATAAATAGCTCGGCGCATGAATTCCTCACTATTTAGTGGGGTGCACCCCTAACGGGAGCAGCCCTTAAAGGGGCAGTATACTTATACTTAAAGGGGCAGTATCGTCACGACCAACAGGACATGGAGTCGGTGTGCTTGTTTTAGATTAACTCAGTGACTGAAAATAATTTCCCACATGATAAGGTCATTACCGTTGCTGCTGCATAAATGAGCCAGTAATTTTCAGTCACTGTGTTCATCTTAAACTAGGACACTGATTCCATGCCCTGTTGAAAGTCTGCTCTGATCGTGACATTTTATAACCTGAATTAGGTCACAAATGCTCACACAGAGCCTCCTAAATGCACATTTATTTCGGGCCTTTCTTGAGCGCGCGGCCCCTGGACCCAACGGCGTGAGCTCACTTTGTTCGCTTGCTGGCTCTGTTCGCGGAATTAATGGACTCACTTGTATCTTTATATAAGAGGTGATGGATGTAGCAAATATGTCAGATGATCTATTTTTAAATGATCAAGGTAGACTTGAATTTTTCGTAAATATAATGTTTGGGTTAGAATTTCATTATGACAGAAGTTATACCTGAAAACACTTTAACTTTCTTTCTGTACGCATTATGGAAACACTATATGGCGGGGTGCCATGGCCTAGCAGTGCATCAGACTTGTGTTCTGATGATTGAGTCGTCAGAATGTGGGTTCGAATCCTGGCCGCGACCATGGTACTTGTGTTCTTGAGCAAGGCACTTCTTCTTCTTCACCCAGGGGGTATAAATGGGCGGAAAAAGCTTCTGATGCGCTCTGGTAGCTCGGGGCTGTATACTCCCCAGGGAGCTGAGAAAGCTTAAGGGTTGATATTGGCCCGATGACCAGGGAATGTAAAAATGCCTTGTATCCTTTGGCAATTTGGCGCTCTATAAATCCAATTATTATTATTATTATATTTTTTTGCGGACTACGAAAAACTGTTACATATTTGTTTTAATGTTTTACCAAATGTTGCTTGCCAGACGACAACATTTTATTAAGATCAAATCACTTCATTATTATTTCTCAGGATGATGACTTGTACAAACTTTACACCAGGTAAGCTTTTAGATAATATTTGTTAATTAGATAATCTGGTAACGATATTGTACCTTCACTTATCGCCCGTGTTTAACCAGCAATTTCCAGAAATTGTTATTTTCATTGGAACACCGATAAATTTCTTTTAGAAATGGTTATAGGAATGTGATGACCTCGCACTGTGTTCGCAGACCACGCGAGATCCAATCTAAATCCGCTTACCCTACGGACCAACCAACCATGGTGTAATAAAGGTGCGAATTGAAGGGTGATTTATTTCGTGTTTTTGACAACGCCATTTTCGGACTTTTTAGTATGGCAATCGATTTTTTTTCTTGCAAATAGCATTCCAACTGTTTGAGTCAAAACATAATTATTAAAATATAATAAATGTTCTATATATAGAAAATGTTTTAACTATTTCCTGCATGTCAAACATATGTAAACAATGTTTGATTTTATTTTGGTCCCAAATTTTGCCGAGCGTTGTCAGTCTGTTATGCATAATGGCGAACGACGGTATTGTAATGGTTGCGCAATCATCATGACCTCTGGAGCTGAGGTGACGCGTACATTACAGCAGAAAACGTTCCACTCCAAGTCTGCATTGAACGACCACAACCAGCGAACCCACAATTTGAATATGATGCTTTTCCCAACGTAATTGTTTATTGTTTGGTGGTTGACGTGTTGCTTAACCAATAAGATCACGCCGCAGCGCAATGCGATCAACCAATCAGCATTTCGATATTAGACAAAGAATGCACGCACTGCATGCATAATGTCGCTGGTACTCTGCGCCAGGATTGATGTGATCTGAGTATATATAAATAACGAATGGGGACAACGACATTAGAATCAGACATTTTTCGCAGCTCGATCATAGAGAACCCGCCATCATTATAGTCTCAGCGAACAACCAAGATGGCACGTACTAAGCAAACTGCTCGAAAATCTACCGGAGGAAAAGCTCCTCGGAAGCAGCTGGCCACCAAGGCGGCCCGCAAGAGCGCCCCATCCACCGGGGGAGTCAAGAAGCCTCACCGTTACAGGCCCGGTACCGTGGCTCTCCGTGAGATCCGTCGCTACCAGAAGAGCACAGAGCTTCTCATCCGCAAGCTGCCCTTCCAGCGTCTGGTCCGTGAAATCGCTCAGGATTTCAAGACCGAGCTCCGCTTCCAAAGCGCTGCCATCGGCGCCCTTCAGTTCAAGAGGCCAGCGAGGCTTATTTGGTGGGTCTTTTCGAGGACACCAATCTGTGTGCCATCCATGCCAAGAGGGTTACCATCATGCCCAAAGACATCCAGCTAGCCCGACGCATCCGTGGCGAGCGTGCTTAGCCTTAGGAGTTCATTCCAAGCGCAAAGAATAAACCGGCTCTTTTCAGAGCCACCACATTTTCCAAAAAGAGATTATTTCATTGTCTGATTGCTTTGTTTTATAAAACCATAATGATATTGTATTATGTATTGTATTATGTCTGTGGGTCATCATGAAGTGTACGAATACGACGCTCATTATTCATGCGGGGTTTCAAACAGCAAAGGTCACCTATCGCAGGACGCTGTGCACCTGCTGTACAGCTGATCCCATGTGAGTATAAATGGGTACTTGTGAACGTAGAGGTTGATATTGTGGTTGGAAAAGCTGAAGCGCTCTGGTAACTCGGGGCTGTATACTCCCCAGGGAGCTGAGAAAGTTTATAAGGATTGATATTGGCCCGATGACCAGGGATAATAATGTAATAATAATAATAATAATAATGAACATTTATATAGCGTCCATCCATGAAACATGCTCCTGGGCGCTTAACAAAAAAAGACCTAAAAGATTAAACGTTATTACATGTAAAATTACAGTTATAAACATCAATTCAGTAAGTTAATCAAATTAAAATTAAACCAAGTCAAGAAATTAGATCAAAAATTAAATTAAATTACAGAACAAAACGGACCCCAAAAATGTAATATCAAATGTTGCTATATAAAAATTACAACTATAAACATCAATTCAGTAAATTAATAAAATTACATTAAGTCAACATGTACACACTACACATTTTTTTACCTTTTGTGTCAATATACATTATGATATACATTAATTAGTGGTTTAAAAAAGCATATTTAAAAAGATGTGTCTTAATTAAGATGACCAGCTTTAAAACTTTCCACATTGTTGGCTTCCCTAATCTGCCTAGGAAGCTGGTTCCACAGGTGAGGACCGGTAACAGAGAACATCCTATCACCTGCAGATACCAGTCTCGCTCTGGGGCGTGTCAACAGAGTCACATCACTTGCAGAACGGGTGGACCTAACAACAGGCTTAGTAGTAACAAGATCACAAAGATACTCAGGGCAAAGACCATTCAAACATTTAAAAATAAGCAAGCACACCTTAAACATAATACGATACTTAACAGGAAGCCAATGTAACTGCATTAGAGCTGGAGTGATGTGTTCTTACTTCTTGGTACCAGTAGGTAACCTAGCGGCCGAATTCTGAACTCGCTGTAAGGGGACAAGGGTGGTGTCGGGGAGACCAGATAGAACAGCATTACAATAATCAATACGAGAAGTGACTAACATATGGATTACTTGTTCTGTAGCCTGACGACCTATAAACCTCTTAATCTTGCTAATATTGTACAAGTGATACATGGCTATACGAGAGACAGATTTGATGTGAGATTGCATATTCAAATTTTTGTCAAATGTCACACCAAGAGTCTTGACTTCAGGCACTGGTTTGATATCATGAGAACCAACCGAAACAGCTATTTGTGGTACTTTCTTCAAAGACGATGATAAGCCAATGATCAGGACGTCTGTCTTTTCGTCAAGTTTGAGATAATTTGATGCCATCCAGCGTCTGCATGATGTCGTTGCAGCACGCTTCCAACTGTCTATTTTTGTCACATACGTCACGTTGAGTAGGAGTTGCGGAGATGTAAAGCTGAGTATCATCAGCATAAAAATGATGCCTGAGATTATGGCGACGGATGACATCACTAAGTGGTAGTAAATAAATATTGAACAAAATAGGACCTAGTACTGATCCTTGTGGTACACCAAACTCAAGCGGAAACGAAGCACCCTCCAATGATCTGGTGATCTTAAGTTTCTGACTGCGGCCCAATAAGTAAGAGGAAAACCAATTCAAGCTTTCCTGTGATAATCCGATATGTGACTTCAGTCTTTGCAACAAAATTTTGTGATCAAGTGTATCGAATGCTGCACTGAGATCAAGAAGAACCAGAATAGACACTTTTCCTTCATCGGTATTCTGCAGTAGATCATTTTGCACACAAACAAGTGCAGTTTCAGTGCCATGGAAACGTTTGTATGCTGACTGAAAGTAGTCATGAAGGCAATGCTGCGACATATGACTCATGAGTTGTTGACCAACAACTTTTTCTAGTATCTTGGAGCAAAATGATAAGTTAGTGACTGGTCTGTAATTCTTCAGCCTGGTCAGCCTTCAGATTACGCACCTTCGGAATTGGCATGATTGTTGCTGATTTTAATGCATTTGGGAAAACTCCACTAATAATTGAGGAGTTGACGATCGACGTGACTATCGGCGCAATGTCGGGAAGACAGATCTTCAGGAGGCTGGTTGGTAGAGGGTCCATACAAGAAGACTTCGGAGGGGACTTACGAATAATCATCTCAATCTGCGATTGTGAAACAGTTTCTAAGTTCAATTCACATCCGACAGGAAGTTCAGGAGCAGGGTCAGCAGAATCCCCAGGCTGGTTGTTACTCTCACACGTGGTCCTAATGGCGCGTATTTTATCCTGGAAGAAGCAGCCGAAACGGTTAGCAAGTTCCAATGCAGATGTATGGGCGGGTAATACAGTAGCCACTTTCCGACACAAAAGCGAATCAATCACCCGGAAAATCTGATGACAATCACCTCTGTTGTTATTTATCAAGCTCTTGTAATAGTGCGATTTGGCCTCATTTATCAGTCTTAAAGGTACACACCGCCCTAAAAGTGCAAAAAATGGGATTGATAGAATGATAGATAATCCTTTTTAGAAGGTTTTCTTCAAAAAACTAAATCTGGGTATCATGTAATTACCGAGAAATGTCCAAAAAACAACAATAATGTCAAAGGTCACGTATACGCATTTCCAGTAGTCTACGACCGTGAAACCTGTACGGCAATATTGCAGATTGTATTTAGACTGGTACCTCTGCATTGCACACCATCGTGATTGTAACAAGAGGAACAAGGTTCCAGTCTTTAGATTTTTTGTATCCGTTGTAAACACACGAACGATCACAGAATTCCTGGATTCGATTGCAACCAGATGCACGTCGACATCCAAGATCATCCAAAAAAGTGAGGAAAATGCTTAATATTAGGCTTGATAGACCTTGGATCAACCATGGAGAAAGGCATAGACTGAACAAACCGGTGCTTAGCAGCATCTATCTGGACATGCTGGATTCTGGGTGAGCTATCTCAATCATTCATGATCAATATCATGATATAGTTTACATTGCCATCGGTAGACAGAACATGTGTAACATGATGAACACAATCATGACAATGTCCCCTGGCAATTATGTGAAATTGCCCAAACCCCCGATTACATACTCTACATATTTGACAAGAAAAAATTGTGAAAGGGAAGCTTCAATTTTGCTTTAGATTCTCATATTCTCAAAATATTATCAAACATTTTTATTTGGTTGGGACACATAGTATACTAGTATAGGCGGCTTAGGGCTAATGACCAAATTATTTTGTCCGAAATGCTTTTAAGTTTTAGGGGGCCTAGTTTTATCTTAGAGAAAAGAAAAAGAAGAAAAAAAGACATTATAAATACACTGAGCCAAAAAAGAAACTTATAAAATTTTAACAGATCACCAAATAAAATTCTGTGCATGAAAATGTACCAAATTTGGATAGAATATTACTGCAATGTATTGCTTCAAATGGCAGTCAATAACCAATTGTTTGCTTCAATGACACAAGAGAAATGTGCACTGACCCAAAGGACTTGCTGTTCCACATGTCACATTCTTCAGCTGCAGCCCTGTACACACATGCATGTTAGCCTTGGCATATCTGTTTCATTAGCAATACTCAGAAGGACTAGAGCAACCCTGTATGAAGACTTGCAATCATGCAGGTAAGGGGTGCAAATCCCTTTACAAATTCTTTTGTTTCATTCATTGACATGCATGTGTGTACAGGGCTGCAGCTGCAGTTTCTATAAAAACAAAACAAAAATAATAAATGGGATAAAAAAAATATGAATTTACTCTACCTTGGCAATGCTTTGTAGATGTGAATAGTGGAAATGGAATCAAGCTGAACTCTACATGGTGTTGATGCAAGTAAAAATACTGGCAGTGATGTTTTCTCATACCTATAAAACAAAACATAACAGCTAATGAAATAATAGTGGATATGATGGACATGGTGCATATTAAAAATTCGTACTCGTACTGGAAATAATGGTACCTGATGCTATTTCCTCCAGACCATGTTTGAATTTTCACCATCTTCCCCATAAAATACATTGATGGTGGAAATTACAACTACTTCACTGGAAATTGTTCTGCTTTCTAAACTATATCTCATAATTATCATGTCTGTATTGTAAACATCACAATATCATTGGGCCTTGGCTATAGGAACTATCAAAAATAATGTAATGGCTAACAGAAATTCATCATAAGAGTTCAGCATACAGCCACACAAAAAGCCCTACAAGTATTATATTATCAAACAATATTTCTCTTTATTACTCTTACCTGTCCAACAATCCTACAAATGCGACATTGTTCATGATATCATCATGGTCACCATCACGTTCAACAATCAAATCCCTGAGTGTTTGCCATCATTTGAGGTTGGCTGGCCCGTCAATGGTCGCCAGGCATACGTCGTTTTATTGCCGTAGACGGTGAGCCTTTCTTTGCCCAGCCCGCTCGGTCTAAATTCTGGCGTTGATTTTGACGGATGGCCTTCCAAACTGAACAGTTTTTGTCACTTTTTTATTGGCGTTGATATGATGAAGGGGCTGTGACGATGTTCCGAATGAATGCGTCATTGTTGTTTCCAAAACTAAACTCGCTGGCAGTATCATAATTCAAAATACCCGACACGAAAAGCACCACAGTGGTCGAGACCCTGCTTTACGCTCCACGCGAAAAGTGTTGATATATTTATGGCCTAACCAGCAGGCTCACGCCTCGGGCGCTTGGCCGCGCTGGCGCCCTTGGCTGTACTGGTACAGTCTTGGTTCGGTTCCCGGTGTCTCGGGAAAGTGCCACGACTTTCGTCTTTTTGTCGATTTTGACAATTTTCACCCATTGTTTCAAAATCATTTCACTTTTGTCAAGTATCAATGAATTATAAAAAATAATTATTCTTGAATTTGGTTCAGTAATAAACATTTTAAACGTCTGAAAGTGCGACTATTAATTTTGTCCTCGTGGGTTTTCTGGACAAATTTTGGTTCAAGAAAGTCACATGACATTGGTTTTTGTACTATAACAGAAAAACGACACATCTTTCAGGAGTACTTGTGTGGACAATTATATTCTATTTTTGAAAGATCTTTCCAACCATGTATGTAAAACAATGAAATATTGAGGGGCGTTTTTTATCGCCCAATTTCGCGCGACAAAGGCGGTGTGCACCTTTAACACCTTGTTTCTTTGCAGCTTGTAGGTCTCTATCGATGGTTAGTTGAGTCTGGCGCCAGCGCTGCTCCAACTTCTTACATATCAGCTTCTCAGTGTGAATTGAAGAGGTATACCAAGGTGTATTCGGACGAAGTGTGAATGTTTTAGACTGCAAAGGTGCATATTTATCAACAAGAGCAGACAAGTGTTCATTATAGGCACGAGCGAGAACATCCGGGTGCATTGACGCTTTTGCCATTTCAGACAAAGGAGATTTCAAGATGTCAAGTCCAAAACGTTTGGTGTCAATGTTGTTGATTTTCCTGAAAGTAATTGACTTTCGTTCCCTCTGTGGCTTACTGACGTCAAGATTACAGGTTATAAGTGAATAGTCAGAGATGGCTGGGTCAAACACATCGATGGAATTGATGTTGTTCTGGCCGGAGAAATGCCTTCTATCCTTTGGCAATTTGGCGCTCTATAAATCCAATTATTATTATCATATTTTTTGCGGACTACGAAAAACTGTTACATATTTGTTTTAATGTTTTACCAAATGTTGGTTGCCAGACGGCAACATTTTTATTCAGATCAAATCACTTCAGACGGAATTATTATTTCTCAGGATGATGACTTGTACCATGGAGGAAGGAAAACAGGAGTTAGGCTACAACGGCCACTTTCTTATCTTGCGACCAATTAGCACCTTCACCAGCCTCATAAGAAAATCACATGGGTCTCCCGCAGCGCTCGTCTGTTGATCATCAATCGCAACAGCCAAACCGTGCACCGTCCCAATCGCAAGTATGCTACAGATGCGGTCCTACTAATTGCCGACCCCTGCCGACATCTACCGACAACTCTTAAAAACCTACCGACATCTCATTCCATATTCACTTATAGTTGTCAGTTTAAGCTTAGCATAGTAGTAAATGTGTATAGAAGTCCTAGAAACCTCATAGTTGCTTCCTTGAACCCGGAGAAATAAGTAATTTTAATCACGGAAATCTGATTTTCGCGATGCAGTAGTATTGGCCGCCATGATGCTCGAGATACGACATGGACTGTACCATTATACACGAGGGTGGTGGTAATCAAGGAGATTGTTAAGTTGTGACAACAGAGGGCGCTTTGAGAGACTGGGGTGCTGGATCACGAGAGGTATCCCGAACACTTTGATGCTCGTGATCAATAATCATTATAATTTTCTTTAAGAAAAAAGACATTATTTCCACATAAATGGAAATGCTACATTTATGTTGTTTGTCGTATAATTATTGTCTCCTATAGGCCTAAATGGTAGTCGGCAATTAGGGGTCGGCAATTAGTAGGACCCGGTAGCGGTCCTACTAAATGGTAGTTATAATAATAATAAATGTAAACAAATAAAACAAAAACATTAGTTTCAGAAACGGCCAAAGCGCGAAAATAAAATAAAATATAATTTTAATTATAAACGTTTCCTTCTTTTCCTTTTTGTAAAATACAAATACCAATTTAAAACAATACTAATTCAAAACTTGATGGGAATTCCAATGAAAACAATGCAGGGCGATGTCCGAGTTGAATGTTACAGTGGGATGAAGTAGGAATAGCAACAACCGAGTACATCAATTCGTACATGTACAGGTAAAACGCAAATTATTGGCAACCACACAGGTTGGATTAATGTACAATTTAAAAACATCTATCAAAAACCTTACTAAAAAGGGAAGTAATTTGTGAAATTTATTCCCGGAGTTTATTGGATACTCACAAATTGCTATACCATCTTCACGTGTTAAGTATTAGAGAGATGTGAACATTTCAGTTCTTCCAATCCTCCTTTTAAAATTAACATGTTATTGTTTTAGAAGGAAATTCTAAAGCGAAAACACACACAAAATAATGACGGCCCATTTTCCGAGGGTAAGGCCCTATGGTTTACTTTAATACGTGCTCAAATTGACAGCTGTCACTCATACAACCGCGTGATTGACACCGATCGATTGGGTGTCAATTCAACAGCGGCACTATTCAGTGGAAAGATTATTTGATTCACCGAAATCAATAGGCGTTGTCATCTAGCCTAATCTGTAGTGAATTTTGTGGTTTGGCCCTGTAGAGTAACCAAAAAGTACTAATCTTTGATTCGCCGAACCCAATTACAAATTTCTGACAGTAGCAACTGATTTACAATAGGAATCTCTTACCTAAGAGCTCCTGAAAATCTAACATCCGTCATACCTGTCTTTCATGGCGTTTAGAATGTTTCTGATGCACAAACTCAACAAATTTCCAGGTGTTAATCATCACTCAACATTTTGAACAAATTTTAGAGATTTGTATATGTTTTTAATTTCACTGAAAAGCATATAAGTGTCAAACATGATTTTTGTTTGTTTAAATGTACGCACGATGACAGCATGATTGATTGCAAACGAATGGTGCTCACTGTACGAATAAAACGCGGAGCTACACCCACCAGGGATATCATTCTATATGTATTCATCCCTCCAGTTCCATAAGACATATTTACACATGGTTGTACCTGCAAGTTTACTAGCAATAGTGACTTTTTTATGAGTTTTTTTATGCGGTAAAGCAACAATCACTTCTCATAATAACAGTACATTATAAAATAAATAGAAAATACAAAGTTAAACAAAGATAGTTAAATAAAATACAAAAAGGCAAGATTTACCAGATTCTTGAATGACTGAATAATGGGAGGTTTATCCTCATATTTGCATTTATAAATATATTGCTTTCCTAGGAAAGTATCAATAAGAGGGTTGCCGCCAACAATGCGGCAATTGCGGCAGCTTTGAGTTCTCCCTGGAGATGACTTGAATGAAAACCACTGAATCAATTAGCAAACTAAAAAATGGCATTGCGGTGCAGCAAAGGATGATCAAAGTAACAAACTCTTATAAAAGAGCTGCATTTTTGGTGGAGATTCACACTGCTTGCAGTTTTGAAATCAGGAGTGACCTACGTTCCAGAGTTCCAAGTTTGCCGTCATCAGTTGTCTGCTGATATATAACCGATATTCAGTATCTGCTGACTATACCAGGTACGTGTTACAATTAAACCTTTTGCTTTCTTGAATTTAGGATTGTCCTGGTTATTTTACCATCTTAAAGGTATGATACATGATTGGTGAAGACCGAAAACAAATTGTTCAGTTTCAGTGTGAAAGCTACTGAATACACCTGCCGTGGATGCAGTCTGTCGTTGCACCCATTCAATCACAAACTTGCTATCCAACGGCTGATGGAGAACTTGACAAGCTTTAAAGCTCTCAAAGCTGCAGGTGATCGTGAAAGTATACTTATGCGTGAGGTCCCATACTTTACCGGTATGGCTTCAAAAGTATTAATGAACTCTAGCATGACCCCTGACCGTTCCTCGATTAAACTGTTACAGTCATCTGGTGGTTTGACTGATCGCACTCCTGTATTGGCTACTGGTGATGGAAACTGTCTGTTCAACTCGATATCCATTGCCATCAAGGAGATGAGACACTATCTTCAGAGCTAAGACTTCGAACATGCATCGAGATGTTGAACAATGAAGATCTCTATGTTAATATGCATCGCCTCTCTGGATTCGGTGCCGTAAGTCCATCATACAAGGAAGCATGTTTTAGCTGTGCTACCAATGGAGGATATTCTTCAGCTTGGTCCATTCAAGCGGCGGCATCAGTTATCGGGGCGCCGATTATTTCAGTGTACCCCCCAGTCAATGGCATGATGGATATGTGCGTTCGTATCTTAAATACATCTTTCTCTCCAAGAATCATGCGTTCAAAGACTCCAGTTTACATTATGTGGACTTCAATTGCACACTCCTCCGTTGGTACCTGGACACCGAACCACTTTGTTCCCCTTCTACGAAACATCAGCGGGAACAAGACTTTTGCGCAAGTCGTTGCATCGTCAACTCCATTGCATGCTGCCAGTCGTCGCCATTGGAGACCCTCTCCTCCAAAAGACTCGCCTGTTGAAGTTGACCCCCCTTCACCCATTGCAACCTTTCCAGTGGCTGCATCCAGTCGTTGCCATGACTCGCCTGTTGAAGTTGACTCCCTTTCACCCATTGCAACCTTTCCAGAGGCTGCATCCAGTCGTTGCCATGACTCGCCTGTTGAAGTTGACTCCCTTTCACCCATTGCAACCTTTCCAGAGGCTGCATCCAGTCGTTGCCATTTGAGACCCTCTCCTCCAAAAGAAACAGTTAGTGTGCATGACTCGCCTCTTGAAGTTGACCCCCCCCCCCTTCACCCGTTCCATCCCGTTCGAGGAAGCTGCATCCAGGCATCATCAGTTTGATACCTCTGAAGCAAGTCATCTCTCTCCTCCAAGAGAAGTAGCTGGACAGAAAAGGAAGGAAGAACACAAAGATTCAAGAAACGTAAGACAACGTTTGTTCTCTTGTTGTGATAATAATCAGGCAAATTCACCAACACCACAATTCAACAAGTTAAATGGTAAATTTCTTAAGCCAGACGATTTGTACAGATTGGTATGCACAGAAAGCCCAAAATTTAACACAATTCCACCCGGAAATAAGGAAAACATATATTTTGTGATGGATAACAGTGCTAATATTCAAAAGAGAAAAGCTGGAAAGCACAGTGATTTTACCGATGACTGTGGAGTATGGGACAGTAAGTTATCATCTACTAAACGCACTGATTTATTACTTGGGAACATTGAGTGTGTGAAAGCAAAATTTGCAGGTAATTGCCCAAGCCAAACAGATGAAGTAATTTCTATGGTTAGATTTTATGCATCACTGAAGAGGGATACCAGTTATAAAAAAAGGATTACTTGGTTCGACAAGTTACCCAATTACGACGTTTCAAAACTGAATATCGCAGTTGTCGAATACATTGGTAAATTCCCAAAGGAAAGTTGCTGTCATGGAAATCGAAAGATCAATAAATGCGAATATGTGAGATCTAGTAGACATACAAGGGAGGAAATTAAAAAGGGAGTTAAGAATAACCAACCCAGAAAGGTTTATGCAAATTTGATACTTGGTGACGTAAAACAAGCACCTAGAGACATCAAACAATGTCAGAATATACATGGAATGAAATTTAGATGAGTGCCATCCATTAACATTGTCATCAATCATATCCTAAATTTTAGGCCATTCTCAGACGGTCCTACTAAAAACCGACAACTCACGACAACTCACGACAACTCACAATGCCACTGTCCCTTATAAACATATTTTTAACTTTATTTTTGAGTTTTCAGTGCATTTAGAACGTGTTGTGAGTTGTCGTCAGTTGTCGTCAGTTGTCGGTTTTTAGTAGGACCCTTCTCAGATAACAATCAAATTAAATAAAATCTTTCTGGACAATTATTTGACATGAAAAGTCCAAAATATTAATGAAACAAAGTAAACTTAATGTTTACACTAGTATTTGGTGAAAAATGTGAGGTTACATTATACATGATTCAGAAATTTCAATCACAATATTTACTCAGAGTAATTCCATTTGGATAGAAACATTCTGTGATCAACATACCAAATTTAAAGTTTTTAATTTAAAGTTTCAAACAAACTCCTTTCGGCGTTATAGCATTAAATGGAGAGCAGCGAACATATCTACAAAAATAGCATTGTAATTTTCTTTTTATGATACTCTATTAGAATTTAAAATTTTAACAAGGAAGTGTGCTTTTCTTTTCATTTACAGACTAGACCCTGAACTCCAAAAAGACCCCCAGTCTCCCCTATGGACACAGAGTCATCCGACGAGGCTCCATCCTAACAGCTGGCACCCAAGTCGGCCCCTACCCCTTGAAGGACAACATCCAGTACCCTCCAGGATGGCACTTTGGCAGAGCGTATTCGCTGGGTCCGTAATTGCACGTGGTTAGTGAGGACAACGCCCAGCATATTACAGTAACCCGAAAGGTAATTTGTGAAATCTTTTTGTTGCATGTATTTTGGTTCCTTGTCAGAAGTGACAGTGAAAGAGAATGTTATGTCATTTTCAAAGTTCTTCTCGTTTAATTAAGTAACCCTTCATAAATTGACATTGACTTGCGTGTCCACAAAGTAAAATCATCTCCATGGTAAAGCAAGCAAGAATTGGTCTGTGTTATTCTAAGTAAAGATTTGCAGATAAACATCTATTTTGAAATATGTTTGTGGTACAAATGTGTTCATTAAAAAACATAATACTAAATCTATTATTTTCCAATAATTCTACTGCAGATTCAACCTCCAGTCGTTGAAAGGCAGCATCGTCCCCAGCGGAAGGACCTGATGAGCCAGGGACTTCAGAAGGTGGAAGTTGCTGTTTTAAGGGAAGCAAGGGCTGGAAAATACCTGGTGTTGACAAAAATAACTTTCCTAAATGAAAATAATTTCTAGGATAATTGGCACATTTCAATAAAGAAGGAACTATTTTTGTCATCTCCTTACAGGACATTGTGGTGTACCAGATAACTGTACAGTTTAATCTGATCACATCAGTGAACAATTTGATTTACATCCGTTTGCAGTTTGAAAAAAAATCTTGAAATTTTACTCTTCTTTATTAAAAGTGCCCATCCCAGAAAGAGTTTTTATCAAACTTAAATGTCTAACAGCAGAAAACAAGAAGAGACAGCAACAATGTTGGACTTTTTAATTATATTTATTTTGCGATAACATGTCAACACTGGAACCAACATCATCGGCATTATTATGCATATGCATAAAAAATAAAACATTTTCTTAGGAACGAGTAAGATATAGTTATTAAAGGGGAAGTATCGTCATGATTAGAGCAGACTTTCAGCAGGGTATGGAATCATTATTCTTCATTTAAAGATGACTGCAAATTACTGGCTTATTTATGCAGCAGAAACGGTAATATGACCTTATCATGTGGGAAATTATTTCCAGTCACTGAGTTAATTCAAAACAAACACTACGATTCCATGTCCTGTGACGATATTTTTTATATCGATTTCTGGGGAAAAACACATAAAATGCTGTTTTTCAAAGTTTTTAAAGTTATGGAAAATACCATTGGAGATGAATCTTTATCAAGAATATATTTGAAGTTGATGTCATGATTGATCTGAGTTTCATGAATAAAGAGTTTAACTCACGATTGTACATGAAGTAATAGTTTCTCTTGTATTTATCTAAATTCTTTGATATTTCAATGTCATAGTATAGATCTCACCATAATAATTTTGTATGATGTTCGATTTCTTTGATATGAAAATAAAACTGAATTTAATGCAACCTTTGTGGCGAAACTTAGTCGCCCAAGTTTAAACATGCACTTCTAGTTTTAGAAACTGGAAGGGGGTGAAATGTCTTTCCCAAAAAAATAAATTGTGATAGGCGTGAAAGAGGGGTGGCTTACGGGGGGGCCTCAACGGTTTTTGTGCGTATGAAAAATCGGAGGGGGCTTCCTCCACATTGTTAAACCTTGATGGACTGGGAGGGGGATGAAATGTCTTTCCCCAAAAAATAAATTGTGGTAGGCGTGAAAGAGGGGTGGCTTACGGGGGGCCTCAACGGTTTTTGTGCGCATGAAATATCGGAGGGGGCTTCTTCCCCCCCCCCCCCACATTGTTAAACCTTGATTTATTTGAATTTTTATTTGAAATACAAACCCACAACCTCGCCGACAAGTAGCTTTAACAAAATTAGTAGGAAGTTATTTGGCAATGCCGTCGTTGAGATTGAAATTCTGACACTAAGACCTTCATGAATTTACCGACCGACACTATTTTACTGACAGGTGGGGGCGCCCTCCCGTCCGAGATGCCTGTGTGGTGTTTTTTTTCACAGACGCTTGGAAAGCACCTAAGTAGTATGTGTGCAGCATTACAAGCCGGTTTGTGGTGGTGGTTGTGTGCAGTTTGTGTGCAGTCAGTTTGTGTGGTTCCGAATTCCGCACAAACTGCACACAACCACCACCACAAACCGACTTGTAATGCGGCACACACAAACTGCACACAAAATACATGGGCGCGCGCGCGCGCGCGTGGGATCCCACCTCCGCACCGCCACAAACCTGCTTGTAATGCGGCACACACAAACTGCACACAAAATACATGGGCGCGCGGTGCCTCCGCAGAGCGCGCCCCATCCACCGGGGAGTCAAGAAGCCTCACTGTTACAGGCCCGGTACCGTGGCTCGTGATCCGTCGCTACCAGAAGAGCAGAGCTTCATCCGCAAGCTGCCCTTCCAGCGTCTGGTCCGTGAAACCGCTCAGATTTCAAGACCGAGCTTCGCTTCCAAAGCGCCGCCATCGGCGCCCTTCAAGAGGCCAGCGAGGCTTATTTGGTGGGTCTTTTCGAGGACACCAATCTGTGTGCCATCCATGCTAAGAGTGGCTACCATCACGCCCAAGATATCCAGCTAGCCTGGACGCATCCGTGGCGAGCGTGCTTAGCCTTAGGAGTTATCATTCCATGCAAAGAATAAATAAACCGGCTCTTTTCTAGAGCCAACACCACATTTTCTGCAAAAGAGATTATTTCATTGTCTGATTGCTTTGTTTTATAAAAAACCATAATGATATTGTATTATGTATTGTATTATGTCTGTGGGTCATCAGAAGTGTACGTAAATACGACGCTCATTATTCATGCGTGGTTTCAAAACAGCAAAGGTTTTATCGCAATTTCATCGCAGGCTGTGCACCTCGCTGTAAGCAGCTGATCCCATGTGAGTATAAATGGGCACTTGTGAAACGTGGTAGAGGTTGATATTGTGGTTGGAAAAGCTGAAGGCGCTCTGGTAACTCGGGGCTGTATAATTCTCCCAGGGAGCTGAGAAAGTTTATAAGGATTGATATTGGCCCGATGACCAGGATAATAATGTAAATAATAATAATAATAATAATGAATATTTATATAGCGTCCATCCAGAAACATGCTCCTGGGCGCTTTAAACAAAAAAGACCTAAAAGATTAAACGTTATTACATGGTAAAATTACAGTTATAAAAGCATCAATTCAGTAGTTAATCAAATTACAAAATTGCAAACCAAGTCAAGAAATTAGATCAAAAGAATTAAAATTAAATTACAGAACAAAACGGACCCCAAAAAATGTAATATCAAATGTTGCTATATAAAATAGTACAACTATAAACATCAATTCAGTAGAATTAATAAAATTACATTAAGTCAACATGTACACACTACACATTTTTTACCTTTGTGTCAATATACATTATGATATACATTAATTAGTGGTTTCAAAAGCATATTTAAAAGATGTGTCTTAATTAAGATGACCAGCTTTAAAACTTTCCACATTGTTGGCTTCCCTAATCTGCCTAGGAAGCTGGTTCCACAGGTGAGACCGGTAACAGAGAACATCCTATCACCTGCAGATACCAGTCTCGCTCTGGGGCGTGTCAACAGAGTCACATCACTTGCAGAACGGTGGACCTAACAACAGGCTTAGTAGTAACAAGATCACAAAGATACTCAGGGCAAAGACCATTCAAACATTTAAAAATAAGCACACCTTAAAACATAATACGATACTTAACAGGAAGCCAATGTAACTGCATTAGAGCTGAGTGATGTTCTTACTTGGTACCAGTAGGTAACCCAGCGTCCGAATTCTGAACTCGCTGTAAGGGGACAAGGGTGGTGTCGGGGAGACCAGATAGAACAGCATTACAATAAATCATCATCACCAGTACGAGAAGTGACTAACATGATTACTTGTTCTGTAGCCTGACGAATTCATAAACCTCTTAATCTTGCTAATATTGTACAAGTGATACATGGCTATACGAGACAGATTTGATGAGATTGTATATTCAAATTTTGTCAAATGTCACACCAAGAGTTCTGAATTTCAGGCACTGGTTTGATATCATGAGAACCAACCGAAACAGCTATTTGTAGGCTTCAAAGACGATGATGTCAATGATCAGGACGTCTGTCTTTCGTCAAGTTTGAGATAATTTGATGCCATCCAGTCTGCATGATGTCGTTGCAGCACGCTTCCAACTGTCTATTTTGTCACATACGTCACGTTGAGTAGAGTTGCGGATGTAAAGCTGAGTATCATCAGCATAAAAATGATGCCTGAGATTATGGCGACGGATGACATCACTAAGTGGTAGTAAATAAATATTGAACAAAATAGGACCTAGTACTGATCCTTGTGGTACACCAAACTCAAGCGGAAACGAAGCACCTCCAATGATCTGGTGATCTTAAGTTTCTGACTGCGGCCCAATAAGCAAGAGGAAACCAATTCAAGCTTTCCTGTGATAATCCGATATGTGACTTCAGTCTTTGCAACAAAATTTTGTGATCATGTATCGAATGCTGCAACTGAGATCAAGAAGAACCAGAATAGACACTTTTCCTTCATCGGTATTCTGCAGTAGATCATTTTGCACACAAACAAGTGCAGTTTCAGTGCCATAAACGTTTGTATGCTGACTGAAAGTAGTCATGAAGGCAATGCTGCGACATATGACTCATGAGTTGTTGACCAACAACTTTTTTCTAGTATCTTGGAGCAAAATGATAAGTTAGTGACTGGTCTGTAATTCTTCAGCCTGGTCAGCCTTCAGATTACGCACCTTCGGAATTGGCATGATTGTTGCTGATTTTAATGCATTTGGGAAAACTCCACTCAATAATTGAGGAGTTGACGATCGACGTGACTATCGGCGCAATGTCGGAAGACAGATCTTCAGGAGGCTGGTTGGTAGAGGTCCCATACAAAGAAGACTGGAGGGACTTACGAATAATCATCTCAATCTGCGATTGTGAAACAGTTTCAAGTTCAATTCACATCCGACAGGAAGTTCAGGAGCAGGGTCAGCAGAACTCCCAGGCTGGTTGTTACTCTCACACTTGGTCCTAATGGCGCGTATTTTATCCTGGAAGAAGCAGCCGAAACGGTTAGCAAGTTCCAATGCAGATGTATGGAAGGGTAATACAGTAGCCACTTCTCCGACACAAAAGCGAATCAATCACCCGGAAAATCTGATGACAATCACCTCTGTTGTTATTTATCAAGCTCTTGTAATAGTGCGATTTGGCCTCATTATCAGTCTTAAAGGTACACACCGCCCTAAAAGTGCAAAAAATGGGATTGATAGAATGATAGATAATCCTTTTTAGAAGGTTTTCTTCAAAAAACTAAATCTGGGTATCATGTAATTACCGAGAAATGTCCAAAAAACAACAATAATGTCAAAGGTCACGTATACGCATTTCCAGTAGTCTACGACCGTGAAACCTGTACGGCAATATTGCAGATTGTATTTAGACTGGTACCTCTGCATTGCACACCATCGTGATTGTAACAAGAGGAACAAGGTTCCAGTCTTTAGATTTTTTGTATCCGTTGTAAACACACGAACGATCACAGAATTCCTGGATTCGATTGCAACCAGATGCACGTCGACATCCAAGATCATCCAAAAAAGTGAGGAAAATGCTTAATATTAGGCTTGATAGACCTTGGATCAACCATGGAGAAAGGCATAGACTGCATGAACAAACCGGTGCTTAGCAGCATTTATCTGGACATGCTGGATTCTGGGTGAGCTATCTCAATCATTCATGATCAATATCATGATATAGTTTACATTGCCATCGGTAGACAGAACATGTGTAACATGATGAACACAATCATGACAATGTCCCCTGGCAATTATGTGAAATTGCCCAAACCCCCGATTACATATACTCTACATATTTGACAAGAAAAATTGTGAAAGGGAAGCTTCAATTTTGCTTTAGATTCTCATATTTCAAATATTATTATCAAACATTTTTATTTGGTTGGGACACATAGTATACTAGTATATTAGGGCTAATGACCAAATTATTTTGTCCGAAATGCTTTAAGTTTTAGGGGCCTAGTTTTATCTTAGAAAAGAAAAAGAAAAAAAAGACATTATAAATACACTGGAAACTTATAAAATTTAACAGATCACCTGTGTATGAAAATGTACCAAATTTGGATAGAACAATGTACAACAGCTTCAAATGGCAGTCAATAACCAATTGTTTGCTTCAATGACACAAGAGAAATGTGCACTGACCCAAAGGTTTGCTGTTCCACATGTCACATTCTTCAGCTGCAGCCCTGTACACATGCATGTTAGCCTTGGCATATCTGTTTCATTAGCAATACTCAGAAGGTTAGAGCAACCCTGTATGAAGACTTGCAATCATGCAGGTAAGGCAAACTTTACAAATTATTTTGTTTCATTCATTGACATGCATGTGTGTACAGGGCTGCAGCTGAAGAATGTGACTGTGGAACAGCAAGTCCTTTGGGTCAGTGCACATTTCTCTGTGTCATTGAAGCAAACAATTGGTTATTGATCACATTTGAAGCAATACATTGCAGTAATATTCTATCCAAATTTGGTACATTTTCATGGCACAGAATTTTATTTATGATCTGTTAAAATTTTATAAGTTTCTTGGCTCAGTGTACAAGAATTTCCCAGATATAACTTTGTGAAACACGAGGGGAGCACTTATTTTTAATAAATTTTCACAGGTTGGTTTTTACGCTATTTTTCATGAGATCTAATGTTAACGTGTTACAGGGGTTGAAGTCAATGTTCATTATCAAAATGCCAATGATGAACATTTTTTTTTAGTTTTACAATGGTTGTTTATTACAAACAAAATTAAGGTTTAGTATAATATGTAATTTTTTGCTATAGCAGTACTGGCATTTCAGTCCAAGAGAAGGGTCTAACCACCTTTTCCAATCCATATCAGTTAAAAAATGTTTTAATTTATTTCACAGTGATTGTTGATAATTTTGAATTTATTTAAATCTAAGCCCTTACTCCTCTGTTCACTCTTAAATCTTTTCAGAAAGAGGACAAACATTTTGCTACTTCAGCTATGCAGAATTGATGCTGGGTGTGATTCTCGATTCGGTCAATGGAGTTGGTAATTTGGAATCAAACATATGTTTGCTTGCCCTCCCTCCCAGTTCTTGGATTCTATAGTGCTGCAATAATACTCCAAAGAATTTTAGAAAACAATGTCGGTTCATCACCAGTGGCAGTACATGCCATCACCAAGAACCTGGGGGGGGGGGGGAGGGGGAGGGGCAGACATTTTATTCCAAAATTATCGATTCCAATGACAGCCCCTGATTGTCACCTATTCTGAACTGTCACTAAATCGTACATACAGAGCGTACATTTATTATGCAGATTGATTCTGTTTTCTTGTCAATAAATGATCATTGTTGGGCTCATTTTCACTGAAGTCATTTCACTAGTTATATGTGTAGACCATGTACACTCATTGTTAGATTGTTTACAATAGGTTAAACAGGTCAGTAAAGTGGTTTCAATTGATTGTGGGGGAGGAGGAGTGGAACCACAAAAGTCAAGTCATGAAACCAAATGGACAGTTAAAAAAAAATGTATTTCATTGTTTTATTAGCAATTTACAAGCACCCATACAACTCTTGATTGTTTCAATGTCTAAAATTTATATGTACAAAATGGCATCTGATCTTGTAATTCTATAGTATGGATGCAGCTACAGACATTTTGCCAAATATGTGTACAACCTTGAAAATGTAAAAGCAATGTAGAATTTGTTTCAAATTTTATTAATGATTTTTAATTATTTGCAGTATATTGAAAACAAAGAAAATTTATAAACATGTCACAATAAGGAGATGATTGATTACAGTGTTACTATCATTTTCAATTTATCATTTATTTTTGTCCATTATAAACTTGAGTTAAAAGTGAAGTATATTATAAATAAAGATCACTCAGTATATAAACATGCAGTCCATCCATTCAATTTATTTTGTACAAGACTTAATACCAAGACATAAATACCAATGTTGGCTTCATTTAAATCTAGAATTTAAAGGTTTTCATAAACAAAATGAAAAGGGCAAGCAACTATCAGATTTGGATCAAGTGGATGTATTTACATTTAATTTTGTTTGAATTGTCAATTGGCTAATTAGAACTTGTGGCCATACTTTTGGGTATTATTTACTTTTGACAACTCTTCTGCCGAGGGCAGGGGAAAGAAGGAAAAACTTTATCATAAAAACTTTCTAATGAAAGGCTAATTAGCTGACATCCATACAAACTTGGACATGTTGAAGACTGCAGACATTAGCTATTTGACATACGCTGTATTGTTTCTTCTCCACCCAATTACTATACACCTGTGCTTTGAGTAGACTCTGTGGTACCTGATACATGAACATGGATGAAATGCACAATTATTAGCCAACTTTCTATTATGTTCCATGTAGGGAAACATTATTTACAACATGGAAATATCAGGAGTGTAAAGACTCTTCTCTCACAGGGTAACTTTTTCTTGGTAAAGTTGGAAAACAAAGAATGGGGAAAATGTTTATATGCTCCTCCATGCTTCAGTGTCTTCAGTAACCCTAGCTCCCCACCCCCCCCCCCACCCACCAATCAATATAACCCCCACTTCCTGCCCTTTGAATATGCAGCCAAGTTTAATCCAAATCCTATACATGTAGTCCCCTTCTACCCTAAATCAACTTTGTGACTTTATGCCCATAATAACGCTGAATAAGTTTATCTGGCTACCTTCAACCCTGGCAAACTATTTTCATAGTGTTTTTACATGTTGATTTATCATCATCATGGTTTTTGAAAAGCTTTGTGTTGGGCTAGTGTCAATATCATTATGCATATTTATTCTAAGAATACATGTTTGTATACAGTAGGAGTAAGATTTGTGGTAGCACCATGTAACTATCTCTACAGTTTAATAGAAGTGTTGGTTCTTAGAAGAACTGGTGGTGGAATAACTTTTTTCCATCGGTATACTCTGATCATCTTCATCCTCCCTGAAGACAATCAGAGTATACTGATTGAAACGTAGCAAAATAATGTAACTGCCATTTCTCAGAACCAATGCTAATTACAAATATTAAAAGATAATAAATCTTACTCCTACTGTTCTTCAACCATGTAAAGCTTCAAAATCTCAATATTTTCAAAGTTGTACAAACTACAAAATACTAATATAGTAATTTTGGAATGTGTTTGTGGGGGTTGAGGGCTGTCAGTTGCATTTGTCTTGAAACATTTTCATGTTATACCTGCAGTTGTTGGCAGAGAGAGTGTCTTAAAAGTAGGACATGTCGCCTGTACTTAATTGAAACTTTTGATTGGATGGCACCCGTAACAAACCTGAAGTTGATATAGTAGGTAATCTTCTTGAGAAAACTCTTATTCAGTGGAATGTCTGCTAGTAACTTAGGTGTGGTAGGCTTCCGTTTGCTGACACCCATTCACATACGTAGGTGACATGATGAACTGAGCATTCGTCTCTGTCTCCATCTCACTCCATTTCATCTATGGACCAAACATGAACGAACATTATGTATACAATCTTACAAAAGAAAGATTACTGATAGTACTCCAGCACAAAAACATAACACAATAGCCAGCCATGAATAACACATGTAAAGCTACTTTGGCTAATTATTAGTGCTACAGTACACTTACCATTCACACACACACTGCAAATGACAAACTCTCAGCAGGATAATTACTTTTTTCTTCCTTTATATTGCACAAGAGTTACTGAATACACAAAAGTGTATTTTCTTAATATTGCTTAGAAACTGATTATAAGGCTACATGAAATCAGCATGTGCAAGTTCGGACTAGAGAAAAACTAAATTTTGATATAAACATTATATTTTTTTTTTTTAAAGTGAGACAAGTGTACATGTAGGGGTGTTTACAGTAATATCTGTACAATTTAAATAACTTTTTGTGAAATGTGATGTGTTGACAGCCAAATAGTATTTCACTTACTCATACAGGCTCATGTGATGTTGTGTCCATATGTTGCTGTGACTCACTTGTTGATCTTGTGCAACTGACTTTGATGTTGATTGATGGAGCTCATGTATACCTGGGAGTTCACCAAGAGATGCTAGGGCACTGTAGGAATTTTTAAAAAACATGTTCACATGAATGTTTGGATATGATGTTAAAGGGAAGGTACATCACTGGTTATTACTTGATTGCACAATTACTGAATTATTTATTACCTACAGCTAACTGGATGTGACGAAGTTAAACAATTATTCTACTTATTGTGTTCTTATTTTAAAGAAAACTGAAAAACAAAATATACACATTTACTAATGTTTTCCTAAAGAATTATGAAGGCCGGTTTTCACACTTTTCTCATGACTTAGACTCCCCATTGAGCTCAAACTTTAACATATTCATTATTAAACGATCTTCATTCAAAGTAAGTAAATATTACCGATAACAGCTGTTATGCTGTTGTACTTTCCCTTTAAGAGGACAACGGTCACGATCAACAGGGCATGGAATCGGAGTGCTAGTTTTAGATTACCTCGGTGACTGAAAATAATACCCCACATGATAAGGTCATATTATCAATGCTGCTGAATAAATGAGCCAGTAAGTTTCAGTCACTGTGTTCATCTTAAACTTGGACACCGATTCCATGCCCTGTTGAAAGTCTGCTCTGGTCGTGATGTTGTCCCTTTAATATGGACAATTTAACATTAAACATGCACAAGGAGGGGGACCTGAACCTGAACTTCATTTTTCTAAATGAGAAATTGTTTTTTAGAATCTGATTTTGTTTTATAGAAAAACAAATATTTACATAAACTAAGTTTTCTATAAAAACAAAACAAAAATAATAAATGGGATAAAAAAAAATGAATTTACTCTACCTTGGCAATGCTTTGTAGATGTGAATAGTGGAAATGGAATCAAGCTGAACTCTACATGGTGTTGATGCAAGTAAAAATACTGGCAGTGATGTTTTCTCATACCTATAAAACAAAAACATAACAGCTAATGAAATAATAGTGGATATGATGGACATGGTGCATATTAAAAATTCGTACTCGTACTCGTACTCGTACTGGAAATAATGGTACCTGATGCTATTTCCTCCAGACCATGTTTGAATTTTCACCATCTTCCCCATAAAATACATTGATGGTGGAAATTACAACTACTTCACTGGAAATTGTTCTGCTTTCTAAACTATATCTCATAATTATCATGTCTGTATTGTAAACATCACAATATCATTGGGCCTTGGCTATAGGAACTATCAAAAATAATGTAATGGCTAACAGAAATTCATCATAAGAGTTCAGCATACAGCCACACAAAAAGCCCTACAAGTATTATATTATCAAACAATATTTCTCTTTTATTACTCTTACCTGTCCAACAATCCTACAAATGCGACATTGTTCATGATATCATCATGGTCACCATCACGTTCAACAATCAAATCCCTGAGTGTTTGCCATCATTTGAGGTTGGCTGGCCCGTCAATGGTCGCCAGGCATACGTCGTTTTATTGCCGTAGACGGTGAGCCTTTCTTTGCCCAGCCCGCTCGGTCTAAATTCTGGCGTTGATTTTGACGGATGGCCTTCCAAACTGAACAGTTTTTGTCACTTTTTTTATTGGCGTTGATATGATGAAGGGGCTGTGACGATGTTCCGAATGAATGCGTCATTGTTGTTTCCAAAACTAAACTCGCTGGCAGTATCATAATTCAAAATACCCGACACGAAAAGCACCACAGTGGTCGAGACCCTGCTTTACGCTCCACGCGAAAAGTGTTGATATATTTATGGCCTAACCAGCAGGCTCACGCCTCGGGCGCTTGGCCGCGCTGGCGCCCTTGGCTGTACTGGTACAGTCTTGGTTCGGTTCCCGGTGTCTCGGGAAAGTGCCACGACTTTCGTCTTTTTGTCGATTTTGACAATTTTCACCCATTGTTTCAAAATCATTTCACTTTTGTCAAGTATCAATGAATTATAAAAAATAATTATTCTTGAATTTGGTTCAGTAATAAACATTTTAAACGTCTGAAAGTGCGACTATTAATTTTGTCCTCGTGGGTTTTCTGGACAAATTTTGGTTCAAGAAAGTCACATGACATTGGTTTTTGTACTATAACAGAAAAACGACACATCTTTCAGGAGTACTTGTGTGGACAATTATATTCTATTTTTGAAAGATCTTTCCAACCATGTATGTAAAACAATGAAATATTGAGGGGCGTTTTTTATCGCCCAATTTCGCGCGACAAAGGCGGTGTGCACCTTTAACACCTTGTTTCTTTGCAGCTTGTAGGTCTCTATCGATGGTTAGTTGAGTCTGGCGCCAGCGCTGCTCCAACTTCTTACATATCAGCTTCTCAGTGTGAATTGAAGAGGTATACCAAGGTGTATTCGGACGAAGTGTGAATGTTTTAGACTGCAAAGGTGCATATTTATCAACAAGAGCAGACAAGTGTTCATTATAGGCACGAGCGAGAACATCCGGGTGCATTGACGCTTTTGCCATTTCAGACAAAGGAGATTTCAAGATGTCAAGTCCAAAACGTTTGGTGTCAATGTTGTTGATTTTCCTGAAAGTAATTGACTTTCGTTCCCTCTGTGGCTTACTGACGTCAAGATTACAGGTTATAAGTGAATAGTCAGAGATGGCTGGGTCAAACACATCGATGGAATTGATGTTGTTCTGGCCGGAGAAATGCCTTTCTATCCTTTGGCAATTTGGCGCTCTATAAATCCAATTATTATTATCATATTTTTGCGGACTACGAAAAACTGTTACATATTTGTTTTAATGTTTTGCAAATGTTGGTTGCCAGACGGCAACATTTTTATTCAGATCAAATCACTTCAGACGGAATTATTATTTCTCAGGATGATGACTTGTACCATGGAGGAAGGAAAACAGGAGTTAGGCTACAACGGCCACTTTCTTATCTTGCGACCAATTAGCACCTTCACCAGCCTCATAAGAAAATCACATGGGTCTCCCGCAGCGCTCGTCTGTTGATCATCAATCGCAACAGCCAAACCGTGCACCGTCCCAATCGCAAGTATGCTACAGATGCGGTCCTACTAATTGCCGACCCCTGCCGACATCTACCGACAACTCTTAAAAACCTACCGACATCTCATTCCATATTCAGTTATAGTTGTCCGTTTAAGCTTAGCTTAGTAAATGTGTATAGAAGTCCTAGAAACCTTATAGTTGCTTCCTTGAACCCGGAGAAATAAGTAATTTTAATCACGGAAATCTGATTTTCGCGATGCAGTAGTATTGGCCGCCATGATGCTCGAGATACGACATGGACTGTACCATTATACACGAGGGTGGTGGTAATCAAGGAGATTGTTAAGTTGTGACAACAGAGGGCGCTTTGAGAGACTGGGGTGCTGGATCACGAGAGGTATCCCGAACACTTTGATGCTCGTGATCAATAATCATTATAATTTTCTTTAAGAAAAAAGACATTATTTCCACATAAATGGAAATGCTACATTTATGTTGTTTGTCGTATAATTATTGTCTCCTATAGGCCTAAATGGTAGTCGGCAATTAGGGGTCGGCAATTAGTAGGACCCGGTAGCGGTCCTACTAAATGGTAGTTATAATAATAATAAATGTAAACAAATAAAACAAAAACATTAGTTTCAGAAACGGCAAAAGCGCGAAAATAAAATAAAATATAATTTTAATTATAAACGTTTCCTTCTTTTCCTTTTTGTAAAATACAAATACCAATTTAAAACAATACTAATTCAAAACTTGATGGGAATTCCAATGAAAACAATGCAGGGCGATGTCCGAGTTGAATGTTACAGTGGGATGAAGTAGGAATAGCAACAACCGAGTACATCAATTCGTACATGTACAGGTAAAACGCAAATTATTGGCAACCACACAGGTTGGATTAATGTACAATTTAAAAACATCTATCAAAAACCTTACTAAAAAGGGAAGTAATTTGTGAAATTTATTCCCGGAGTTTATTGGATACTCACAAATTGCTATACCATCTTCACGTGTTAAGTATTAGAGAGATGTGAACATTTCAGTTCTTCCAATCCTCCTTTTAAAATTAACATGTTATTGTTTTAGAAGGAAATTCTAAAGCGAAACACACAAAAATAATGACGGCCCATTTTCCGAGGGTAAGGCCCTATGGTTTACTTTAATACGTGCTCAAATTGACAGCTGTCACTCATACAACCGCGTGATTGACACCGATCGATTGGGTGTCAATTCAACAGCGGCACTATTCAGTGGAAAGATTATTTGATTCACCGAAATCAATAGGCGTTGTCATCTAGCCTAATCTGTAGTGAATTTTGTGGTTTGGCCCTGTAGAGTAACCAAAAAGTACTAATCTTTGATTCGCCGAACCCAATTACAAATTTCTGACAGTAGCAACTGATTTACAACAGGAATCTCTTACCTAAGAGCTCCTGAAAATCTAACATCCGTCATACCTGTCTTTCATGGCGTTTAGAATGTTTCTGATGCACAAACTCAACAAATTTCCAGGTGTTAATCATCACTCAACATTTTGAACAAATTTTAGAGATTTGTATATGTTTTTAATTTCACTGAAAAGCATATAAGTGTCAAACATGATTTTTGTTTGTTTAAATGTACGCACGATGACAGCATGATTGATTGCAAACGAATGGTGCTCACTGTACGAATAAAACGCGGAGCTACACCCACCAGGGATATCATTCTATATGTATTCATCCCTCCAGTTCCATAAGACATATTTACACATGGTTGTACCTGCAAGTTTACTAGCAATAGTGACTTTTTTATGAGTTTTTTTATGCGGTAAAGCAACAATCACTTCTCATAATAACAGTACATTATAAAATAAATAGAAAATACAAAGTTAAACAAAGATAGTTAAATAAAATACAAAAAGGCAAGATTTACCAGATTCTTGAATGACTGAATAATGGGAGGTTTATCCTCATATTTGCATTTATAAATATATTGCTTTCCTAGGAAAGTATCAATAAGAGGGTTGCCGCCAACAATGCGGCAATTGCGGCAGCTTTGAGTTCTCCCTGGAGATGACTTGAATGAAAACCACTGAATCAATTAGCAAACTAAAAAATGGCATTGCGGTGCAGCAAAGGATGATCAAAGTAACAAACTCTTATAAAAGAGCTGCATTTTTGGTGGAGATTCACACTGCTTGCAGTTTTGAAATCAGGAGTGACCTACGTTCCAGAGTTCCAAGTTTGCCGTCATCAGTTGTCTGCTGATATATAACCGATATTCAGTATCTGCTGACTATACCAGGTACGTGTTACAATTAAACCTTTTGCTTTCTTGAATTTAGGATTTTCCTGGTTATTTTACCATCTTAAAGGTATGATACATGATTGGTGAAGACCGAAAAACAAATTGTTCAGTTTCAGTGTGAAAGCTTACTGAATACACCTGCCGTGGATGCAGTCTGTCGTTGCACCCATTCAATCACAAACTTGCTATCCAACGGCTGATGGAGAACTTGACAAGCTTTAAAGCTCTCAAAGCTGCAGGTGATCGTGAAAGTATACTTATGCGTGAGGTCCCATACTTTACCGGTATGGCTTCAAAAGTATTAATGAACTCTAGCATGACCCCTGACCGTTCCTCGATTAAACTGTTACAGTCATCTGGTGGTTTGACTGATCGCACTCCTGTATTGGCTACTGGTGATGGAAACTGTCTGTTCAACTCGATATCCATTGCCATCAAAGGAGATGAGACACTATCTTCAGAGCTAAGACTTCGAACATGCATCGAGATGTTGAACAATGAAGATCTCTATGTTAATATGCATCGCCTCTCTGGATTCGGTGCCGTAAGTCCATCATACAAGGAAGCATGTTTTAGCTGTGCTACCAATGGAGGATATTCTTCAGCTTGGTCCATTCAAGCGGCGGCATCAGTTATCGGGGCGCCGATTATTTCAGTGTACCCCCCAGTCAATGGCATGATGGATATGTGCGTTCGTATCTTAAATACATCTTTCTCTCCAAGAATCATGCGTTCAAAGACTCCAGTTTACATTATGTGGACTTCAATTGCACACTCCTCCGTTGGTACCTGGACACCGAACCACTTTGTTCCCCTTCTACGAAACATCAGCGGGAACAAGACTTTTGCGCAAGTCGTTGCATCGTCAACTCCATTGCATGCTGCCAGTCGTCGCCATTGGAGACCCTCTCCTCCAAAAGACTCGCCTGTTGAAGTTGACCCCCCTTCACCCATTGCAACCTTTCCAGTGGCTGCATCCAGTCGTTGCCATGACTCGCCTGTTGAAGTTGACTCCCTTTCACCCATTGCAACCTTTCCAGAGGCTGCATCCAGTCGTTGCCATGACTCGCCTGTTGAAGTTGACTCCCTTTCACCCATTGCAACCTTTCCAGAGGCTGCATCCAGTCGTTGCCATGACTCGCCTGTTGAAGTTGACTCCCTTTCACCCATTGCAACCTTTCCAGAGGCTGCATCCAGTCGTTGCCATGACTCGCCTGTTGAAGTTGACTCCCTTTCACCCATTGCAACCTTTCCAGAGGCTGCATCCAGGCATCATCAGTTTGATACCTCTGAAGCAAGTCATCTCTCTCCTCCAAGAGAAGTAGCTGGACAGAAAAGGAAGGAAGAACACAAAGATTCAAGAAACGTAAGACAACGTTTGTTCTCTTGTTGTGATAATAATCAGGCAAATTCACCAACACCACAATTCAACAAGTTAAATGGTAAATTTCTTAAGCCAGACGATTTGTACAGATTGGTATGCACAGAAAGCCCAAAATTTAACACAATTCCACCCGGAAATAAGGAAAACATATATTTTGTGATGGATAACAGTGCTAATATTCAAAAGAGAAAAGCTGGAAAGCACAGTGATTTTACCGATGACTGTGGAGTATGGGACAGTAAGTTATCATCTACTAAACGCACTGATTTATTACTTGGGAACATTGAGTGTGTGAAAGCAAATCAAATTAAATAAAATCTTTCTGGACAATTATTTGACATGAAAAGTCCAAAATATTAATGAAACAAAGTAAACTTAATGTTTACACTAGTATTTGGTGAAAAAATGTGAGGTTAAGCATTATACATGATTCAGAAATTTCAATCACAATATTTACTCAGAGTAATTCCATTTGGATAGAAACATTCTGTGATCAACATACTCAAATTTAAAGTTTTTAATTTAAAGTTTCAAACAAACTCCTTTCGGCGTTATAGCATTAAATGGAGAGCAGCGAACATATCTACAAAAATAGCATTGTAATTTTCTTTTATGATACTCTATTAGAATTTAAAAATTTTAACAAGGAAGTGTGCTTTCTTTTTCATTTACAGACTAGACCCTGAACTCCAAAAGACCCCCAGTCTCCCCTATGGACACAGAGTCATCCGACGAGGCTCCATCCTAACAGCTGGCACCCAAGTCGGCCCTACCCCTTGAAGGACAACATCCAGTACCCTCCAGGATGGCACTTTGGCAGAGCGTATTCGCTGGGTCCGTAATTGCACGTGGTTAGTGAGGACAACGCCCAGCATATTACAGTAACCCGAAAGGTAATTTGTGAAATCTTTTTGTTGCATGTATTTTGGTTCCTTGTCAGATGTGACAGTGAAAAGAGAATGTTGTGTCATTTTCAAAGTTCTTCTCGTTTAATTAAGTAACCCTTCATAAATTGACATTGACTTGCGTGTCCACAAAGTAAAATCATCTCCATGGTAAAGCAAGCAAGAATTGGTCTGTGTTATTCTAAGTAAAGATTTGCAGATAAACATCTATTTTTGAAATATGTTTGTGGTACAATGTGTTCATTAAAAACATAATACTAAATCTATTATTTTCCAATAATTTCTACTGCAGATTCAACCTCCAGTCGTTGAAAGGCAGCATCGTCCCCAGCGGAAGCGACCTGATGAGCCAGGGACTTCAGAAGGTGGAAGCTGCTGTTTTAAGGGAAGCAAAGGGCTGGAAAATACCTGGTGTTGACAAAAAATAACTTTCCTAAATGAAAATAATTTCTTAGGATAATTGGCACATTTCAATAAAGAAGGAACTATTTTTGTCATCTCCTTACAGGACATTGTGGTGTACCAGATAACTGTACAGTTTAATCTGATCACATCAGTGAACAATTTGATTTACATCCGTTTGCAGTTTGAAAAAAAATCTTGAAATTTTACTCTTCTTTATTAAAAGTGCCCATCCCAGAAAGAGTTTTTATCAAACTTAAATGTCTAACAGCAGAAAACAAGAAGAGACAGCAACAATGTTGGACTTTTTAATTATATTTATTTTGCGATAACATGTCAACACTGGAACCAACATCATCGGCATTATTATGCATATGCATAAAAAATAAAACATTTTCTTAGGAACGAGTAAGATATAGTTATTAAAGGGGAAGTATCGTCATGATCAGAGCAGACTTTCAGCAGGGTATGGAATCATTATTCTTCATTTAAAGATGACTGCAAATTACTGGCTTATTTATGCAGCAGAAACGGTAATATGACCTTATCATGTGGGAAATTATTTCCAGTCACTGAGTTAATTCAAAACAAACACTACGATTCCATGTCCTGTGACGATATTTTTTATATCGATTTCTGGGGAAAAACACATAAAATGCTGTTTTTCAAAGTTTTTAAAGTTATGGAAAATACCATTGGAGATGAATCTTTATCAAGAATATATTTGAAGTTGATGTCATGATTGATCTGAGTTTCATGAATAAAGAGTTTAACTCACGATTGTACATGAAGTAATAGTTTCTCTTGTATTTATTTGTAAATGGTCTAAGTCAAATTTAAATAGGAAGTCCCTTTAACTTTTAGAGTTTATTATAAACAATTCTAAAAATCATTACTCAACAACTTTAACATTGGTGGAATGAAATCAACGCTTTACGCACTATACATTACCATGGCAACTGAAGTTAATTATTTATTATTAATCATTTGGGGACTTAATTACAATGCTCGTAAGATCTTAATAAGTTGATTGATTGAACTGTAAAGTGTCTAAAAGTTGGCTTTTTATGCTTCTTTATCTTGCTTACATTTATCAGGATAATTTTAGCACCCCTACTATGCCCCGCCCCCCAAAATGCTAACTTATTTGTGCATCTGCAACCTCATTTTGTATAATTTACCATCAAATAATGTTCAATTGTACATGAAAGAAACTCAAAAGGACAATAAAGCAGTAAAAGACAGAATTTTAAACATGAAACATTTCTTGTGTACCTGTATAGTGTATTGTGTATATGTGCATTGTGTACCGTCATTTGAGTACCTGTATGTACTGTCGGGACTTAAAAGTCCCACAGCCTAGTTTCCATGGAAACGACAAAATTTGAAAAAATACCAAGCAAATTTGGCAAGTGCATACCTTACTTAAGTAACCTGTGGAGGTAAAAAAAAATTGATCAAGAGCTTTAGTGATGGTAAACAAAGGGTTAAGTAGTATGCCGCCCTCTTGTGACAATCATTAACTGTCAAGATTTTGAGGTTTGTAGCGCAAATAGCGTGCAGCACCGTTACAAGAGGCTCGTTTTAAACCAATTAATTGTAATCCTACGGATGTTAATGATCTCAAACGGTTTTTATAATGTACCAAATCCCCCAAAAGATGTCAATGCGGTAAATATAGATATTTTTTATTTAAGCATTCGTTTGTACACGGAAGCTGCAGAGTGAACATGTGATTAACTTGTTGGCCTCAAATAGTGAACAAATAATTATGAATCAGGACACCAAATAATATTTTATGTTTTAATGTTTTAATCACATATGGCATATTGCACAAACAAGTACCATGACCGGGAACAAACCCATACTGTGACAACACCAGAACTTGAGTCCGGTACACTAGACTGCTCAGCCATGACACTCCAATACCTCCACCATCCCTGACTACAAACAATGCTTTATAATTAGTCTTTCAGTGGCGTAACTAGACTCCAATTTTCTAGGGGGAAATTGGGGGTGCACCACTTTTCTAGGGGGGGGGGCATGTCAATACTTGAACATTTTGTATCCTGTGATGTGAAATGGGGACCTATTTTTCAACATTCTGAATGGGGGGGGGGGCACCCGGCCGGGCACAGACTTCAGCTGGGGGGGTGGGGGGGGGGGGGGCACATGCCCACTTAAATAGGCCAGACAGTCTTAATACATTGACGTTGTGCATTTTAAGTTAGGTTAGGTCTGAAATTTCAACATACAACAAAATAATCGGAACAGCTCTGTGTTCGTCCAAAGGACAAACACCTAAAGTCTAGTTATTATTATTATTATTAACTATTATGTCAAAGTTTACAAACGTTTCCGCACAGCAAATAAGTTTCCGTCCGGCATCTTTGACATAATAACAATTTTTCTCTATAAGATGAAAACAATCCAGACGACATAATTCCATAGGAAGATTGGTACGTTTACCAACTTTACATCAGGTATGTTTTTAGATAATAATTCGTTAATTTGATAATCTGGTTGATACCCAATGTTGTTACCAATGCCCCCCCCCCCCCCACCACCACCACCACCACACCTCTCCTGGATCTGCCACTGTATCAATTGATTCCAACTAAGCGAGGAAGCATTTTCCATACATTTTACTAAAAGTGTTAACCGACTTTAAAATTACTTAATGGTTTAAATAGAACAGTAATCCATGTCCTATGACAAGACTTTGCTGTTAACATCTTGGCTAGAACTCTGAAGCAATTTTCATTGTATCAATAATTATCGTTTATTTTGAAATTTGAAATGTTTGTTTCAGGAAAATGGCAAGAAAGGTGTTTGCTATCATCGCATGTTGTTTACTCGTAGTTACTGGAGCACGCGCTGCTTGTTTGTCTGCCATAGGTGGGTTACTTACGTTTATGGTATTAATAGGATAACAATTCGCCATTGTTCAATTCTCACTGTTTGTCGTCATCCTCGTTGTTTTTTCGAGAAAACTTAAAACATGAAACGGATCAACAACTAATGATCCATTTCCACACTAGCATGAATATAACGAATCTGAATGTATTGTTATTGACACAACGAAATAACCTGCAACTTTCACAGGTTCGAGTCCGCACAAATAATAGGCATCTCTTGATTCTTATGAGGAAGTTATGCATTTACAGACATTCAACCAAAAGTATACACTCCCTATTGTGATTCGAAAACCACATATATGATTAAAGATAAATATAAACCTTATCAAGAAGCCATCCAACTCCTGTATTCCTTTTATTGGACAACAGATTATCCATGTGCACCACACTGAATTTAATGCAACCTTTGTGGCGAAACTTAGTCGCCCAAGTTCAAACATGCGCTTCTAGTTTTAAAAACTGTGCATAACATTTAGCAGCGGATACAGGAATGGGAGGGGTGAAATGTCTTTCCCAAATAAAATAAATTGTGGTAGGCGTGAAAGAGGGGTGGCTTACGGGGGCTTCTACCCCCCCCCCCATTGTTAAACCTTGATTTCTTTGAATTGTTATTTGAAATACAAACCTACAACCTCGCCAACAAGTAGCTTTAACAAAATTAGTAGGAAGTTATTTGGCAATGCCGTCGTGGAGATTGAAATTCTGACACTAAGACCTTCGTGAATTTACCGACCGACACTATTTTACTGACAGGTGGGGGCGCCCTCCCGTCCGAGATGCCTGTGTGTTTTTTGGGTTTTTTCACAGACGCTTGGAAAGCACCTAGTATACAGTGCTTCATATATCACGTCGGGCAAAGGGCAAAAATCAAATCAATACTTTATCACCCGACACAATAATTTCATCACTCTATACAAACATTTTGAAAAGAAAACTGTTTTGGAAGGATTTTGAGTCTCTACAACACACATGTTGAATGCAAGTCCAAAGCTTGCTAATTTCTTGCGTGAATTCTTAAGGCCCAAAAAAGTCTGTGGTTTCTGGACACAGATCGGCTTCAACCAGTGAAATACGTGATACATGTATACGTGGTTATTGCAACCAGACCAAATTTAATACAATAAACATTAGAGACTTGATCTTAATATCTTGTCTGTACGAACCACGTGGTCCCAAGTACCGCCCCCGGAAATGATAACAAATCACCGGTGGCCGGCAGGCAGTGGTATAGGCCTAAAGTGTGAATTACACATTGAAGTTTACGCCTTCCAAAACATGCTGATATCAATGATACATAGAGCCTATGATAGAGCCAACTGCAAAACCTGGCCATGGACCAATGGAAACTTTTGATTGGACAGTGGTCTGTTTTTCAATGTATTTACTATTGACAATTTAATATTGGACTGATATAAAAACACACATTTGAAGAGATGATACCGCCAGACAGCAATAGACACGTCAGACTGTAGAACAGGTACCGATAGCTTGTCACAATTACTGTGATCAACATTTAAGAAAGAGATTCGTTTTTACTGCTGAAGAGAAACAAGAAGCAAGGTGAGTCTATCTTACTCAAACGTAACTGTGATTGCAACAAACAATAATTATTTTAATCAAACTTCATAACTTTGAATTAGGTCAACTTCAAATAGCCCATCTGTATGCGTGTTTTATTCATAAGTATCTGTAAAGTGAAGGTACATCATCGGTAATTACCAGATCATCAAATTACTGAATTATTATCTAAAAGCTTACTTGATGTACAACTATGTTCCTTCCTCCATGATACAAGTATCAATCATCCTGAGATATTCTTTCGTCTGAAGTATTCCAGAAAACAGGAATTATTAATGTTTAAGTTTACAAAACGTTTCCGCACGGCAAACAAGTTTCCGTCCCGCATCTTTGACGTAATAACAATTCCTGTTTTCTCTATAAGATGAAAACAATTCAGACGACATAATTTCTTAGGAAGATTGGTACGTTTACCAACTTTACATCAGGTATGTTTTTAGATAATAATTCGTTAATTTGATAATCTGGGTGTTACCCAATGTTGTTACCAATGCCCCCCCCCCTCCCCCACCACCACCAGCATTTTCCATACATTTTACTAAAAGTGTTAACCGACTTTAAAATTACTTAATGGTTTAAATAGAACAGTAATCCATGTCCTATGAAAAGACTTTGCTGTTAACATCTTGGCTAGAACTCTTAAGCAATTTTCATTGTATCAATAATTATCACTTATTTTGAAATTTGAAATGTTTGTTTCAGGAAAATGGCAAGAAAGGTGTTTGCTATCATCGCATGTTGTTTACTCGTAGTTACTGGAGCACACGCTGCTTGTTTGTTTGCCATAGGTGGGTTACTTACGTTTATAGTATTAATAGGATAACAATTCGCCATAGTTCAATTCTCACTGTTGTCGTCATCCTCGTTGTTTTTTTGAGAAAACTTAAAACATGAAACAGATCAACAACTAATGATCCATGTCCACATTAGCATGAATATAACGAATCTGAATGTATTGTATCAACACAACGAAATAACCTGCAACTTTCACTGGTTCAAGTCTGCACAAATAATAGGCATCTCTTGATTCTTATGAGGAAGGTATGCATTTACAGACATTCAACCAAAAGTATACATTCCCTATTTTTATTCGAAAACCACATATATGATTAAAGATAAACATAAACCTTATCAAGAAGCCATCCAACTCCTGTATTCATTTTATTGGACAACAGATTACCCATGTGCACCAGGCGAAAAGATAGTTCCTACTGATTTAGAAGACGCCCATTGTTATGATTGTTGGTGTTTCCAGGACGGTAATGGTTACAATTGCTGCAGCATGTAAGAATCATTGTCTTTAAAGTTAAGTTTAAATGTGTCCGAACTGTGTTTAAATGTGTCCGAACTGTGTTTAAATGTGTCCGAACTGTGTTTAAATGTGTCCGAACTGTGTTTAAATGTGTCCGAACTGTGTTTAAATGTGTCTGAACTGTGTTTAAATGTGTCCGAACTGTGTTTAAATGTGTATGAACTGTGTTTAAATGTGTCTGAACTGTGTTTACATATGTCCGAACTGTGTTTAAATGTGTCTGAACTGTTTAAATGTGTCCGAACTGTGTTTTAATGTGTCTGAACTGTGTTTAAATGTGTCCGAACTGTGTTTAAATGTGTCTGAACTGTGTTTAAATGTGTCTGAACTGTGTTTAAATGTGTCTGAACTGTGTTTAAATGTGTCTGAACTGTGTTTAAATGTGTCTGAACTGTGTTTAAACTGTGTTTAAATGTGTCTGAACTGTGTTTAAATGTGTCTGAACTGTGTTTAAATGTGTCCGAACTGTGTTTAAATGTGTCCGAACTGTGTTTTAATGTGTCTGAACTGTGTTTAAATGTGTCCGAACTGTGTTTAAATGTGTCTGAACTCTGTTTAAATGTGTCTGAACTGTGTTTAAATGTGTCCGAACTGTGTTTAAATGTGTCTGAACTGTGTTTAAATGTACTGTCTGAACTGTGTTTAAATGTGTCTGAACTCTGTTTAAATGTGTCTGACCTCTGTTTAAATGTACTGTCTGAACTGTGTTTAAATGTGTCTGAACTGTGATAACAATCTTATACCCCATAAAACAACATTAATTTGTTTATTTATTATATTTTTCCAGAGCGGCAGCTGGTATACCAGTGGGATTTGACGAGGAGAAGTGCGAAACGGTGTATGATGCGGAAACATGCATCACTACGGCAGTGGAAAAGGACAACCACGAACAGGAATGCCCGTACAGTGGGATAATTAATTAAATGAAACGAAGGGAAGTTCGTGGTGTTGGGAAATGTTGGTTTCAAACTCAAACTCATGCTATTGTTTTTAAGTGTTGAAAATTAATCCAACAAAGTTAACATTAACAATTAAATCCGATTATTCATTCATGCCGCTTCACCATCAATTCAGCATCAATTCATTTATTCAATTTAAGTCGCGTATACACTTTTGGTAGATTGTCTATGAATTCATGCGTACTCGTTAAGAATGAACAGATATATAACAAAGCTTATTTCATTGTATCGTTAATGAGAAAATAATCAAAGTGGGTTCAGATTGTTCGTTGTCATTCTAACGTGGAATTTACGTCTATTGAATTCAACAATTAATTTGCAATAAAAAAATAATTGGATTATTTCATAGCTCCACATCACTGACAAACATATTTTCAGATAATTGTCAAGATAATTGATTGAGGTTTTTTAGGCCTCAAAAGTGAATTTGAGATTTGGTTGCAACTGATTCATAGTGTTTATGAGATTCTTGTCATGTTCTTTTTCTGAGTTCTCAGACGAATATGAGCAAGTTCAAATGTTGTGGCTTCCAACTAGTTTTCGAGCGGTGCACTCTGTATTCTGGTGAAGGGCAATACTTTGTATTATTTAAATATTCCCTATAATAGTTTAAGACGTTAAAATATAATACTGGAACAACAAATAAAGAATTTAATGAACGAAATGTTTTAGAACTGAACGGTGGTGGATTTTAAAGAGCTGCTAAGCAGTGAATTTTGCTAAGTAAATATGTTTTGTAATGCTATGGTCCCACAGAGATTTCGACTCTCTAGATCGTGTTTCGTCAAGATTTTAGATTTTTTACAAAAATGTTTCGAGAAAAGTCGAAATAGTCTAAAGAGTCTAAAAAAATCGAAACTGTCGATATTTGTCGAGATTTGTCGGAAAAAAAATCATTAATCGAAAATTATTAAATCTGACCAATATTTTTCGATAAAGTTTCGATCAAATTTATCGAAATTTTGTCAACATTTTATCGAAACTGTCGAAAATGAAATCGAAATAGTCTTAACAGTCTAAAAGTTCGAAAACCAGTCGAAATAAATCTAAACTCTCTAAATAGTCTAAACAATCGTTACAGTCGAAATAAATCGGAACATTTGTCCAAATTTTTTTAAACAATCGAAAATTAATCGAAAAAAAATCGAAATCAATCTAAACAGTCTAAACAGTCTAATTTTGTCGAAATGCCAGTCGAAATGATCTAAACAGTCGAAAGTCGTCGAAATAAAATCGAAAATGAATCGAAAATGTCGAGAAAATACAAAAATAAAAAATTTCTCACGGAAAACAGATATTTTGTCGATATTTATACGAGATTTTGACGAAATTATTTTTTGTTTTTAAATCGAAATATATTTCGACAGAAAGATCGAAATATTCCTGTGGGACCATAGCATTAAGCAGTATAAACAGACTACCTGGTCTCGTATATTCTGACAGGTGCTTTCTACCAGGTACCATATATCACTGTGTCATTTATTCATCTGTAACTGTTTTTGCCGTGTTTCATTGATGGTATAGAAGTTAATAAAATAAACAATAACAGTTATCGATAGCGTTATTTTGTTGCCATACGGTGGGATCGGGGATGCCAGCTAGGAAAATGTAAAATCAGTGATAGTCCTTTTGGCCTACACTGTAAAAATGATATTTAGAATTTAAACACATTTCTAAACACTTAATTGTATCCACTTTTTTCACATGTTTAGCCTCATAGATTGTGCTTTTTCTGTGATGTGTGTTTGAATGCTAAAAACAGGTGTCAAAAAGCTAAACACACGTTTAGCTTTGTGACACGTACAGAGGATGGCCGTTTATCATTTAAACACAGTACATTCCTAAACGCGTTTATAAATTATTTGCTAAACATGTGGAAAAGGTGGGTACAATTAAAGTGTTTAGAAATTTGTTTAAATTCTAAACACCGTTTTTAAAGTGTTAGGCCGAGTCTTCCAACAATTTTAAACGGGGATCTTTTGTATTTTATTTATTTATTTTGAGGTGATTCTCTTTAGAATAAAATGCGGGATGTTAAATTATAACCCCATCAAAGAATTTATATTTTTTTCACCGTTCATATTTCTGTTAAGAAAATTGTGGATAAATAGTGTAGTTTCAAAATAATATTTTTTATTTATTAATTTTTTTTTTGGTTCGTGTTTTTAAAATTGTTGTTAAGATTAAGAAATCATTTCCCTGAGCAGACTCAATAAAATGATAGGATGAAATAGCTCACAACTACTAGAGAGCCTCTTGAATGCAATTCGAATCCCACGCCGTGTGCTTGCTTAGCTCACTCTAAATAATTGTACCAAAAATATGTACATATCACACTCAATAATCTTGTTTGCTGTGTAATCATAAAATAATATTGAGCCAATTAATTTGAATACAAGAGAAAAAAACGAGACAGTCTCCACAAATAAAAATGTTACGTTTTTATTTGTATATTTACAAGTTAATTTCTGTGTATAATATACTTGATAAATACCAGCAACTGTTTAACAATCTGTATAATGATAGCAAAGAATTGCAAAAAGCGACTATTTATGATTGGTCTGTTAAATAATACTGAGCACGAAAATGCTGATACAAGGATAGGCCGACTAGACAGTCTGTGTGAATTACATAATCGACACAATGTAGGGCAGCATGGACCAAATTTCCTGTATACAAAGTATGGTGGCTAAGAGAGGCCTCACAAATCAGGCAAATCTTCATACCCCTTTGTGAAAAAGTCGTTTAAAACATAGCGCGGCAGAATTCCAATCAATCCAGCAATTTGGGCTGCAATTGGACATCGTTTCATAGCACACACACAAAAAAACTAGAGATTCAGAGTTTGTCTCGACACAAACTCTAGGTGTTCGGGAGGATGTAAGATCAAATTGGGGTCAACTTTGTTTAAATATTTTGTGACAATTAACGATCTGTACAATGGTGCAAAAAATTTAAATTTACCTCTTGTGGTTGCTGAGATATGATCTTTTTAAATATTAAGCTTTGACTTCCGGTTTGGACAGGAAGTAAGGTCAAATTGGGGTCATATTTTTGTAAATATATTTTGACAATTAGCGATCTGTACAATGGTACAAAATTTGTGAATTTACCTCTTGTGGTTGTTGAGATATAATTTTTTTAAATATTAAATCTTGACTTCCGGTTTGGACAGGAAGTAAGGTCAAATTGGGGTCATCTTTTTGTAAATATCTTTTGACAATTAACGGTCTGTACAATGGTATAAAAATTGTGAATTTACCTGTTTTGGTTGTTGAGATATGATTTTTTTAAATATTAAACTTTGACTTCCGGTTTGGACAGGAATTAAGGTCAAATTGGGGTCACCTTTGTGTAAATATATATCGACAATTAACAATCTATACAATGGTGCAAAAATGTCAATTTACTACTTGTAGTTGTTGATATATGATTTTTTTAAATATTAAACTTTGACTTCCGGTTTGGACAGGATGTAAGGTCAAATTGGGGTCACCTTTTTGTAAATATTTTTTGACAATTCACGATCTGTACAATGGTACAAAAATTGTGAATTTACCTCTTGTGGTTGTTGAGATATGATAGTTTTTAATATTAAACTTTGACTTCCGGTTTGGACAGGAAGTAAAGGTCAAATTGGGGTCATGTTTTTTTAAATATTTTTGACAATTAACAATCTGTACAATGGTGCAAAAACTCTGAATTTACCTCTTGTGGTTGTTGAGATATGGTTTTTTTTTATGTTAAACTTTGACTTCCGGTTTGGACAGGAATTAAGGTCAAATTGGGGTCACCTTTGTGTAAATATTTTTCGACAATTAACAATCTATACAATGGTGCAAAAATGTCAATTTACTACTTGTGGTTGTTGATATATGATTTTTTTAAATATTAAACTTTGACTTCCGGTTTGGACAGGAAGTAAGGTCAAATTGGGGTCACTCACAACTCGAGTTTCATCTACTTGTTACATGCCAAGTTTCAAGTTCATGTGAAGTTTGCAAGTATGTGTTTTTTTGTGGACAGACGTCGGGGAGAAGAAGAAGAAGAAGAAGAAGAAGAAGAAGAAGAAGAAGAAGAAGAAGAAGAAGAAGAAGAAGAAGAAGAAGAAGAAGAAGAAGAAGAAGAAGAACAAGAACAAGAACAAGAAGAACAAGAACAAGAACAAGAACAAGAACAAGAACAAGAACAAGAAGAAGAACAAGAACAAGAAGAACAAGAACAAGAAGAACAAGAACAAGAAGAACAAGAACAAGAAGAACAAGAAGAAGAACAAGAAGAACAAGAACAAGAAGAAGAAGAACAAGAAGAAGAAGTAAAAAAATTTAAAAAACGTACAAAAACAATAGGTGTTTCGGGTACATACCCGAACACCTAATTATAAATTCCGACGCGCAGGTCTGAGGCGACGCGCACGGAGACGCACAGGGGTTCGAATCCTTGAGGATAGGTTTTTTTTATCCGCGTCCCCACAACCACAATGATGTTTGCCTAGGGGATTACCAATGCAATAATCCATCCAATAATAATTCTGCCAGGCTTGTTATAAAATTAGATCATATTTTTGCATACCGGTACATTTTCAACCGTGCATAATAATATAATTTTTAAAAAACACCTGGTCCAGATATGAATACTTTATAATTCTCCATATGTTTTTTTTAAATATGCCTTACATTACATTACAGAGCATCTAGAATATTAAATCTTCCAGGGCCTCGCCTGATTCCATTCTACAATACTGAATCACGATGGATTTTAGCCAAATGTTTTTTTTCCGCAGCCGAATGCTCATGTAACACTGTCAATTCAATATTATTTTGGTGTTAAGAAATCATTTCCCTAAACAGACTCAACAATATGATAGGATGAAATAGCTCACAACCACCGTTCATATTTCTGTAAAGAAAATTGTGGATAAATAGTGTAGTTTCAAAATAATATATATAATATATTTTTTTTTAACTTTTTGTTCGTTATTTTAAAAAAATAATAAAATAAATAAATTGTTGTTAAGATTAAGAAATCATTTCCCTAAGCAGACTCAATAAAATGATAAGATGAAATAGCTCACAACTACTCATAGAGAGCCTCCTGAATGCAATTCGAATCCCACGCCGTGTGCTTGCTTAGCTCACTCTAAATAATTTTACCAAAAATATGTACATATAATACTCAATAATCTTGTTTGCTGTGTAATCATAAAATAATATTGAGCCAATCGATTTGAATAAAAGAGAAAAAACGAGACAGTCTCCGCAAATAAAAATGTTACGTTTTTATTTGTATATTTACAAGTTAATTTCTGTGTGGGTACCATAATTGCTGCGAGGGCCGAATTGAACCCAGCCACTGGGGATGTACAAGCCAGTGCATGCTTAGTGCCGGTCCCAAGCCCGGATAAATGGGACAGTTGCGTCAGGAAGGGCATCCGGCGTAAAACCTATGCCAAATCAAATATGCGGATCATGATCCGCTGTGGCGACCCCTAACGGGAGCAGCCACAAGTTAATTTCTGTGTATATACTTAATAAATACCAGCAACTGTTTAAAGGTACACACCGCCCTAAAATTGCAAAAAATGGGCTTGATAGAATGATAGATAATCATTTTTGGAAGGTTTTCTTAAAAAAACAAAATCCAGGTATCATGTAATTACCGAGAAATGTCCAAAAAACAACAATAAGGTCAAAGGTCACGTATACTCATTTCCAGTTGTCTACATGACCATGAAACCCGTACGGCAATTGCCGATTGTATTTAGACTGGTACCTCTGCATTGCATACTGTTGTGATTGTAACAAGAGGAACAAGGTTCCAGTCTGTACATTTTGTATATGTTGTAAACACACGAACGATCACAGAATTCCTGGATTCGATTGTAACCAGGTGCACGTCGACGTCCAAGATCATCCAAAAAGTGATGAAAATGCCTAATAGGCTTGATAGACATTGGATCAACTATGGAGAAAGGCATAGACTGAACAAACCAGTACTTAGCAGCATCTGTCTGGACATACTGGATTCTGGGTGAGCATCTCAATCATGATCAATATTATTAATTTATTACTTATATTACTTTATTAGGTTGCATTGCTATTGATTGGTAGACAGTACATGATGTACAGGACTGTACATGATGAACACAATCATGACAATGTCCCCTGGCAATGATGTGAAATTGCCCTAACCCCTGATTACATACTCTACATATTTGACAGGAAAAAATGTTGAAAGGGAAGCTTTAATTTTGGTTTAGAAATTAGATTCTCATATTCTCAAAATATTATCAAACATTTTTATTTGGTCAGGACACAGGCCTTATGACCAAATTAATTTGTCCGAAGTGCTTTTATCTTAGAGAGAGAGAAAAAAGTAATTATGTAAAAAATACAAGAAGTTACCAGATATAACTTTGTGAAACACGAGGGGGAGCACCTATTTTTAATAAATTTTCACAGGTTAGTTTTTATGCTATTTTTCGTGAGATCTAATTAACATTAGTTAACATGTTACAGGGTTGAAGTTAATGTTCATTATCAAATACCAATGATGAACATTTCATTTAGTTTTAATGGTTGTTTATTAAAAAAAATTAAGATTTAGTATTATTTTTTGCAACATGTATAGCAGTATTGGCATTTCAGTCCAAGAGAAGGGGTCTATCTGATAACCACCTTTCCATTCCATATCAGTTAAATAATGTTTTACCTTATTTCACAGTGATTGTTGTAATGTTGATACATTTATTTAAATCTAAGCCCTTACTCCTCTTTTCACTCTTAAATCTTTTTCAGAAAGAGGACAGAAACATCTTGCTACTTCAGCTATGCAGAATTGATGCTGGGTGTGATTCTCGACATAATGAAGCACCAGTCTTCGGTCAATGGAATTGGTAATTTGGAATCAAACATATGTCTGGGCCCCTTACATTTATTGTTTGTTTGCCCCTCCCCCTCCCCAGTTCTTGGATTCTATAGTGCTGCAATGATTGTTCAAATAATTTCAGAAAGCAAATGTGTTGGTTCATCACCAGTGGCAGTACATGCCATCACCGAGAACCAAGCATTTTATTCCAAAATTACCGATTCCAATGACAGCCCCTGAATGTCACCCATTCTGAAATGTCACTAAATCGTAAATACAGAGCTACATTTATTATGCAGATTGATTCTGTTTTCTTTTCAACAAAGGATCATGGTTGGGTTCATTTACACTGAAGTCATTTCACTTGTTACATTGTGTAAGGCCATGTACACTCATTGTTAGATTCTTTATAATAGGTTAAACAGGTCAGCAAAGTGGTTTCAATTGATTGTGGGGGGGGGGGGGGAGTGAAACCACAAAAGTCAAGTCATGAAACCAAATGGACAAATAAAATAAATATGTATTTCATTGTTTTATTAGCAATTTACAAGCACCCGTACAACTCTTGATTATTTCAATGTCTAAACATTTATGTACAAAATGGCATCTGATCTTTAGCTTGTAATTTTATAGATTGGATGCAGCTACAGACATTTTGCCAATCATGTGTACAACCTTGAAAATGTAAAAATCAATGTAGAATTTGTTTTCAAATTTTATAAATGATTTTTAATTATTTGCAGTATAGGTGAAAACAAAGACAATTTATAAGCATGTCACAATAAGGAGATGCTTGATTACTATCATTGTCAATTTATCATTATATTTTTGTTCATTATAAACTTGAGTTGAAAGTGAAGTATATTATAAATAATTAAAGATCACTCTCGGTATATAAACATGCAGTCCATCTATTAAATTTATTTTTGTACAAGACTTAATACCAAGACATAAATACCAACGTTGGCTTCATCTAAATCTGCAATTTGAAGGTTTTTCCATAAACAAAATGAAAAGGGCAAGCAATTATTAGATTTGGTAAAGTGGATGTAATTACATTTAATTTTGTTTGAATTGTCAATTGGCTAATTACAATTTGTGGCCTTACTCTTCTGCCGTTGGCAGGGGAAAAGGGAAAGCACGGATGCAAGCTTTCTTGCAACTTTATCATGTAGTATTTATAAGCTTGTTTTCTACTGAAAGACAAATTAGCTGATATCCATACAAGCTTTGAAGACTGCAGACATTAGCTATTTGACATAAGCTGCATTGTTTCTTCTCCACCCAACTACTATACGGCTGTGCTTTGAGTAGACTCTGTGATACCTGATACATGAACATGGATGAAATGCACAATTATTAGCCAACTTTCTATTATGTTCCATGAAGCGAAAATTATTGACAGCCTGGAAATGGAAATATCAAGACTGTAAAGACTCTTCTCTCACAGGGTAACTTTTCCTTGGTAAAGAAAAACAAAAAGAAAAGGGAAATATTTATATGCTCCTCCATGCTTCAGTGTCTTCAGCAACCCCCAGCTCCCCCCCCCCCCAATCAATTTATTCCCCACTTCCTGTCCTTTGAATTTGAAGCCAAGTTTAATCCAGTTACTACCATAAATTGTGACTTTATGCCCATAATAACGCTGAATAAGTTGATCTGGCTACCTATATGTTGATTTATCATCTGGCATGGTTTTTGAAAAGCATGTGTTGGGCTAGTGTCAATATCATTATGCATATAAAGAGGTTTGTGGTAGTACCATGTAACTATCTCTACAGTTTAATAGTGTTGGCTCTTAGAATAACCAGTGGTGAGATAACTTGAAATTTCCATCGGTATACTCTGATCATCTTCATCCCCCTCAAGACAATCAGAGTATACTGATTGAAACATAAAGTAATGTCACTGCCAGTTCTTCTCAGAACCAATGCTATTTACTACTCTTGAAAGATAATTACTCTTACTCCTACTGTTCTTCAACCATGTGAAGCCTCAAAATATTTCAACATTTTCAAGGTAGTACAGAATACTAATAGAGTAATTTGTTTGAGTGTGTGTGTGTGGGGGGGGGGGTTGAGGGCTGTCAGTTGCCTTGAAACATTTTCATGTTATACCTGCAATTTTTGGCAATTGTTGTGGGTCTTGAAAGTAGGACATGTCCTCTATACTTCCTAGAAACTTTTGATTGGATGGCACCCGTAACAAACCTGAAGTTGATATAGGCCTAGTAGGTAATCTTCTTGAGAAAACTCTTATTCAGTGGAATGTCTGCTAGTAAGTGGGATGTTGTAGGATTCCGTTTACTGACCCCCATTCACATACGTATGTGACATGATGAACTGAGCATTCGTCTCTGTCTCCATCTCCCTTCATCTCATCTATGGACCAAACATGAACAAACATAATGTATATAATCTTACAAAAGAAAGATTACGTTGAACTGATTACTCTAGCAGTTGAGAAATGAAACTGACCACAAAGACATAAATAACAAAATAGCCAGTAATAATTAACACATGTAAAGCTACTTTGACTAATTATTAGTGCTACAGTACACTTATCATTCACACACACAATTCAAATTATAACCAATGTTGTACTTTCCCTTTAAGAGGACAACGGTCATGATCAACAGGGCATGGAATCGGAGTGCTAGTTTTAGATTATCTTGGTGACTGAAAATAATATCCCACATGATAAGGTCATACTATCATTGCTGCTGCATAAATGAGCCAGTAAGTTTCAGTCACTGTGTTCATCTTAAACTAGGACACTGATACCATGCCCTGTTGAAAGTCTGCTCTGATCGTGATATTGTCCCTTTAATATGGACAAGTTAACATTAAAGATGGACTACAACGGAATAATGATAAGTGCTGTATTGCTGTTTTCGTTCGAGAAATGTGTAATGATTACTAACATATTATTATTATTCAATAAAACTTGTTCCTTCATGCAAAAAAAAACTCAATTTGATCGGCGTTCTACGACCCAGAAAAGCCCAGTTTCACCAAAAGCCCTCAACTCATGAATAATTCATACTTCGTGTGTGACGTAGCACCCATGACGCTTTGTTACCCGCCCCACGCACAACAGTCGATCGTGTGTACTGTATGCATTTACCATACATGTGCGGAACAACAGCGGACAAGCGACATCTTCTAGACCGAAAAACAGCGAAAATGTCCGATAGCAGCGAATATTGGGAAGATCACAGTATAGATGAGGAAGAGGAGTTTCATATAGGCACTTCTGAGGATAGTGATGTCAGCTGTAACGATGAGGGGAGCTCCCCAGACGAGAGAGAAGGCGAAGACGATGACGAACAAGTCAAAGTACGCCGGTGGCGCTGAACCATACCGGTTCGAGCCACTTGCGGCGCCTGCAGTTGACCAGCCCGGTGACGGTGATCGTCAGGCCGAAGACGACGAACCAAATCCTGATGATAGACGACTAAACACAGACTGGTAAGCCCACAAAATGATTAATGAATGAAATACTGAATGATGCTTCGTTTGATCAATTCGTTTCTGCTGTACAAAAATAGTTGTAGGCTATACTTGACAAAAACATGAACGAACATGATGGAGACCCAAGGTACATAATGTGTACAATTGTACATGTGTACAATACATGTTACAGTGGAAATTTGGGGGTAATTACTATGTCTTGCGTATTATGATTTGTTGGCAATATTAGCCAGTATTTATGAAGACATGATGGGAAAGTAATCACTGCTCAAAATTCAAATAAAATCATGATCTTTTACCATCATGCTTTAAGCATAATTGACATTTAGTCTTTCCCTTCAAATCAAAGGTTGTAGCCCCCTGCACAATTAAAATGTTTGATCTGCCCATGGAAAAATGTATTCCTTCGTGATGTACCTGTCCTTGATCAGTTCATGGGGGATGTATTTCAAGATCAATTTTTAAGTAGTGCAACCCCAATGACAAAGTTACTAAAATTATATTTTCCAAACTTGTTTTTTTTGTAATAGGTGTTCGTGTGGACATTGTGTTCTTCAGCCTTCGCTCGCAAACTGTATATGTTGCAAAGAAGTTGAGAAGACAGAGAACATGATGCGGCAGCTGGACATCAAAGTGGATGATCCCAACCAGTGCCTTACCATCCATGATTGGTTTGATGCGATCTGCCTCCACCCAGAAGTGCTTGCAACAGCGTATCTTCAGAGATGCAGTTGAAGGAACGCTTGACCAGTAAGTGATTTGAGTGTTGACTGAATGTACAAAGCCAATGTACCATCAATTTCAATTAATATTTTAGAGCAATGTCAGTTTTGAATGATCTGCATATCAAGCAGATTACTTTTGATTGACCAGAATGAGCACCGGTGTTGACTTCAGACATGGAGGAAAAAATAGATTTTTTCCTCCATGCTTCAGAGTAACCGCACACAACTGAATATGACCTTGGTTGACCCACGTGCATCTATATCTTATTGTACATGCATTACATGTATGTAATTGTTTACTTTTGATCATGATTGCCTTTTGGTATGGTTATAGTGTTATAGCATTTCAGTTTCACATGGTGTTAACGTAAACAATATCGATACTCCACCATGCAAATCACAAATCTTATGTTTATAATTTTGTCTGATTTTTTGTTTTGTTTTACAGAAAATATCGCCATGTTGCATATCGGCAAGTGGTGAGGTGGTGTTGGGGTTATCTTGGCCGTTTCAACCGGGTGCCACTGCCATCATGTGTAATGGACGCAATCCGCAGGACGTTCCCAAACCCTGATGGACAGTACAAAGGATTTTCGTATCCACCACTGGATTAGGCCGATTTGCTTTGTTTTATTTTTTAAATTGGTAACATTCTTCCCAAGTTATAATGATCTGGAGGGAGTTGCAAATTATTTTGTGCGTTCATAAACCATGATCAATGGCAGAATCAATTACGTGTGTATTTCATTTTGTGTCTTTTCGGGGGGGGGGAGAAGTTGATTAATTTAGCACTAATGTGAAATAAACTTGTTTTATGTTGCCAACAATACACTATGGTAAAAACATTACAAATTCGGTATGGCAGAAAGATGCCAAGAACTGAAAATTTTACAAGACCTTAGTACTTTCGAATAAATGACAAGACAAAATATGTATGTATTTGCAACCAACAATTGAGTTTATTTTTGAGGTTAAAATATCAAAATTAAAAGTTGCCTCTTGATGACGAAAACAACTTAATCAAAATCCTGTACATACTTGTTTGGAACTTGGCCATTGTTCTGTTAAACTGAACTGGAAATCCTTTGAAATTCGTTTCACACTTGCTGCTCTTTTCCCAGGAAAAACTTACAATCAGCATAACTCTACTGCTGAGCAGGTTCAGATTTTCTTGGATTAAAGCTAATTCAATTAGGTTTTTTGGCTTTGCATCACAAAAGGGAGAAGTGTGACAAAAACTAATATTGTAAATCTCATGTTGGTAAATCTCATGTACTTCTGCCTATAAAACTTAAAACTTGTTCTGAGTGTACAGTGGCAATAAATTGTAAAATACAAGAATAGAATAACAATAAATGTGTACAGGCCATGTCATTCTGTCTTCAATCAAATATTAATTTAAAAAAATATAAAAGACATGTATGTAGCACCAAATCCATTTGAATAAAATGCTCCCAGGCCCTTTAAATATAATAAAATAACCTAAAGTAACAATAGCAAAGATTATAAAAGATTAAATACATGGGAGCCAGATAAAGTCATAAAAACAGGCAAATATCAGCAGGGGCGGATCCAGGAATTTTGGCATGAAGGTGAAATCCTTTCGTGTATTATTCACGAACTACCATTCCTTTGATATCGCAGGATCCCGCGGAAATTGAAAAAAATGAGTCTCTGGATTCTTAATACTATTTCTAGTGCATCCACCAACAACACATGAAGTCGGCATTATAACTGTTAGACAACAACGTCGAAAAAAAGCTTCATAAAAACTTCATGCCTCTGCTGACGCATGAAAACGCATGTATAATATACACGGAAGTAACATGGCGTCTTCTGTTTACTCTCGGGTGCTCATGGGTTATACGTCATCCCTTTTCGCTGGTTTACAAGTCCGCTGGTACTATATCGTGGATTTCATAGTGGATTTTCAATGGGTCTTTGTCGGGAACCAGTGCAGGGCGGGAAATTTCTAAAATCGAAGAAGCGGGGTCTAATTTTTTCGGTCAAATTGCAACAAAATTATAAAAGAGAAAAACATGACCACAACAATAAATTGTTACCTGAACACAACATAAACAAGGTTCGATAGTCAATTTAATGTGAGAGTTCTCGTTGTAGTCCATCTTTAAGCATGCACAAGGGGAAAAAACCTGAATGCACAACTTCATTTTTTCTAAATGAGAAATTGTTTCTGTAAATCTGATTTTGTTTGATAGAAAAACAAATATTTACATCAACCACGTTTTCTATATATACACAAAAATTATGGGATGAAAAAAAATAATCTGAATCAATCGAAGATTTACTCTACCTTGGCAATGCTTTGGAGCTGTGAATACTGGAAATGGAATCAGGTGAACTCTACATGGTGTTGATGCAAGTGAAAATACTGGCAGTGATGTTTTCTCATACTATAAAACAAAACATAACAGCTAATGAAATAATGGTGGATATGATAGACATGGTGCATATTAAAAATCCAATTAAATATAACTCGTACTCGTACTCGTACTCGTTTAGGGGAATAATGGTACCTGATGCTATTTCCTCCAGTCCATGTTTGAATTTTCACCATGACCCCTTTTGACCATCTTCCCCATAAAATATCCGGGTATCGATGGTGGAAATTACAACTAATTCACTGGAAATTGTTCTGCTTTCTAATCTAAACTATATCTCATAATTATCATGTCTGTATTGTAAAAATCATCACAATATCATTGGGCCTTGGCTATAGGAACTATCACAAATAAAGTGATGGCTAACAGAAATTCATCATAAGAGTTCAGCAATATTTCTCTTTTATTACTCTTACCTGTCCAACAATAATCCTACAAATGCAACATTATTCATGGTATCATCATGGTCACCATCACGTTCAACAATCAAATCCCTGAGTGTTTGCCATCATTTGAGGTTGGCTGGCCCGTCAATGGTCGCCAGGCATGCATCGTTTTTTTGCCGTAGACGGTGAGCCTTTCTTCGCCCAGCCCCCGGTCAGCCTTTCTTCGCCTAGCCCCCGGTCGGTCGAAATTCTGGCGTTGATTTTGACAGATGGCCTTCCAAACTGAACAGTTTTTGTCACTTTATTGGTGTTGGTATGATGATGGGGCTGTGACGATGTTCCGAATGAATGCGTCATTGGTGTTTCCAAAACTAAACTCGCTGGCAGTATCATAATTCAAAATACCCGACACGAAAAGCACCACAGTGGTCGAGATCTAGACCCTGCTTTACGCTTCCACGCAAAAAGTGTTCATATATTTATGGCCTAACCATGTACCAGTGGGCTCACGCCTTGGGCGCTTTGCCGCGCTGGCGCCCATGGCTGTACTGGTACAGTCTTGGTTCGGTTCCCGGTGTCTCGGGAAAGTGCCAAGACTTTCGTCTTTTTGTCGATTTTGACAATTTTCACCCATTATTTCAAAATCATTTCACTTTTGTCATGTATCAATGAACTATAAAAAATAATTATTCTTGAATTTGGTTCAGTAATAAACTTTTTAAACGTCAGAAAGTGCGACTATAACTTTTGTCCTCGTGAGTTTTCTGGACAAATTTTGGTTCAAGAAAGTCACATGACATTGGTTTTTGTACAATAACAGAAAAACGACGCATTTTTCAGGGGGACTTGTGTGGACAATTATATTCTACTTTTGAAAGATCTTTCCAACCATATATGTAAAACAATGAAATGTTGAGGGGCGTTTTTTATCGCCCAATTTCGCGCGACAAAGGCGGTGTGTATCTTTAACAATCTGTATAATAATAGCAAAGAATTGCAAAAAGATTAAGAAATCATTTCCCTAAGCAGATTCAATAAAATGATAGGATGAAATAGCTCACAACTACTCATAAGGAGCCTCCTGAATGCAATTCAAATCCCACGCCGTGTGCTTGCTTAGCTCACTTTAAAATGGACTTAAAGGGGCAGTATCGTCACGACCAACAGGACATGGAGTCGGTGTGCTTGTTTTAGATTAACTCAGTGACTGAAAATAATTTTCCACATGATAAGGTCATTACCGTTGCTGCTGCATAAATGAGCCAGTAATTTTCAGTCACTGTGTTCATCTTAAACTAGGACACTGATTCCATGCCCTGTTGAAAGTCTGCTCTGATCGTGACGATACTGCCTTTTTAAAATCACATTTTATAACCTGAATTAGGTCACAAATGCTCACACAGAGCCTCCTAAATGCACAATTATTTCGGGTCTTTCTTGAGCGCGCGGCCCCTGGACCCAACGGCGTGAGCTCACTTTGTTCGCTTGCTGGCTCTGCTTGCTGAATTAATGGACTCACTTGTATCTTTATATAAGAGGTGATGGATGTAGCAAATATGTCAGATGATCTATTTTTAAATGATCAAGGTAGACTTGAATTTTTCGTAAATATAATGTTTGGGTTAGAATTTCATTATGACAGAAGTTATACCTGAAAACACTTTAACTTTCTTTCTGTACGCATTATGGAAACACTATATGGCGGGGTGCCATGGCCTAGCAGTCTAGTGCATCAGACTTGTGTTCTGATGATTGAGTCGTCAGAATGTGGGTTCGAATCCTGGCCGCGACCATGGTACTTGTGTTCTTGAGCAAGGCACTTCTTCTTCTTCACCCAGGGGGTATAAATGGGCGGAAAAAGCTTCTGATGCGCTCTGGTAGCTCGGGGCTGTATACTCCCCAGGGAGCTGAGAAAGCTTAAGGGTTGATATTGGCCCGATGACCAGGGAATGTAAAAATGCCTTGTATCCTTTGGCAATTTGGCGCTCTATAAATCCAATTATTATTATTATTATATTTTTTTGCGGACTACGAAAATCTGTTACATATTTGTTTTAATGTTTTACCAAATGTTGCTTGCCAGACGACAACATTTTTATTAAGATCAAATCACTTCATTATTATTTCTCAGGATGATGACTTGTACAAACTTTACACCAGATAAGCTTTAGATAATATTTGTTAATTAGATAATCTGGTAACGATATTGTACCTTCACTTATCGCCCGTGTTTAACCAGCAATTTCCAGAAATTGTTATTTTCATTGGAACACCGATAAATTTCTTTTAGAAATGGTTATAGGAATGTGATGACCTCGCACTGTGTTCGCAGACCACGCGAGATCCAATCTAAATCCGCTTACCCTACGGACCAACCAACCATGGTGTAATAAAGGTGCGAATTGAAGGGTGATTTATTTCGTGTTTTTGACAACGCCATTTTCGGACTTTTTAGTATGGCAATCGATTTTTTTTCTTGCAAATAGCATTCCAACTGTTTGAGTCAAACATAATTATTAAAATATAATAAATGTTCTATATATAGAAAATGTTTTAACTATTTCCTGCATGTCAAACATATGTAAACAATGTTTGATTTTATTTTGGTCCCAAATTTTGCCGAGCGTTGTCAGTCTGTTATGCATAATGGCGAACGACGGTATTGTAATGGTTGCGCAATCATCATGACCTCTGGAGCTGAGGTGACGCGTACATTACAGCAGAAAACGTTCCACTCCAAGTCTGCATTGAATGACCACAACCAGCGAACCCACAATTTGAATATGATGCTTTTTCCAACGTAATTGTTTATTGTTTGGTGGTTGACGTGTTGCTTAACCAATAAGATCACGCCGCAGCGCAATGCGATCAACCAATCAGCATTTCGATATTGGCAAAGAATGCACGCACTGCATGCATAATGTCGCTGGTACTCTGCGCCAGGATTGATGTGATCTGAGTATATATAAATAACGAATGGGGACAACGACATTAGAATCAGACATTTTTCGCAGCTCGATCATAGAGAACCCGCCATCATTATAGTCTCAGCGAACAACCAAGATGGCACGTACTAAGCAAACTGCTCGAAAATCTACCGGAGGAAAAGCTCCTCGCAAGCAGCTGGCCACCAAGGCGGCCCGCAAGAGCGCCCCATCCACCGGGGGAGTCAAGAAGCCTCACCGTTACAGGCCCGGTACCGTGGCTCTCCGTGAGATCCGTCGCTACCAGAAGAGCACAGAGCTTCTCATCCGCAAGCTGCCCTTCCAGCGTCTGGTCCGTGAAATCGCTCAGGATTTCAAGACCGAGCTCCGCTTCCAAAGCGCTGCCATCGGCGCCCTTCAAGAGGCCAGCGAGGCTTATTTGGTGGGTCTTTTCGAGGACACCAATCTGTGTGCCATCCATGCCAAGAGGGTTACCATCATGCCCAAAGACATCCAGCTAGCCCGACGCATCCGTGGCGAGCGTGCTTAGCCTTAGGAGTTCATTCCAAGCGCAAAGAATAAACCGGCTCTTTTCAGAGCCACCACATTTTCCAAAAAGAGATTATTTCATTGTCTGATTGCTTTGTTTTATAAAACCATAATGATATTGTATTATGTATTGTATTATGTCTGTTTACTGTCTGTGGGTCATCATGAAGTGTACGAATACGACGCTCATTTGTTTCATTCATGCGGGGTTTCAAACAGCAAAGGTCACCTATCGCAGGCACGCTGTGCACCTGCTGTACAGCTGATCCCATGTGCTTGTGTCCTTGAGCAAGACACTTCACTGTACAGTGCTCCTCTTCACCCAGGAGTATAAATGGGTACTTGTGAACGTAGAGGTTGATATTGTGGTTGGAAAAGCTCCTGAAGCGCTCTGGTAACTCGGGGCTGTATACTCCCCAGGGAGCTGAGAAAGTTTATAAGGATTGATATTGGCCCGATGACCAGGGATAATAATGTAATAATAATAATAATAATAATGAACATTTATATAGCGTCCATCCATGAAACATGCTCCTGGGCGCTTAACAAAAAAAGACCTAAAAGATTAAACGTTATTACATGTAAAATTACAGTTATAAACATCAATTCAGTAAGTTAATCAAATTAAAATTAAAATTAAACCAAGTCAAGAAATTAGATCAAAAATTAAATTAAATTACAGAACAAAACGGGCCCCAAAAATGTAATATCAAATGTTGCTATATAAAAATTACAACTATAAACATCAATTCAGTAAATTAATAAAATTACATTAAGTCAACATGTACACACTACAAATTTTTTAACCTTTTGTGTCAATATACATTATGATATACATTAATTAGTGGTTTAAAAAAGCATATTTAAAAAGATGTGTCTTAAGATGACCAGCTTTAAAACTTTCCACATTGATGGCTTCCCTAATCTGCCTAGGAAGCTGGTTCCACAGGTGAGGACCGGTAACAGAGAACATCCTATCACCTGCAGATACCAGTCTCGCTCTGGGGCGTGTCAACAGAGTCACATCACTTGCAGAACGGGTGGACCTAACAACAGGCTTAGTAGTAACAAGATCACAAATATACTCAGGGCAAAGACCATTCAAACATTTAAAAATAAGCAAGCACACCTTAAACATAATACGATACTTAACAGGAAGCCAATGTAACTGCATTAGAGTTGGAGTGATGTGTTCTTACTTCTTGGTACCAGTAGGTAACCTAGCGGCCGAATTCTGAACTCGCTGTAAGGGGACAAGGGTGGTGTCGGGGAGACCAGATAGAACAGCATTACAATAATCAATACGAGAAGTGACTAACATATGGATTACTTGTTCTGTAGCCTGACGACCTATAAACCTCTTAATCTTGCTAATATTGTACAAGTGATACATGGCTATACGAGAGACAGATTTGATGTGAGATTGCATATTCAAATTTTTTTCAAATGTCACACCAAGAGTCTTGACTTCAGGCACTGGTTTGATATCATGAGAACCAATCGAAACAGCTATTTGTGGTACTTTCTTCAAAGACGATGATAAGCCAATGATCAGGACGTCTGTCTTTTCGTCGTTAAGTTTGAGATAATTTGATGCCATCCAGCGTCTGCATGATGTCGTTGCAGCACGCTTCCAACTGTCTATTTTTGTCACATACGTCACGTTGAGTAGGAGTTGCGGAGATGTAAAGCTGAGTATCATCAGCATAAAAATGATGCCTGAGATTATGGCGACGGATGACATCACTAAGTGGTAGTAAATAAATATTGAACAAAATAGGACCTAGTACTGATCCTTGTGGTACACCAAACTCAAGCGGAAACGAAGCACCCTCCAATGATCTGGTGATCTTAAGTTTCTGACTGCGGCCCAATAAGTAAGAGGAAAACCAATTCAAGCTTTCCTGTGATAATCCGATATGTGACTTTAGTCTTTGCAACAATATTTTGTGATCAAGTGTATCGAATGCTGCACTGAGATCAAGAAGAACCAGAATAGACACTTTTCCTTCATCGGTATTCTGCAGTAGATCATTTTGCACACAAACAAGTGCAGTTTCAGTGCCATGGAAACGTTTGTATGCTGACTGAAAGTAGTCATGAAGGCAATGCTGCGACATATGACTCATGAGTTGTTGACCAACAACTTTTTCTAGTATCTTGGAGCAAAATGATAAGTTAGTGACTGGTCTGTAATTCTTCAGCTGATCTGCCTGGTCAGCCTTCAGATTACGCACCTTCGGAATTGGCATGATTGTTGCTGATTTTAATGCATTTGGGAAAACTCCACTAATAATTGAGGAGTTGACGATCGACGTGACTATCGGCGCAATGTCGGGAAGACAGATCTTCAGGAGGCTGGTTGGTAGAGGGTCCATACAAGAAGACTTCGGAGGGGACTTACGAATAATCATCTCAATCTGCGATTGTGAAACAGTTTCTAAGTTCAATTCACATCCGACAGGAAGTTCAGGAGCAGGGTCAGCAGAATCCCCAGGCTGGTTGTTACTCTCACACTTGGTCCTAATGGCGCGTATTTTATCCTGGAAGAAGCAGCCGAAACGGTTATGCCCCGTTCCCACTATCACGATTCGCGCCACGATTGAAATCGTGGTCTTAATCGTGGAGTAATCGTGGTGATCCTATCAGATCTTATCAGATCTTGAGGTCAGTCGTGGCAATCGTGTTGATCGTAGAACATGTTTGGACGGTTCAAAAATTTTCTACGATCAACACGATTAATTTTTAATCGTGATCATCGCATGAGATCGTATTGGATCGTAACAAAGCGCGACAGATCGCATCTAATAGTGCTTCGAAATCGTGGTGATCGGGATCAACCTTGGACAAGACAAACACCACGTTGTCATCATCCTCAACTCCTGCCATCATCAATGATTGTGGGTTGTAGTCTTCACTCTGTAGAAGTTCAAGAAACAATGAAGTCCATGGTCAGTCGGGCTGTATATGTACCCGTCGGGGTTCAATCGTGGCTCAAATCGTGATCACTCTCCATCCCGACCGTGAAAGACATCGCCACCACAATCGTATCCGATCGCAAAAGAGCGCATCGGTTCGTGATGATCGTATCGGAACGTATCCGAACGTATCTGCACGTATCAGATCGTCCAAAATCGGGGACCCCGATCGTGTCAGATCGGGACACAATCGTGGACTCAATCGGGACAATCCTATCGGAACGTATCTGATCGTATCTGAACGGGAGACCAGATCGTGACAGATCGTGTCATCTGAAATTGACCAATCGTGCCTATATCGCATCCAAGCGCACCAAATCGTACCAGAACGTATCGACTCCTGAAAGTAATTGACTTTCGTTCCCTCTGTGGCTTACTGACGTCAAGATTACAGGTTATAAGTGAATAGTCAGAGATGGCTGGGTCAAACACATCGATGGAATTGATGTTGTTCTGGCCGGAGAAATGCCTTCTATCCTTTGGCAATTTGGCGCTCTATAAATCCAATTATTATTATCATATTTTTTGCGGACTACGAAAAACTGTTACATATTTGTTTTAATGTTTTACCAAATGTTGGTTGCCAGACGGCAACATTTTTATTCAGATCAAATCACTTCAGACGGAATTATTATTTCTCAGGATGATGACTTGTAGTTGTACCATGGAGGAAGGAAAACAGGAGTTAGGCTACAACGGCCACTTTCTTATCTTGCGACCAATTAGCACCTTCACCAGCCCCATAAGAAAATCACATGGGTCTCCCGCAGCGCTCGTCTGTTTTACGACAGCGTTAATCCCCCTATGCCGCGATCTCTTCTGCCGCTGAACGTTACCTCACGAAGCTGATTATTTCGTTATTCATTGGAGTAATGAATTATAAACAAATAAACAAATGTGCTTTTCGCATGCGCAGTTGTTTTCGCGGGGTTTTCATGTATGCACGTTGTTTCGCAGTGTACAGAGATTTTTTTTTCGAACGTTCTGATGTTTTCATCGTCAAAATCGACCAACATGAAGGCGAGTTGTGGTTTGTTTGTTAGTTTTGCAATTTATAAATTCCCTAAAAAGTGACATTTTTTTCGGAATAATTTATTAGCCTTTCCCCACTTTTGCGAACACCAAAAAGTGTTATTTTGAAGAGGTGATTTGTTTCTTTCTGTTGAATCAAATTTCACGTGTACGCAATGATGTGCAATGTGAAATAAATGACTTTGATTTTGTTGTATTAACGGCGCAGATCGAAGAGAAACGCCATTGAAATTGTAGATTGTGCATTGACACTGCATTGTGGTTGAAGTAGCAGTAACTTTTAGTATTATTTTGTATGCATTTGAATTCCTGGCTTGACTTACCAAAGATCTTCAGTTAATTTAAAATATAGTGTTTACTAAACAGTTTATTAGAAAACACATGTTATTAAATGAATATTTAATAAGTCTTTCTTTTTTTACAGACACTTGACAGCGTCTGAAGGAAACTTCAACTGAATTATGAAGTGCTTTATCAGACCGATGGTAACTCAAGGATCCATGATGAGGCAGTATCTTTATTACAGGCAGACTGGATATTTTTCAATACTGTTTTTTTATCTGGGGAAAAGGGATGAAATATGTACATATGATCTGGCACATGGCTGTTTATTTATAGAAACTTTTATGCAATGAAATATAAATATTTATATTAAGAAATACAAATCTAAACTTATTTTTGTATTGACAGCAGTCAAGGTTAGGGAATTTAAGTGAAACTCAGTTGAATTAGAATGTAAACTAATAAATAACCAGCAAAGAAATAAAGTAATAAAAATAATATATTTAATATTTTACATGTATATGAAAACTAATGATTTAATTAATGCATTCAGAAGTGAAATAGCGTGCCCCTATGTATACAATTAATTGTTTTAATGTATGTATTTTTACTTTAAAACTTGTTGCATAAGGAAAATTTTTGATTAAAAAAATTACAATAATAGGCCTAATAAATCAAGAATCTCCCAAACTAATTATTATATAGATTTTTGTATTATCCTAATCAAAAGATATACTTATTATTCATTATTGCTAGCGCTCCTCAAAACAAAAAGTCGGAAATTTTGTGTCAGATTTGAGAGTTCAACACACATAAAACATTTTGGATCAAAATGTCACTTTATGGCAGAGGGATAACATAAATAACGTCATTAAGGATAAGGTAAGGTGTTGAAAATGAATATTACACTGTATTTTTGTGGAACAATGTTCACAAGTTGTGGAAAAAACATGATTTTGTGACGCATTATTTTGAGCAGTACGGAATAGGCAGCGTGAAAATCCGGCTCGGTTTGGCATCGCTATCACAGGCGATCATCGCTGTTGTTTCAGGTCGCCCACATACACAATAACTTTTTATATTTTCACCTCCATCTTCAAATTCTGAATTAAACCCTTCTAAATCATTTGTATCAAATTCCTCCTCAGAAAAGTCGCTCAAATCGCTTAATTCAGAATCGCTTAAGTCAGCTGCTCCGTACGCCGCCATTTTGTAACGATTTGTACGCACTGTATGACGTAATTGACCTGCATTTCAGTACCCAGAATCCTTTGCAAAGCACTCCGCGCACGAGCCAAAATGTGCTAATTATTAGTAATAGGATTGGCGATTTCTGGGTGATTGTTTACCACCCGCTTGTTTTATGACTTCGGCAGAAACCTTTGATGTATACGTCGTTGTAACTCCTTCTGTTTTCCTTCCTTCCTCCATGCTTGTACAAACTTTACACCAGGTAAGCTTTAGATAATATTTGTTAATTAGATAATCTGGTAACGATGTTGTACCTTTTCGGAAGTCGAGTCATATAAATACTTAGGTGTGCATATTAGTCGAAGTCTTTCAGACCACGTCCACATTGAAGAAACTATCAAGAAAGGTAATAGGCTTATTGCGTACATTAAATCTATTATCGACAACTTTGATGATTTCAATCGTGTATATTATGGGGATATTCTATGGAAAACAATTGCTCTTCCCTCTATTAATTATGCCTGCGCGATTTGGGTTGACTCAAGCAAACAAGACACGGACAAAATTGAAAGTATTCAGTTGCAAATGGCGCGCTACATCCTTAAGGCCCCTAGAAACACACCGAAGGAAGCATTATATGGTGATCTAGGATGGGTACCTATCAAGGTTTCTCAAGATGCATTAGAGTCAAATATCTTGATCACCTTTTACACATGGATAAGCACCGTTGGTCAAATTTCATGTTAAATACTATTCTTAATCTTTCGGAAGAGGGTAGATTGCGGTATAATTTTCTCAATAACATTCAAAAGACATGCGCTGATTGCAACTTCGATATTATGAGCGGTCTAGCTTACCGGACTCAAGTTCTGGTGTTAGCAGCAGAATGTGGGTTCGAATCCCGGCCGTGACACTTGTGTCCTTGAGCAAGACATAATTATAACCCATTTAACCCCACCCAGGGGTTAAATGGGTACCTGTGAGGGCAGAGTTGGTTGATTAGCCCTATATGCGCTGTAATGGCAGCAATTGAGCTGTATACTCCCCAGGGAGCTGAGATGGTTTCAGGAATGATTTATGAGCCTTATGAGCAGGGGTAATGATATAAAATGCGCCTTGAGCACCACTTAGTTGGTGGATACGTGCTCTATATAAGTCCACACATTATTATTATTATTATTATTATATCCTTGATAACGCTCGCATAGGGGACGTCCCTAAAACAAGTCATTGGGTTACATCTTTTAATTACGTTATTAATGAAAATTATGTTCAATTTTGGCATGATGAGATTAATAGGAAGTTATCACTTAAGGATTACGCATCTATCAAGTGCTGTCCTGGTCTGGAGAATTACTTGCTTGACAAAACAGATTTCCATGGGGCAAGTCTTAAATTCAGGCTTTGCTCAAATACCTTGCCACTCGATCGTAGAACAAGTAGATGGTCTCCGGACCATGACAGCACTTGCAAAACGTGTAATAATGGTACTGAAAATATTCAACATTTTTTGTTCACTTGCACTGCGCTCAATGATATAAGAACCGATGAATATGTTAAGTTAGAAAGAAAATTAATCTCTATGAATCGTATTGATGTTTGGGAATTATTTATGTCAAGTAACTTAGATGTTAAATTGAACCTTACATTAGGTAGTGATGTATCAATTAATCCAAACAAATGTGATGTTGACAATATTGCTATTATTTTTGATGATTTTTGTAAATCTTACACCAAGCGTGCATGGAAGCTAAGAGCTGACTTACGTAATTGATATTTATATATGTACTTGTTTACTGCCATTGCTGTTGATTATTTATAGCTATTTATTGTAGTGTTTCATTAATATAAAGGCATTGTGTTTAAGATGATGGTCGCTTGCAGAGCTTGAACTACCCCCGGCGGGCTCATCAACTGCGTTAATTCATGCGTCTCAAATCCGCGGGTGGAGGGGGATTTTGACATGGACAGGATTCTCTTGTCGCTTTGACATGTTTCTAAATCAATTGTTTTCATGTTTTCATTTCTCTTTTTGCGTATGGGTTACAAGACTGATGCGTTGGGGTGTTAGGAGATAGCCTATTAGCCTATCAGCCGAAACCTACACTGCGCAATTGTTGTTGGATGTTTTTCACCAACAAGTTTGGACATTAGTAAACGTTGATTAAATGTTTAAATGTTTAGGCTTGTTGGTTAAATGTTGGTTAAATGTTTTAAACGGCTGTTGTGTGGTTCGCATGTGGTCCGTGTTGGTTGAGGTTTTGACCAGCGTTCTAGCAGTGTACAGTGTTGTCCAATCATCTTTAGACAATGACAATTAAGACCGTGCAATTTGTTTTGCAATTTATTTTGTAAATATTCATTTAGGCCTACTTGATATTATTTATTATTTGTATTTGACGAAGCAAAGCGAATCGCGGGATATAGGCCTACATTGGTTCGTATGCATTTTGTTATTTTGCTCACCCTACCTCAGTAGACCTACGTGGCATTAGGTCTACATGGTTATCTCGTATACGACGGTGCGGCGTGTCAATGCGTCCCTTCGTCCAGCTCCATGCGTTCGCTTTGTTTCGCTAAATTATTACTATTATTTAATATTCTTATTATTAAATATTGTTATTTTTATAAATATTAATTGTTGTAACTATTGTACTTAGAAATTGTTTTGATGGATGCACCGATATTTACATACATCGTGTGCCACTGTTTCAAAAGTGTAATTCCAAATAAATAAATAAATAAATATCGCCCGTGTTTAACCGGCAATTTCCAGAAATTGTCAGTTATTTTCAGTAGAACACCGATAAATTTCTTTTAGAAATTAGTTATAGGAAGTGATGACCTCGCACTGTGTTCGCAGACCACACGGGAGATCCAATCTAAATCCGCTTACCCTACGGACCAACCAACCATGGTGTAAAGGTGCGAATTGAAGGGTGATTTATTTCGTGTTTTTGACAACGCCATTTTCGGACTTTTTAGTATGGCAATCGATTTTTTTTTCTTGCAAATAGCATTCCAACTGTTTGAGTCAAACATAATTATTAAAATATAATAAATGTTCTATATATAGAAAATATTTAAACTATTTCCTGCATGTCAAACATATGTAAACAATGTTTGATTTTATTTTGGTCCCAAATTTTGCCGAGCGTCGTCAGTCTGTTATGCATAATGGCTATATTGTAATGGTTGCGCAATCATTATGACCTCTGGAGCTGGGGTGACGCTATGTCTGTCTGAAGCCAACATCGCATTAAATAGCGCCCTCTTGTGTATTAACCTCCGACATCGCGAGTTAGGGCTGTGATAGCCAGTAGGGGTAAACGGCGTTTTGCGTGGCTGATGCAGACAAAAATAACCGCGATCTCAGACTTGAAATCATACATTACAGCAGAAAATGTTCCACTCCAAGTCTGCATTGAATGACCACAACCATCGAACCCACAATTTGAATAAGATGCTTTTTCCAACGTAATTGTTTATTGTTTGGTGGTTGATTTTGTTTTTAAAGTGCATTCCTTTCTGTCAATCAATACCGACGTGTTGCTTAACCAATAAGATCACACCGCAGCGCAAAGCGATCAACCAATCAGCATTTCGATATTAGACAAAGAATGCACGCACTGCATGCATAATGTTGCTGGTACTCTGCGCCAGGATTGATGTGATCTGAGTATATATAAATAACGAATGGGGACAACGACATTAGACTCGGACATTTTTCGCAGCTCGATATATAGCGATCAGAAGAGAACCCGCCATTAGTATAGTCTCAGCGAACAACCAAGATGGCACGTACTAAGCAAACTGCTCGAAAATCTACCGGAGGAAAAGCTCCTCGCAAGCAGCTGGCCACCAAGGCGGCCCGCAAGAGCGCCCCATCAACCGGGGGAGTCAAGAAGCCTCACCGTTACAGGCCCGGTACCGTGGCTCTCCGTGAGATCCGTCGCTACCAGAAGAGCACAGAGCTTCTCATCCGCAAGCTGCCCTTCCAGCGTCTGGTCCGTGAAATCGCCCAGGATTTCAAGACCGAGCTCCGCTTCCAAAGCGCTGCCATCGGCGCCCTTCAAGAGGCCAGCGAGGCTTATTTGGTGGGTCTTTTCGAGGACACCAATCTGTGTGCCATCCATGCCAAGAGGGTTACCATCATGCCCAAAGACATCCAGCTAGCCCGTCGCATCCGTGGCGAGCGTGCTTAGGAGTTCATTCCAAGCGCAAAGAACAAACCGGCTCTTTTCAGAGCCACCACATTTTCCAAAAAGAGATTATTTTTTATTGTCTGATTGCTTTGTTTTATAAAACCGTAATGGTAACTGTGTATTGTATTATGTTTGTTTGTATTATGTCTGTTTACTGTCTGTGGATCATGAAGTGTACGAATACGACGCTCATTTGTTTTATTCGTGCGGGGTTTCAAACGCCAAAGGTCAGCTTAGCGTATGGGGGCTGTACAGCCGATCCCACGTACTGTACATGTATATGTAAACTACACACAGGGTCTCTGTGTACAATTCCGTGCGTGTAATGTACATGTACGCTTACACGTACTGTACATTAATTTGCATATTGATGAACTTTTGGCTCTCATAGTTATGCCTAATATACTGTACGTGTGTAGAGATATACATGTGTACATGTACGTGTGTTGCAATGGTTCGCCATTGCAATATCGGCCCCATTGTGTATTAACCAACAAGCGTATGAGGACCGACCTTTTTGCGCAAATCGACCTTCGATCAAAATACATGTCATTATTCACAGACTAGGGCGTGGGCAGCCAAACAAGTACAGTACGTGTATACCGTGGCGCATGCTTTGTATGCACTACAGACATACGGGTATAGTGATCGAACAATGGAGATTGAAAATGGCGTGTATTGGATATGTACATGTACATGTACATGTACACATACAAGCATGGTGCATGTATCATGTATACCATGATGTTAGGGTACATGGGCAAATTTTCACCGAACTGAAAAGCAGTAACAGTTTGCTTAGAAACAAATTTGCTTACTATATGTTTCATCGGTTACCAACAAGACTTACACGCAAATTCAATTCACTTTGCCTGGTTGTTCGTTTCATACTGTACAGGGCGACTCAAAAAAAAGGTAATCCACAAATAATGGGTTAATATGACCAGGTTATGAGGTTTATGATTATAAACATGATTGCATCATGAGGTAGGGGCTATTACCTTTCCATTGATACCATCCTTGCATTCATGCGATCACACATCACTGAGCACCATTGTCTTGAAAATGGAACATCAAATTCCAAAATGTGCAGGTTGGTGAATAATGGGCCCAATGGGCAAACATCCAGAGGAATTGGGCTCATATCCAAACAGAGACAAGATACGTAGGTTACAGGACACACATTTAAATGATTGAAAGAAAACATATCTTATTCATGATAATGATTTTATTTGATAAGATCATTAACCCTTTAGGCACCAACACCTTCCACATGTCCACCTCCTCTCTCCACACAAAGTCCACAGCGACAATGCATGCCTTGCACAGCTCTTCTCACCATAGCTGGGTCATTGCGCAGAATGTTGACTTCGTGGGTGATACGATCCTGTAACTCACCAATATCTCGAGGACATGTGGAAGGTGTTGATGCCTAAAGGGTTAATGATCTTATCAAATAAAATCATTATCATGAATAAGATATGTTTTCTTTCAATCATTTAAATGTGTGTCCTGTAACCTACGTATCTTGTCTCTGTTTGGATATGAGCCCAATTCCTCTGGATGTTTGCCCATTGGGCCCACACCAACCTGCACATTTTGGAATTTGATGTTCCATTTTCAAGACAATTGTGCTCAGTGATGTGTGATCGCATGAATGCAAGGATGGTATCAATGGAAAGCTAATAGCCCCTACCTCATGATGCAATCATGTTTATAATCATAAATCTCATAACCTGGTCATATTAACCCATAATTTGTGGATTACCTTTTTTTTGAGTCGCCCTGTATAGCGAAAATATTTTATTAGCAAAATCATTGAAAGGGAGGTTGTGTTGTGCTTAGCAACTCTATGAAATTGGTCTCGCTGGTAAGAGATTTCTTATTAGCAGGCCACAAAGAAATACTCATTTGAAGGAGATTACGAATATATTCATTGTTCTACAATCAAAATGATTCTATTGCGACTGTGATCAAGCACGGTGGAATGAATTCCTCTAAGTCTAAAGGCATAAAATGATAACAATCAATTATGGAATATACTACTCAAAACAATTTAGGGAACACCGGATTTTTAACATCAAATATAGGTTTGAAATGTTTCATGAACCGGGATTTTCATTTGCAAACCCCCTCTCTCTTTCAGTAGTCATGTCATGAAATGTGTAATCACTACATGTACCTCCATGCTACATGCATCCTTTATCATCTGTTGCATTGTGCATTTGTTTCTCATCAATTCTGTGAAACATTGTGTTTATCTGAAATAAATGATCTTGCTTTAACTGAGATTATTCCGGTGTTCCCTAAATTGTTTTGAGTAGTATATTGTGATAGCAATTTAAGATACACAGTGATTGATATGCAATGGGCAACTGGCATTCAAGACCATCTGCAATTGTTCAGTCTGTAGGATGTAATATCGTGAATTATTCATTAATATATATATTTTTCAATGAATGCTGGGTGTGAGTAGAAATGTACAGTAAATCATAATGTACGGTAATTCTTATATGACGTCACTACTCGGGCCAACATTGAAGGTCTGCAGAGTACAGGGCTGCACGTGAAACGTCCCGTCTATTATATATAATGCACGATAGGCAGCAGGGTGCCACCCCCCCTCAATGTCCCTATACACTAACACACCGTTGTTCTATTGTTAACGGACCTCCCCCCCCCCCCGAAATCCTCTAAAGAATTACTAAGATTCCTGGAACACAACGAAGACACAATGGGAGGGGTGCACTATGGTCTATCAATGTACACTGTAATTACTATGGCGATGGTTGACTGAATCTGTTTCCGGTGACATTATGTGTGAGGTGACAGTGTTGTGCCAAGACGTTTGTGTTATCTCATGGTGTTATCAACTTCATGCAGTACCTGAAACTAGTATAAAAGCTTGACAGAGCCTGCGGGGACAATACAGTTTAAGAATGGAGGTTTAAGTACGTTCGTGCGATAAAAATACGTTCGTGAATATATGAATAATCGATGCCGTGCCAGTATGAGTCTGTATTAGGCCAAAAAAAAAAGATGTTGAGTTGCCCTCCACCGACCGACCCAAAAGTGCTGAAATCTCGGGTAGGGTTTTTTTTTTTTTCTTTTTTTTTTTCCCGTCATTCATAGCCCTATTTATTAATGAAACCAATTTTCTTTGTATAAAACATAATACGTTTGATTTGTGAAATTTTCCACTTTTTTTACCGGTAAATTTACCGGTACCCAAGACTCAATCTACATGTTTTCGAATCGAATGGCCCCGGCCCTCACATGGTGCACTGCCTTCGCACACAGTGTGTGCCAACCAACGATTGCGACTCAAATCTACACGTTTTCCAATCGAATGGCCCCTCACATGTTTTCCACTGGCTTCGCGCACTGTTTTGTATGTCAACGATTGCGACTCAATCTACACGTTTTAAAATCAAATGGCCCTCACACGTTGTGCACTGGCTCCCCGCACTGTACGTGTGTCAACGATTGCGACTCCATCTACACGTTTTCAAATCGAATGGCCACTCACATGTTGCATGTTGAGCATTGCACGCAATATGGATGAATTTGCTGTGTCAATCACAGCGAAAAGTACAACAAAAATGCTTGGGATACTTTTATTCTGAAGCAAAATTCCTTGCTGATAGGTATACAAATGAAAAACATGGTATGTGGTTTCACTTCCAATGCATTTCAATCTTAAAATGACAGTCAAGGAGAAAAATAAATAAATAAATAAAAATAAATCCCGACCGACCGAACCCAATTTTTTTTTTTGGCCTTATAACGGCAGCCAAACCTACGCGATCAATGCCGCACGTTGGCGGCGCTATACACAGCTCTTTGACAGACTGCGCGCAAAACACAGACAGATACGACTTGCATCTCAAGTCAATACGGTGGTTCCTGATTCGTCGGTCGCTTGTCACCCACGATCTGGCTACCCCCGACCTGATATTAAGAGAAAGTAGAACTCCGTGGGGGATCTACGTTCATTCATAAATCTGCTTCATCACCTGTGGTCAATGAACTCGAGCATGGAGGCCGGGCACGCGTGGGTGTTATAGCAAGTCAACTCGAACCAATTCTAATTCGCATCAAAATTATCTCCTCCATAATCATAATTAATAATATTGTCCAAATATTGTTAGTTTTAGCATATATAAAAAGTGTTGAATTTTCACCCTAGTTAAAACAATTTGTGAATATATACATAACAGCAAAATAAACGTCACCCCTAAAAATATTTATTATTTTCATTTTATAATTAATATAATTTGTTTAATGAAGAATATTATGAGACTCAGTATGGAGTGTAACACGAACACAATGTGGCAAATTTGGTTGACCTGGCAGCCAACCATCCCACAACATTGTATATTTATGTTTAATAATATAATTAACAAAATTTAGGGGTGACGTTTCTTTTGCTGTTATGTATATATAAATTTGGCCAGGGCTAGACTTGATTAGTAATAAGACTAATTGCGGTGACGCCATGTGAAATTCTTTATTGAGTAGTAATTAGTTCTGAAAAGAACTGGGTGTTACAACTCGACGTTTTGATCAGTATGCTCTGATCGTCTTCAGGAGACGATCAGTGCATAATGATCGAAACGTCGAGTTGTAACACCCAGTTCTTTTCAGAACTAATTACTACTCAATAGAGAATTTCACATGGTGTCACCGCAATAGTCTTACTTATCCTCTTCAGCATGCAAAGCTACACGTTTTACCTAGACTTGATTAGCATAGCGTCCTATATTTTTATAGCTCCATTTACCCAATTGTAAGTTCATATAATTGTATGTATGTTCAAAATTATATTTGCATGATTATATTATATAAACCAAACCAATAATGCAAAAGCTGAGAAGCAGCGGCGTACGTTTTAATATTATAATGGGTTGGTTCAGAAGATTGGGTTGGGGCCAATTTGGGTAACAAGGATCTTCAGTGGGCACTTGAGGTACCTTTTTACAAGGCCTGAAGTTTTTCTTAGGGTCCAAATTCTGATCGGAACCACGTGCCCTTTGTTCTCCAACCCCCCCCCCCCCCCCCCCCCCACAGTGTAGAGTGTAAGCTAGACATCATGTTAATTTATAAACAATTGCCAAACCCAATTATCACTCATACTAGGTTCAATTATAACATACACAACAACTGTTTACTTTGTAATAAACAATTCCCCACTGTTTAACCATTCTGTCAATTATCACTAGCTAATCACCATCTAAATGTCAGTGATCTATCCCCTATCTCCTATCCCTTATATACTTAGGTCCTTTGTCTCTCTCACACACTCTACAGCCAGCTCAAGTAATACGTCAAATTCTAGTATTACAGCACTAATCGCGCTGATGTTACTATTCACAAATCATTTGCTATCCCCCTTTAGGAAAACTGCCGGAGCCAAAAGAAAGCTTTTCGTCACCCACGGGCTCCCTCATCGTTACGCTTGGTTGTCATGGGTTGCCAAAATGAAACTTGACGGTTGTACAAAGGCTTCAACGGCGGTCTCGGTCAGGTGATGTTGAACGTGGCCCATGATTAGAGTCGAGGTCTCCATTTGGCAATCGCATCATCGGGAGCCTTGTTGGTTCGTAAATTACCTGATGATGTGTATACCAAAGCCAATGCTGTTTGAGCAGACATAGACTTGAGAGTCAAGTCTCTTGCCGCATGTGTCTATCAATGTTATTTAATGTACAGCATCGCCTACAATACTGCCCTGTAAGTGACAATTCATCATATATAGGTATAGACTCGTCTTTGATCATGTACACGGCCTGTTACTCATTAGCCGATCTCGCACGTAAGAAGCTGGTTGGTCTTGTATATTCATGTCATGACTATTCACTTCTTCCATGCGCCGAAAGGAGCTTCATTGCTCGTGCGCGCTTGTTTTGTTCAGGTATTCTATTGCGAAACCTACTTTTTAAGTAAAGCCTTTATTCTGCGTAGTATTTCGAACCATAGTAAATTAGAAAAACTAATAATGCGTTTCGATGTGGTTTTAAATAATAGCAGCAATAACTATTCATTGCATAATGGAAATGTCTTCGCCCTAGCATTGCATTGCCCATCCCGTGGTGTAACTAAAATGGACGCATGCGATTGTACGTGAATGAATGCTATCAAAGTCTAGTTCATCAAGAGTCTATATAGAATTAAACTCGAATTGCCCGCTGGAGTGCGGTATTTCAGGATATGCTTTATGTATTAAATACAGAGACTTGATCGCACTCTAAGTCGAGGGCAGTCACAATGTAACTGACAGAATGGCTTCACCGTGTCACCTTCGTTCATTACAACAATTAACTGCCGAGTCTATCCACGTGGAATCTCTTCTTGAAGCTTCGCTTGGACGGAGTATTTGATGTTACAGCCTGTTAATGTTACTGTCTTCACAGTTTCGCTTGAGCTTTTCCGCTTCCATCATTGCCTTAGCGAACAAAAAGATTTGGCCAAAGTCTCAACTACCGGTATTAATATCCGAACAACAAACGTCAAGAGCAAAAACTGGGTATAATATTTTTTTTTTTAATCTCTAAAACGTTAAGCCTGTGCGACGTTTCCGTGCGGCTACTAAACGTGAATTTGCCCATTTCTCCATGGCTTTTTCAACCAAATTTACTCCATAGTCTATTTTGAATGTTTATGAATGGGAATTCAAGTCCGACGCTTGGTTTTTACCGCAGAAATATTTTCGGTTTTGGTCGTGGCCGGCCACAGGCAATCAAGGACCTCACCCTGTGGCCACGCCCAAAATATATCATAATCCTCCGTTAAAGACCGCACGACGCCAGTAGTAATCATTATTTGGCAACTCGAATATAAACATCATGACAGAAAGTTAACACCGCTGGTGTTATTTTAACACCACAGATTTAGGGGTGTTGATGTAGGGGGGTGTCGGTGCCTCCTTTAGTGTACGGTATTAATTAGGCTGCTAGTGTTAGATCTGGACGTAATAATTATTCGAATGATTATTTCGTTTTAGAATGAAATTCATGGGGCCAAGGTTAAAAAATTGTTGTCTTTTTTTTAAGGGACGGTACTACTTCGGTAATTAATTCCTGATTACAGATTTACTTTATGTGAAGTTGGTAGAGGTACCAATCATCCAGGAAAAAAATAATAAAATGATGTAATCTTAGAGAAAACACTAATGGAATTTAGAAAACATTTAGAAAACCCTTTCTGTGAAAGTAGTGAATACTTTTTCACACTTTTTTCACGATTTATAGACTTCATATATTGATACATATCTTGATACAAAAAACCACATACCCATTGAATCAGTTTTGTCAGCATTAACCAATGTTGTATCTTCCCTTTAAGGTCGGTCTGTAAAGCTGACTTCCAAAGCCTCATCAGTCTGTTTTGAGTTCATAATTTATCATAGCTCAAATTCCTTCGCGGTGAGAAATGAAATAAATGGATCTGGCTCCAATTAAAAAGAGAAGATTTTTCGCCACACCTTTTTTAATATAAATCTAGTCAATTATTACAGACGCCAGATGCTAGCGAGTTTACGTTATTCGTTTGCTTTGGTTCTGCGAGGTTGCTCTTGCCCAACAATTGGTTAATCTTATTAAAGTTTGAAAATGATTAAGATGAATTTCCCTCTCATTGAAATGGTATTAATAATGTTGCAATTCGAGCGGCATGATGCGTGGTATAAAAATACATTTTGACGGCACAGCAAGAGCAGATAATATCGAGATAATAAACAGACCCGCACGTTTTCGGACCGCCAGGATTTCAGTGACTCTTTTCAAATAAATTCGGTGTCATTATCACGAAAACAAGGTAAGACTATAAAGCAAAACAATATAAATGTAATTTATTATGGTTTATGCTGGAAATATTAAGAAATTTAAAATAATTTGGTTTCATTGTCATTTTGGGGAATATAGGACAGCTGTATAATTATGTATTTCTTTCAAGTTTCAAATGAAGCCTTGAGTCTTATGTCAAATATCTAGTCACTGTCGTGATCTTCAAGTCTTAAATCAAGTTTCTATTCATTTTCGTCAAGTTTCATTAATACCTTGGTGAGGGATTCGCTGACTCCGTGCGCGATTAGGCGATGCCGCAGCACGCAGCCAGCGAGCACCAGTTTTGGAGCGCATTGCATTGTATGTAGGTTTGGGGTCAGTTGTTGCCGTGAACTTTAAAGAGTAGTCGTGATAATAGAGTTAGCTCGCACAGTTGTAAAGAGTCGTAAAAGAGATCCGTACGTTCAAGTCATAAGCCCGAGGGTGTAGTGCTATATAAGTGGTAAGTCCAGGAGCATTGTATATTGTGCATGTGTTGTACTTTGTAAGGTGGCTTACTGTCGAGGAATTTCTGTGTGCCGTGCATCCGTTACACGTGTTTTTGAGATGTTGTGAGGGGCTAGGTGTCACCTCACTGGGGCTTGTGTGTCGGTTCTCTAGTCGAGCTGTAATTGCATGTGTTGTAATTACCAGAGGGATTTAAGGGTTGCATGTGTTGCATAAACCATTAATTCAGACTTGGGAAATATACGAGTAGGTGTTCCTCGAACCAGAGTTGTTGACTCGAGTCGGTGACTCGGACTCGAGTCCGACTCGAGTCGCCAATTTTTGTGACTTGCGACTTGACTTGACTTGAACAAAAATGACTTGGGACTTGACTTGACTTGAGTAAATTTCACTTGACGACATTGCAAGTCATCATGTATTTTAGGTTGTTTTATTACATGTATTTTTCTGGTCAATCCGGCCACGGCAGCCGAATACTTTTGTGACGGGAAAAAAATGCCGTCGCGAATTTTATATCTGTACGTAATACATAATAATAGTGTATACTGTACACGTATGTGCCTTGTCCTGTAAAGTGTACGCTACATGTCTAGTCTTCAACACAATCCGTCGTAGTGGAAGAAGTGGGCTATTACTGGTAAAGGCATTGCATTAATATTCAAAATAATTTATACAAACGGCTGGAACGAGGTTATAGCGACATTGTTAATTGTATTAAGAATTTGTAAAGTGTTGAACAAATTATCGCAAATTTTTCGTAAAACAAAACCGAATAGCTATTTTGACTCAAATTATGTTTATTAGGCCTATGTGTGTAATCATTAAAGGCCGGGTACATGTGGGTTTTTTTTAATGTTTTACTCCGTAAAAAGGGAATTTTAAAATATTTTACGAACGTAATTTTTTAATTCTCCTTACATCACCTATATGCAAGCGTTGTCAGAGTTGTCAACACAGAATCAGTAAGGATTTCATGCACAACGTTGTAATACACTGGATCCGGAGTCCGTGATTTTAACAAATGTATTGTTTGTGACAATTAACAGCGACCGAATAACTAAGAAGCAGCAATTACTAGTTTTTGGGGCGTATACAAAATTTATCTTCTTCCAAATTACCAAATTCCGAGGCCCATATAAGAGTGTAAATTACCATCCGTCGGTTTCCGTCCTGGGAGAAAAATGAATTGTCCCGCGTGTAACAGCTTCAACCGTCTGCAAATTTTCGTACAAATATTGAAATGAACCACTCTAAATACATGTTACCTACGCTAGATTGATAATTTTCAGATAAAAATTAAAACCTCAATCGCTTCTTTCTATACTTTCCACACAACCCCCATAATTTCTGGACCGAATTGATGAAAAACTACCTGGTTCCCTGTTTTGTAAATAACATTGAATTCAGATGCGGACACCAACAAAAACAATGACGCACTAGGCCTACACAATTTGTGAAGCGTTAAAGTCATACTTGGATTTGTTTGTGAGTTTCTGGTCTTCAATAGTCATTTATTTACCTCCCATCATGTTATCACTTGTTTTTCATTTATTTTATTCAATCAGCAACTTATATTAATGAAGTAAAATACGTCTAAACATCTTCAATAAAGTGTCAATCTTTAGGCTTACAGTGTACATTTGAGCCTATACGTTTCACCATACATTTCCTTCACATGTACTGCACGATACACGGTACACGTGTGTGCGTTTGTATAGTTTCTAGAAAATATTGCCCGATGATTACAGTGAGGTTTCGCGGCTAATTCGAGATAAATGTGTCAATTATGTATATCCTATAAACAACAAATGACAAACACTGGATTTATTCTCACTGCCAAGACAGGGAACATGACAAACAGAACATTATTATAGGCAAAAAAAAAAAAAAGGCTCCAGTTTCTGGTGATCTCCGTGCGCGTGGCCTCAGCTAGACCTGCACGTCGGCATTTTATTTTATTATTTTTTGCTATGAAACGATGTCCAATCGCAGCCACACTTTTTCACATAGGCCAGGGGTATAAACGTTTGGCTGATTTGTGAGTCCTCTCTTAACCACCATACTTTGTATAATGGGAAATTTGGTCCCCGCCTACACATGTAAAAAAAATTTAAACAAAACAAAACAAACAAAAAACAAAATCGCGTCACCGCACCAATTTTGAAACTGGAGACTTTTTTAGCCTTATTCGGGACGATAAATGACTTGTGACTTGACTTGACTTGAGAAAATTTGACTTGTGACTTGACTTGACTTGGGAAAATTTGACTTGTGGCTTGACTTGACTTGAGAAAATTTGACTTGAGACTTGACTTGACTTGAGAACATTTGACTTGTGACTTGACTTGACTTGAGAAAAAATGACTTGGTTACAACACTGCCTCGAACTGAGGGGCCCCATCGTATGTGTATTGGGTTGCATGAGTCGGTGTGGGGTAGCTGCCCCTCCTTTGTAATTTCATTGGCCTGTGTGGTGTCTGTTGCTGTGCACCTCTAGTACAAAGACAGTAAAGCCCCTTATATTGATGCATCTGGACTAGCACTTAGCTTAAAGATATAGAGATTATAATTGTGTACTTGTGGTGACCCCTCAGGTGAGAGGTGCCATATGTGGTGTTAAGTTCCCCTCTACCGTGAGGTGCATTAGTGGTGTGCCAGTGACCCCTCATCGAGGTGCCATTGATTTTCATGTAGTTGTAAGGATTTCCTGTATTGATGATTGTTTTTCTTGTGATTTAAGGACTTGGTCACCTCCAGGTGAGGTGCCTTATTGTTTGCGAATAAACCAGTATTATTTGTTATATAAATACACAACAACTTGCATCCTAGTGTCCTTTTTCATAGGGTGATCTCAGAGCAATTGTATTCATTCATCGGGACGGTATACTGCTATCCCAACGGATACGTTCCTAACCGCTCGGGGACTTTTCCGGTCAGAGGCCGTCCGCGCGACAATCCCTCCCTAGGGGTGTTGCGTCACAATATGAACCATAGTGTACAGGCTTAATGGTTCATATATCAGCTACATGTACTCATGTCTTCATACTGATAGTAAATTGCATTTCGTATTAAAGATGCATAATTTGTAAACGTTTATTTTCCTTGCGAAAATGAAGTTAATAATTTTCAAAAAGAGATATTTCCTTCCCTTAAAAAAGTACATTATTGGTAATGTAGGCAAAACTGCTTCTGTTAATATACTCTCTTCGAATCAAAATATACATTGAACGACCAACCTGTTTTCAGCTGAAACCGGTCCACACTTTTGGAAGAAAATTGGAAACATTCAATAGAGGGCGGTATTTTATTCACAGAACTGAATAATAATTTTAGTCTTAAATTCGAATAAAAATTTGGGGCAATTATTTATATTTTTCTTAAGAATTACAACAATTTATAGGGAAGATTGAAACCGTCTTCAGTCAGGCTTCTCCAAGTAAGTTTCACATTTAAAATTTACGTTTATTTATTTATTTTTTTTAATTTTGATTTACCAGTATTTTATAACTATACCTTCATATGGTTGTTGCAGGTCCAATGGCTAGGATGTGTTTAATAATTGCTTGCTCTCTGCTCTTCGTGGCAGGTGCACACGCTTCGTGTTTTCAAGCGAGGGGTAATTATGAGTTTTGTCTGAAGTATCAATCATGAATTTTGTTTAAAATACACCACTACAAGATTTTGAAACGATCATGACATTGAAACATTCCTTTGACCTTCCTTATTTGACAACTATTGTGCACTGCGACATCAAGAAGTATCGTTCATGTTTTCGCCCATTTTTCCAGCTCTTTCTGTCTCTGACTTTTCTTTTTCATCGAAACATCACAATGTTACTTGAGGAAAGAAAAACAAATACTCTAAAATGGGCATATTTCATAAAATATTCGGTCTATAGTTATTTAATAATATATGTTGTATTTTCTTGATTTTTCCCCTTTAACCGTTAGTTTCCTGTACGCCAGGCCCGTTTTACGGTGACATTGGTGAGAAGTCCACGAAATGCTACGACTGCACATGTAACGCAAAGGGCAACTCCGTAGGATGCTGCTCAAAGTAAGTGTTAATTAAATTGTTGCGTTGTTCAAGGTTCGTCAGTGGTCTAAAAGATTGCCAAATTATTCCAGACATGACGGACGTTTAGAGTCCCCTGTTGTATAGACGCACACTTGTCCCAAACTTAACAGTATCATCCATCAAGCTGAAATTAGCTGATACGTCTATAAAGTTTATTTTCCCTTCTAAAATATTCGCATTGAAATGCGACTTTACACATTATTTTGGCTTACAATGCAGTTGCGCTCACTTGATATGCACAGTGGTTGTTCTTTGACCGACGGCAGGGGACGCCCTCTATCACTGGGCCCAATTTCATAGAGCTGCTTCGCAGAAAATATCGCTTAGCAAATTTATATGCTGAGCGATTTTAAGCTGAGAACCAGCCAGAGGCAATATACATTACGTGAGAATTTAGCTGGTAGCCTATTTTTGCTAAACAAAAATGTTCTGTGCTCAGCAAATTGATATGCTTAGCAGCACTAGCCCCTGTTCGTAGCACGTGCTTTCTTTTCGCTACTTCTGGTTCCAGAGCTGGCATACCTTTGTGTATAATTTAACGTGAATTTCTTGGTTTAACACGTTCAAAAGAGATTCTTGAGGCACAATGTGACTTTGCTAATACGATTTTGAGTCTTCACAACACAGACTTTAAATGCAAGTCCCAAGCTTTCTAATCATATTGCGTAAATCAATGCATTTCCAATGCAATGAGCTTCTCACTTCTCTGATGATAGTTGGAGCGTGCACGTGCGGCGTAGTGGGCGTGGTTTATGTTGGAATTACATCATACTTACCAACGGAATAAAGTCATAATAATATTATGAAGGCAAAAGTGACCACCTTGGGCGCAGCCTCAACCTTTTAACATTTGGGACCTACCATTATGACGATATGTTGTACTGGCAAAGCTTAAAATTTCTTCTTTTTTAATTTGTTTTTATTGTTTCAGCGTTCATGTTCCCGTTGGCTATAACCAGAAAAAATGCGTCCGTAAATTTGACGAGGACACCTGTTCGTACACAGTGACCAAACTGAATAACCCAAAGAGAAAGTGTCTCGTCAGCGCTTGGTCTGGATAAACCATATTATGGAAACATCATTTCCTTTTTTTTTTAATTTGTCAATTAGAAATACAAACTTCTTGTAGCAAGTGAAATGTTTAAATTACAGACCGTCTAGTCCAACAATCTGTATAATTCGCTGCTGAGTATTAAAGGTGAGCCCAAAATCTGTGGGCTGTGGACCGTCTAAAATGATCAACATTTTTAAAGAATGAGATTTGAATTCCCTCCATGTCACTCTGTCTCTAGATTCTGAACTGCAGGTTTAAAAAAATTAATTTAAAAAAATACAGGATTATCGGTACTACCTTGATTTTGTAGTTTTATTTTGTAAAGATCCTTTACATAACCATCTTCCTTCCCATAAAAAGCAAGGTACAGTATTGGTACCTTTGGTAACGTACGTTCATTTTAACCTACATAGTCTGAGATAAATATATCATGAAATTAAACTGTTAAACTTTCATTGCAATAGGTTCTGAAGTTTTTGAGAAAACAGCGAAAAATGTATTGTGTTTAAAATGTGTTTTTATTTTATTTATTTATTTTTAAGTTGTACTTTTTGTAAATTGGACATCACAATTCGTCCCTAATTTGCCATAGTGACCAATCCCCAATTAAGTTGGAATAGTGACCAATGCGGTATTGGTCACTTTGCCAAATTACAAAAATAGCCAGTTAGAGCATTCGTCATTTGAATGCATGCTCTATCTCCAAAAACTATTTATTCAATTCATTTTCACCTAGACTAGGCGCCTACTAACAGAATTTCATTATAATCATGAAAAATATAAGTTTAATTGTTGGCGCACCCATATCGAAAGATGATTTATCAATGAGAAGTAATCTTATTTATTTATTTATAAAATCTGTTATTTTTTGGGGTTATATAACTGAAATACATTTCCTGTTGTTGATGAACTAATATCATAATATATTTTGTTCAAGAAAGGATGCCGATTGGTATCTTTCATACACTGCTCTCTTTTAAGTATGTGTATATAAATCATCCCTAATTTGCCATAGTGACCAATCCCGAATTAAGTTAGCGTAGTGACCAATACGGTATTGGTCACTTTGCCAAATTACAAAAATAGCCAGTTAGAGCATTCGTCATTTGAATGCATGCTCTATCTCCAAAAACTATAAGGAATACATGCATGTGGATTAGATACAATGGTAGGTCTCTTCCTGAATGTACTAATGGGCGGGAAAACTTAAAAATTGAAAAAAAGTTGGATTGGTCACTATGGCAAATTGAGATGAAAGCACTTTACCAAAATAATTATTTTTCAGGATGATTCATACAATGCTTACATCAAGCTGATTTTTAGATAATAATTCGGTAATTCGATTATTTGGTATAACCAAATGTTGTTCCTTCATTTTACTAATTAATATTGTATAACCGAAATGTGCAATTAATAGGCCTATTAATTAGCTTCTCAATAAAGTCATACATTTCACAATGTTATGTCTCAGTTGTCTGAGTACTATTGTCTGTCCCTTCGATTTAACGGTAAAAAGTGGACTCAAATGTTGAATTGCAATTTTTCTGAGGTTACGGAAGTTATAAGCTTTCATTTGAGACATTGAACGAAAACATTACCCAAGGATTAGTCCCAGTAAAATAAAATTTCGAATTAATAAAAATGCTGGCCCATCCACTGTTTTAATCCTCAGCTTGCACGAGGACGTGTGCTGTCTTCCGATTGGCCAGCGCGGCTCATCAATCATGAAACAAGCGCGTTTCAAATATCGTTTCCGAATTATATAATCTTTTTTGTTCGTTTTATAACGATATTATCTTTCAAAATGCGTTCGCTTTTAAAATTCTATTTATACGGGCGACATATCTTTGAGGCCCCCAATCCAAAGTTTCAAAAATTAGTCCTCGGGGGGTTAAGACAAGGGCGCAACACGTGTTGAAAGTTGGGGGGTCCCAAGCAGCCAATAGCAACGTGATCTGCGGGCGAGCGAAGCGAGCACGCCACTAGCAGCTGGGGTCTTGGTTCAATATCACGTATTTCAGCGTGTTGATGGAAGTGTTGCATAATTGTGATGTCATGAATGACATTACTAGGATCATGGATACATAAAATACCAAAATGTTCCAGAAGTTGGGGAGGTCCACATAAAAGTAGGGGGGTCGTGACCCCCGACCCCCAGTGGTTGCGCCCTTGGGTTAAGAAAGAGTGACGTTTAGGGGCGGGCATTAGAATTTGACATTTGGAATCATATCACCCCACACACACACACAATCCCGCACGGGGCGTTGTGGGGACAAAATACAAAGGATTTTGGGGATTAAAAACGTTGTGGGGACAATGAAAATGTCCCCACAGCTAAGTAATTCCGGATCCCTCTTTTGTTCTCTGTCCCCATAACGCGGCCAGTGCTTGAACACACACACACACACACACACACATTCTCAAATATGCATGCTTGTATGTGGAGACATCTATTGTTCTTTCCTTTGTCCCTGTACTTAACAATTTCTCATAGGGTTTGTACACAAATTTTCTTGTGGAGAACGGAGTCCTTTAGACCAATTGTTCTTGCATATCCCTTTTGTTATAGGACTCCACAAGGTAGCGATTATAGAAACACTCTCTCTTACTTCCACCTTTGACAACATCAACAAAATGTACACATTTGCAGGGCAGGGTCTTCCCTTTCCTTAGATTGCGGTAAGTTACTCATGCTCATTTCGACCCACGCTCTCGTCACTATGAACGACCAGACCAGTGGACCATGACTTCATCAAACAATCTCAAGGGTTTTGATCCGGATGGGTTTATCATCCGGGGAGCGGAGGCGTAAACACCCACGATCATGCTGATTTCTGCACCCACAAACCTCTCCAGGTTGTACAGCAGTACAGTGGGTAGAACCATCAAGAATTATACTACTCAGTCACAGTGCTTGGCCACGATTTAAAGGGAATGGTAAAACACTGGTATTTGGTTATGTACGTTTATTTCAGCTCTCTATTATTTTTTCAATAAATATATCATAAAAAATTCCTGTGATAATTTCATTACAACAGGTGCTCACATTTTTTAGAAAATAACAATAAACTGTTACATGTTTGTATGTCTATGTTTTACAAAACCCTTTTTCTATAATATCAAAGAAGATGAAATCATTTCCCACAGGATGATTAACATGTGAACATCAAGTCAGTTTTAAGATCTAATTATTATTTTGTTAATTTGATCAACACCATTGTTGTACATGAATTCTCCCCAATAGCACCGTGTAAATTCTCTAATCAGTTGTTCTGAAAGGAACCGGTGGTTTGACGTTTCGATCAATATTCTCTGATCGTCTTTATGATAATGTTGTTGCGTAGAAACCTGGTTTCATTTGTTTAAAATCTATCTCATTGTCAGCTGCTTGGAGAAAATTAATATCTGGCTCTTCATAGCTCAATCATTCAACTCTATTTATACATTTTATGGTGTCTCAAAAGAGGCCTTCCCGCATTAGTTTCTTTCAATTTTTTTTCAATCATGTTACTTATTTTGAAGGCATACAAGTCTCTGTCTGTTTTATTTTCTTTCTATCTGTCTGTCTGTGACTTTGGTGTGTTTTGTTGACAATGGCTGGCAAGACAGTTTATTGTGTTGATAATTTATTTTATAAGTCATTACAATAACAAACCTGCAGAGCCCAGCAGACAGAGAGCCAACGGGTCTGGCAGATCTGGCCGTTTATAGCGCCCCCTCTTGACGGAATTTCTAAAGGTTTCATTTTAAGGTTAGAGTTCACTAATATGGCTGCGCCCATACAGTTTGTTCGTGTTGCGTATTCTAAAAGAATTTTGCAGTTGTCAAGGTAATGAATCATAATAACAATATTTTCATACTCCAATTGGGAAAGAATGTTGTATCCGACCGCCACTTTTAAAGGTTTTTGGGGGAATTTTTTTGCAGCCACTAACTAGTTAAAAAATTATTCTATCGAGTTTTCGGGGTATCGTCCATGTACGTAATTCGCGCTGCACTCGTGAAATGACGCACCTTCCTTAGCATTTCTCGGAAAACTTACAAAACTATGGCGTATAACTGGTTGCATAAACTTATCTAAGTCGTGCTTGTTACAGAAATAAAAATTATAGTGAAATTGTATGATTTACTGGAAAGTTAGTGCTTGTGAAAGTGGAAAAAGTTGTTTAACCACTGATTTTACTAGATACAAATACTAGCCTACTTACTAGTAGTAGTAAGTAAGAGATTTACAAATACATGACCTAAAAAAAAATTTCACGAACATCTGTGATTTTATTGTTCTATGCCGTCAACAAGCTGTTGTCTGTGGAAACCAAAATATATTAATGCTTTGCATTTGCAATGATTTTTTAAAGAAATACCGATCCTCAAAATGGACACATTCCTTATAGAAGAAGCGAACGAAGACTACTTAATTCGTTGGTGTTTATTTCGACGGTAGTGGAAAATTATTGAAAAGAAATATTTTATTTGACAAAATGTTCACAGCATTTTTACACATTTCAAAGTTTAAAGTACTTTTTGCAAAAATTTTAACCACCTTCCATTTTATTGGTCTTTCAAGAATATTGATTAAAAGTTTTGAGAGCTTCTCCAAATTATACCATTTTATTTTAAAAATCGAAAACAATATTTTTATTTTCAAGATTAAAAACAATTTTACAACCATCTGGGATAAAATGAAATGTGATTCAACTGTTTTTCTTCTTGGGTACATTTTCTGCGCCCCCATCAACTTTAACAGTTTGGGGGTGAGTCATTATACCAACATCAATTTTTTGATGACCACAATTCTGTACGTCTCAAAAAACGGCACTCAAGACGTCCACGCATATGATCATGCATTGAAATTCAGCATTTTACAAGTGAATCCTTCACTGAAACAAACTGAAACACCAAACTGCTAATTTCATTTGTAAGTTACCGTCCAGTTGATTATATAACCTTAGGTGCGTCATTTAGGGTAAATTGAGGATACAGAAAGCGAAAACTATCTTTAAAATCCACCTTTAAAACAAGTTATGATGGTTTCGGACTTTATTTTCCTTCTAAAAACATCCTCCCCTTCAGAAAATAGAAGGATCCTATTATAGTTGCCACTGAGCATGTACAATGACTGTGTTGGTCACTAGTAATGGGGGAGTTGACAAGATCAGACAGACATGACTGAGGAAGTCATTGTAGGCTATACCAAAATGCCTGATTTTTCCTGAAATAAATATCCTGGAATAATTTGAAGTATATGTCCATCATCATCCATATGTTCTTCACCTTACTGGGTAGGTAAGGTTACATTATTGATTATATTGAATGAGAAAAAGTGGTGGTCGGATACGACATTCTACCCATTAGACGAATCCTATACTAACATTAGTTGCCACTGCGCATGTAATGGGGGAGGTGACATGATCAGACTGACACAACTGAGGAAGTCATCATATACCAAAAATGCCTGATTTTTCATTAAACAAATATTCTGGAATAATTTGTGTTCATCGTCATCCACATGTTCTCCACCTTACTGAACAGGTAAGATTACGTTATTGGTTATAATAAACAAGAAAAGGTGTCGGTTGGGTTCGACATTCTACCCACAGTGTCTGAGCTCTAGATCATAGTCTGAGCATGTGTTTTGAGCAAACGACAAAATGGCCATTACAACGTCCCACTGGATATGCATACATTCATCTCTAAAAATCTCCCAAAATACATGTATGCTTTCCAATTCTCACTTGACTGCACTTTCCTCTCCTTAAGTGTGTCCTCTACCATCTTTTAACCCTAACTCCCTAGGCCCATTTGCTTACACATAACCTGAATCCTTCCTAACTCCCTAGGCCCATTTGCTTACACATAACCTGAATCCTTCCTAACTCCCTAGGCCCATTTGCTTACACATAACCTGAATCCTTCCCAACTCCCTAGGCCCATTTGCTTACACATAACCTGAATCCTTCCTAACTCCCTAGGCCCATTTGCTTACACATAACCTGAATCCTTCCTAACTCCCTAGGCCCATTTGCTTACACATAACCTGAATCCTTCCTTACTCCCTAGGCCCATTTGCTTACACATAACCTGAATCCTTCCTAACTCCCTAGGCCCATTTGCTTACACATAACCTGAATCCTTCCTAACTCCCTAGGCCCATTTGCTTACACATAACCTGAATCCTTCCTAACTCCCTAGGCCCATTTGCTTACACATAACCTGAATCCTTCCTAACTCCCTAGGCCCATTTGCTTACACATAACCTGAATCCTTCCTAACTCCCTAGGCCCATTTGCTTACATAACCTGAATCCTTCCTAACTCCCTAGGCCCATTTGCTTACACATAACCTGAATCCTTCCTAACTCCCTAGGCCCATTTGCTTACACATAACCTGAATCCTTCCTAACTCCCTAGGCCCATTTGCTTACACATAACCTGAATCCTCTAAAATCCTTCAGTAGTAAAGCAAGCACATGACATGTATGCACACATGTGTTTCTAATCTGTGATACATGTACATGGCCAGGGACCCTCCCTGCATGCATGGAGCAATAAACATTGTCCACTGACCCCAAGCACTGACCTTGCAATCACTACAATAAACATGGATGTACATGTACCATGGAAAGGCAAGTATGCCTAATAACCTCAATCCTCCAAAATCCTTCACTTTAGCAAAGAGCATGTAGCATGTAACCTCAATCCTTCAAAATCCGTCACTTTAGCAAAGAGGATTTTGGAGGATTTGGGATGGTTCTCAGGGTTAAAGGAAAATCTGTGATATTGTCATGTTTGGATAGAAAAGCGGCAGTTGTATTCTACATTCTTTCCGACGGTTTTATTGTTTCAACATTCCTTATTTTTTCATATCAGATATTGGGGGGGCTGGGGGGGGGGGGGGAGGGGGACTAAAGTATATAAGGCAGGGAGTAGCCCCTTCCCCCACCCCCATCCACCAAGATGGTCACTGGAATTGCTAATTACTACTGAATGAGATAATAAAATATTACTGAAGAACATATTCTGTACATGTACTAATATTATTATAGGTTCCACAGCGAAGTAACGTGTAGACAAACCATCAAACTGGTTTCAACAAGAAGTTACCACAGCAGTCCATACACCTGCAATGCTTCGTCAACACACAATACAACACACAATCTTGGAAAACAACCCGATGTCTTTCGGCACTTCAAGTGGATCTCAGAGAAATCTCCTGGTTTCTCCGTCTCCGGTGATCAGATATCAATTCTGGACGGACCTGTGGAGTTTTATGAAACTCTGAAGGTATAAAGTCTACATACTTGTAATTATTGTGCAAACAATGCCAGCAACAATGAACTTCTTTGCAAATGAGATTTGTGTAATGCATCCTGGTCAAGCCAATGACAGCTTACTGCAAAATTGACCTTACATCCCCAGATATTGTCTGTCAGTATTACAAACACACTGATCAACAGTTAGCCATGCTTTTTAACAAAATTGTTTGTGTGTTTAGTTTAACCCCTACTACTTTAGCTGAACTTTAGTGGCAAGTAGCTATAGTGGTCAACTGCCTGTTTTGACTGTTTACCCAAATGCGCACACAGGGGGCATTTTTGACTGGATTTTACTGTCATTTTTACTACCCTCAATAATACAAGACAATGCTTTTACCAGTCAAAAACGGTCGACTCATTTTGACCTGTAAATGTACTTACTACACGTAAGGTTTGACAGTGTTTGACTTTTCAAGTGTACTAGATATACGTTGGAAAGTATATCAACATTTTAGCTGATTTTGACCCTTGCAGTCACAGAAGGGTTAATCAGTTGCAACTACTAGGTTGTTCAATCACAAACTACACAGTAATCTATATGGGGGAAATATGTAGGGAATGTACAGTCATCTCTCTCTAGATATTTGTGAAGTAGTATTCTTTGTTTGATTTGTATAGTGGACACCGACTTGTCCTTAATGAAGAATGTCGTTATTAGACAGGTGCCATTTTTAACTGGTTTCAGTTAAAAGTATACATCAGCGTATGTCCGGATTGTCCGTATTGATCAGTGTAACAGTGCCCACTGAGCTTAGTTTGACTGTACTAATATAACCCCCTAACTGGCTAGACACCCTTCTCAATGCAACAGCCTCCAGCAGGTGTGTAGCCTGATGAGTGCATCAAGATCATAGAACGAAAGATCTGTTTCTTCTTGGCTCACTTCAACAAGGACAACCTATTTTTATGTACATTCTGTTGGTTTCAGCATTGTTAGAGCTAGATAGTTTAATCATAGGCTTAGCTACAGTACTCATATGTCACACGTTAAATACTTGAGCAAGCTGCGTACATTTGTGACCTGTTACAACGAAATGAGCGTAAAGTCACACTATACCATTTCACAGTACAGCAGGCAAAGTGAAAAATCGGAGGTGAGGTCTATTTTTGTTGTTGTTATATTTGCAATTTGTTAAATCTCCTTATATCGAATTCCAAATTTTCAGTTCGATCAGACAAATTAAAAACCTCAATTTCAGGCCAATTTCATTGGTAGCTTTTATCGTGTTCTGACAAACAACTTGAAACAAAGGCGGAAACAAAGCCACAAATCCCCCTCTGGTGGTCTGGGGGATCGCTGTAACCCCAAGTGCTATATATCATTGAAAAGCTCTTGTTCTACTCAATCCAGAAATACCAATAACTCAATTGTTTAAATTTCCGACTTTAAGCTCATTTTGTGGTGGCAGGTCATATATATAACAGCCAATGAGCATGCTCACTCAACTTATCATATATTTTCCCGAGTTATATGCCCTCGGGGACAGTAACTCAAGTTTGAGTTACGAGCAACTTTGTTACCTTATTGTTATAACAGGAGCGTATTGGAAAGAGCAAACATCGGATCGTACTTACCTCTCTTTATCTAGGAACAGGACCTCAGGAAAATGAGCTGGTGAGTATGGAAAGAAATATTGGGGGAAAAAAATCAAAGATTTAAAAAAAAGAGTAGAGACCAAGATGAGTTTTTTGGTGGGGAGAGGGTGGAAAAAGGGTCCTCCTTTAGTGCCTCTGTCACAAGAATCTGAAGAAAAGTTGTTTTGAAGTGAAGACCAGTTTAATCCAAACTAACCCTCCATATTACCTCACTATTCCCTTCCAGGTCACCTCACTCCATGATGCCTGTAGGAGGTCACGCCTCACCAGCGCCTCAGCACCCCTCAAGCTCCGTGTTCTCCTTGACTGCACCCGAGGCTCAAGAGGGAAACATAACTCTCGTACGATGCTTCTACCTCTACTTCAGAACTTCCCGTCAGACGTACGGGTGTCTCTCTACCACACCCCGGATCTCAGGGGAAACATCAAGCAGATGATTCCAGAGCGCTATAATGAAACCATCGGTTTGTCCCATCTGAAAGTTTTCATCTTTGACGACACGCTGGTTATAAGTGGGTGAGTTATTATACAAGAATCTCAAGTAAATAAAATATCGGGTGTGCACCTGTGGTCTGAAATTGATGCTGTGTGGTAAAATCTCTCTGGGAGGAATTGGTGAGGCTTTAGATTAGGGTTGGGACGTTTACACGTTTACATGAAAAATAAATTCACTAAATGTTTTCAAATTCATGAAACATGTAAATGAATCATACATTTTAAAAATGGAACCTTCCATTTCCACAATATTTGGTCGTTTTTTTTTTGTTTTTGTTTTTTTCTTTTTTTTTCACAAAGTACGACCAGCTATTATTCAGGAAGGAAGTTCAACTGATAATATGTTTTTAATTTTAATACATCCAGAAGGATGTTTTGTGCCAAGCTTGGAATTTTCCATATGTACTATTTTTTTCTGAATCCATATTGCCGTATTTTGGATTATTTTCCGTACTTAATACAATCAATCCGTCTACATCATGCCATTTATTAGTGATAACAATAATCATTTACACATGTACACGGTCTGTGTCAAAACGTGTACACGTTGCGCAAATTAATTGCTAAAGTGATGGAATTTGAAGGATTGAGGTTACATGCTACATGCTCTTTGCTAAAGTGAAGGATTTGGAGGATTGAGATTATTAGGCATACTTGCCTTTCCATGGTACATGTACATCCATGTTTGTTGTAGTGATTGCAAGGTCAGTGTTTGGGTCAGTGGACACTGTTTATTGCTCCATGCATGCAGGGAGGGTCCCTGGCCATGTACATGTATCACAGATTAGAAACACATGTGTGCATACATGTCATGTGCTTGCTTTACTGCTGAAGGATTTTGGAGGATTCAGGCTATGTGTAAGCAAATGGGCCTAGGGAGTTAGGGTTAAGTTTCGCAAACATAGTTCCACTCTAAATCCACAGAGATGTTCTCCTTTTTCTCCAGTGCCAATCTAAGTGAATCTTATTTCACCAATCGCCAGGATCGTTACGTGATGATCGAAAACTGCCCTCGTGTGGCAGACTTTTTTTATGAACTGGTGTCAGCAGTCAGTTCATTCTCATTCCAGCTGAACCCTGATGACACTTTAACCCTTGACCCAGAGGTCAATATTCATCCATATGAAGGTATGTTACATGGTTGTTTTAGGGGTTGACAAGAAAAACATCTTAGTCAAATGATCAGATTCTTTCAAAAGGAAATTAAAATCTCGCTAAAATCGGCACAAGTATTTATAAAAGTAGGTTTAAAGGTAAGATTGGCAAAACTGCTTTAACCCTCCTACTACTACAAGGGTCAAAATCAGTCAAAATGTTGATATACTTGCAAAGGTACTTCCAGTGCACTTAAAAGTCAAACACTGTCAAACCTTACATGTAGTAAGTACATTTACAGGTTAAAATGAATCAACTGGTTTTTGACTGGTAAAAGCATTGTCTGGTATTGTTCAGGGTGGTCAAAATGACAATAAAAAAACAGTCAAAAATGCCCCTGTGTGCACATTTGGGTCAACAGTCAAAACTAATCCTTGGATGAAGACGTAATTGCAATGTGCTTTTTTTTTTCATTTGTATTTTCATCATTACTACAATAGGAATTTATTTTTGCTTTTCTCGTTGATTCACTTCTTTATCAGAAATGTCAATAGTAATATTTAGTTGGTCAACTCTGTTGGTCATAAATTATTAAGGGAGTAACAGTTTGTCGCATGGTCTTGACCGCAGATTAACGACTAGATTTGGGCGTGGTCACGGGAGATAAGGATTGTCTGGTATTGTTCAGGGTGGTCAAAATGACAGTCAAAACCAGTCAAAAATGCCCCTGTGTGCACATTTGGGTCAGCAGTCAAAACGGGCAGTTGACTGATTTTGACCTCTATAGCAACTTCCCACTAAGTGCAGCGATAGCATGAGGGTTTAATGAGTGCGCTTACTTTATTTGAATCAAGAGATACACTAAACAACTTACCTGGAGATGAAAGTAAGCTGATGTTGTTTTGTTAAGAAAAATCTTCATATTCTTTTAGACGTCAGTTCGGTTTGGAAGTAATTTCACTAATTTCACTAAAAATGAAAGCACCTAGAACAGAAATATTTCAGGGGATGTTTGATATGATAATTAACCCTCCTAATACTACAAGGGTCAAAATCAGTCAAAATGTTGATATACTTGCCAAGGTATATCTAGTGCACTTAAAAGTCAAACACTGTCAAACCTTACATGTAGTAAGTACATTTACAGGTTAAAATGAATCAACTGGTTTTTGACTGGTAAAAGCATTGTCTGGTATTGTTCAGGGTGGTCAAAATAACAGTAAAAACCAGTCAAAAATGCCCCTGTGTGCACATTTGGGTCAACAGTCAAAACTAATCCCATAGACGTCCTTGGATGAAGACGTAATTGCAATGTGCTTTTTTTTTTCATTTGTATTTTCATCATTACTACAATAGGAATTTATTTTTGCTTTTCTCGTTGATTCACTTCTTTATCAGAAATGTCAATAGTAATATTTAGTTGGTCAACTCTGTTGGTCATACATTATTAAGGGAGTAACAGTTTGTCGCACGGTCTTGACCGCAGATTAACGACCAGATTTGGGCGTGGTCACGGGAGATAAGGATTGTCTGGTATTGTTCAGGGTGGTCAAAATGACAGTAAAAACCAGTCAAAAATGCCCCTGTGTGCACATTTGGGTCAACAGTCAAAACTGGCAGTTGACTGATTTTGACCTTTATAGCAACTTCCCACTAAAGTGCAGCTAGAGTAGGAGGGTCAACATTATTAAAAGTAAGTTTTATGTAAAACTGTGGGGGTTTTTTAAAAAGAATACCAACACAGTACTTTTCCTTTATTTTCCTTTCTGAAGGTGACAAATTAAAATTCAAAGAGATTGCCAGACAGAAAGTCCAAGGTGTGTTGGACCCATCGAGATGGAACCACCCTACTGCCACTAGACCAACTAGAGTGAACCACGTCCAGGATTTGAGATATAACCACAGGAAAACAATACGAAGGAAACAAGGCAATCTCAGCGACGATATCACTGCCAGAGAATCGTTAAGAGGAATGCATAAAGACGTTGCTAGCTTTGCTGATAAGAGTAGTCAAATTTTAGATGAGAATCAGCCGTCAAGTGCAAATGTCTCGAAGGGCTGTCAATCCCACCGTGTAGATGGTGAAACTGAACGGACAGGAAAAGATGGTGTTTTTGTAGATGGAAAATCCGCTATGAAAGATTCCGGAATTCAAAATCAGCAGAGAACTGATTCGCACATCAGAGTAGCATCCAGTCAAGAGGAATCCACAGCAGATGGTGGTGGGGATACACTGGTCTTTCCTCTCGTACAGATGGGGTCATTTGGGATCAGGCTCGACCAAGAAGTCACAGGTCACCTCCTCCGGACAGCGGAGGCAGGGTCTCATTGCGTGTTGGCCTCCGGGTATTTTAATCTGACCAAGGAGTACATGGACTTGGTGCTGGGGTCAAAGGCCACGTACGACATTCTGATGGCTTCACCTAAGGTAATAGGTTACCTCAAAAGCTGTCACTCAAATCAGAGTCTAACCCTCCTACAATCAGTGCAATTTTTGAAACAACCCATTCAGGCCACTCCAAGCCATTAGCTGTTGCCAGTGGCCTCCTATGGTTACCCTTCTGTGCACTGTCACACCACTGAGATTGCAGGGTAAAGTGGTCTCCCATTGATACATTGCAGGCCATACTATTATGTTCAAACATTTACAGTGGCCTTTGGTGGCACACAGTTGATTTTGTAAGATTACTTGGAAAGGACAGCAGGCTTGTATGTACTAAAGTTGGTGAAAAACATTGAAAATTTAGTGGATCGGAGTGGCCTCCATGTGTAGTAGGGCTAAGTCGCAATAAATGTGACTTAAGTCGGACTCAAGTCCAAATTCAAGTCATGAGTCATACAAGCCTGTTCATTAGTGACTTATGTCTGCAAAATAAAATTAATAAAACCTAATATTCAAGAGTTGTATTCATCTTGGTTCTTTTCTTATCCACCCTTGCCTTTGTTTTCCTTTCAGGCCAATGGTTTTTACGGTGCTAAGGGTATCTCAGGCTATGTACCAGATGCGTACACTTTCATTGCCAAGAACTTCTTGAGGAAAGTATGTCGACAGAAGCAAGAGAATAGAATCACAATGTATGAATACTACAGACACAAGTGGACCTTCCATGTCAAGGGTAATGCCATCTTGAAATGTTGACAGCAGTGATGTAAATCCGTGTCATAAGTGGGGGGGGGGGGGGGGGATGATATTGAAATTTGTTTGCTTAACCCTAACACCCTCTAGGTATTCTGGCTAGGAACCTTCCTGAACCCGAACCCTCTATAGGTATTCTAGCTAGGAACCTTCCTGAACCCTAACCCTCTATAGGTATTCTAGCTAAGAACCTTCCTGAACCCTAACCCTCTATAGGTATTCTGGCTAGGAACCTTCCTGAACCCTAACCCTCTACAGTATGTCCCAAAAAAGTGTCACTCTAACTATTTCTGAAAATATACCAAAACCACGAAATAAATTTTGGAACTTTTTCAATTGCACAGATACTCCTAATCCTTGGCCTAAACACCTGTGATTACATAAAACTCACAGGTGTTTAGGCCAAGGATTAGGAGTATCTGTGCAATTGAAAAAGTTCCAAAATTTATTTCGTGGTTTTGGTATATTTTCAGAAATAGTTAGTGACACTTTTTTGGGGACATACTGTATATGTATTCTAGCGAGGAACCTTAATTAACCCTAACCCCCTAGGTATTCTGGCTAGGAACCTTCCTGAATCCTCAAAAATCCCCCAGTGCACTTTTGGAAACATGCCATTATCTTCAAAATGCACCATGCATTTTCGTTGATCTTTCATATTCAGCACTTATGGCCTGTACTCCTTGCCAGATAGTAATTTTGCTCCATTTGAAGAGGTGAAAGTACCAATTTCCAACAGTGCTGAATTTTTCCAAAAAAGTGCTCCTTGGAGGATTTTGGAAGATATGGGAGGATATGGGGTGGTTAGGGATAATGTACAATGAAGTACTGGATCATGAACGTCGCTCAACAGGAGATACTCCCCCTCAAACACACCACTTGAAACATCACTTTATGCAACATTCTCTCTTTTTTTGCACAAATTATTAATATTTTTTACCACATGGACCATTCCCAGGATCCCCGCCCCCACCCCCGGGCCCAAAAGGAGGAGTATATATCCCCATCATCCTCCCTAGGATTTATGCCCGTAGTTGTCAGGATTCCAGATAATTTCATTTTTCAATTCTAGGCCATGCACAGCGTAATATGTAACAAAACATTTCTCGACAACACAACATTCATGTCTTCATGATGATTAACCCTAGCCACCCCAAACCATTTAAACTCCAACAGCTGGGGTTTTTGTATTTTGATGGACTCGGTACTGTATAGCCCACACAGGGATACTTTGCATGGTGCCAGGTGTCCTAGTTACAGCTAAGTCCAACAGTGGGGTGGTAGTGTTTGTGCATGGTGTTGGATTTTGGCAGATTGAGGAAGGTTCTTAGTCAAAATAGCTAGGGGGTTAGGGTTAACGTAGTAAAGGAAATACAAAAAAAACCTACTCCTGGATATAAAATTCTTTCGTAGAAATACTTGAACATGATGGCGCAAGTGATAATATAAAATCAACTGCACTGAAATAAATTTAGTTGCCACTATTCTGTGGTTGTTTATTTATGTTTTTTTTTTCTTCTAACTAATCCCATAGACGTCCTTGGATGAAGACGTAATTGCAATGTGCTTTTTTTTCATTTGTATTTTCATCATTACTACAATAGGAATTTATTTTTGCTTTTCTCGTTGATGCACTTCTTTATCAATAGTAATATTTAGTTGGTCAACTCTGTTGGTCATAAATTATTAAGGGAGTAACACTTTGTCGTACGGTCTTGACCACAGATTAGCGACTAGATTTGGGCGTGGTCACGGGAGATAAGGACCTCGCCTTCAGCTAGGTCCTCATTGCGTGTGACCACGCTTATCCGTGACCACGATCATCATATTTAATTTGTTTGACTTGAAGACATACTCACATTTTGCTTTTTACTTTTGTATTTCCTAATTTCCTGAGTGGGAATTTCAAACTATTTTTATTGCGAGAATTAATATACTACTCAAAACAATTTAGGGAACACCGGAATAATCTCAGTTAAAGCAAGATCATTTATTTCAGATAAACACAATGTTTCACAGAATTGATGAGAAACAACTGCACAATGAAACAGATGATAAAGGATGCATGTAGTGATTACACATTTCATGACATGACTACTGAAAGAGAGAGGGGGTTGCAAATGAAAATCCCGGTTCATGGAACATTTCAAACCTATTTGATGTTAAAAATCCGGTGTTCCCTAAATTGTTTTGAGTAGTATATTATTATTTATGTCATGTTTTTTATTTTTTATTTTTTGTCTTCTTGTAGGTCTGTGGTATTATCTCCATGGTCAGTCACTTCCTTCACTCACCCTTATTGGCTCTCCTAACTTTGGTGAGACAATTTTTGTCTTGTGTAATCTTTAGGTTAAAAGGGAAACCATACACTGGCTTGTGATTTTGGAGTCAAGACTGACTGGGAAATCAATTAATGCTTCCATAAGGCCCCCAAAAAAAGTCTCCGGTTTCAGATCACATGTTTGCTTCCAAATTGGTGCGGTGACGCTTTTTTATTTCTTTTTTCTTTTTTATCTTTTTTTTGTGATATAAAAAAAAAATTATGTTAAGATTGTGTACACGGTTCTTGGAACCAGACCAAATTTCCCAAACACAAAGAATGGTGGCTAAGAGAGGCCTCACAAATTGGGCAAACATTCATACCCCATTGTGAAAACATCGTTGAAAACACACGGCAGAATTCCAATCGACCCAGCCATACTGGCTGCAATTGGACATCGTTTCATAGCAAACAAAAACTAAAAATGCCGACAAGCGGGTCTGAGATGACGCCCTTGGAGACCAGAAACGAAAAACTTTTTTTTTTTTTTTTTTTTTTTTTACAAAATATTAATTCAATTAAAACAATTTTTTAAATGGTTCAACATTGGTATTTGGTAACTAAGCTTGGGCGATATATAATTTTTTTTTCATCCATGATATATCGGCAAACGATTTTCAATAATGTCGCGTTTATTTTTTTCATTCATGCATCATTGCTTTAGAGCCGATAACCACAGGTGTACCCCTCTACAAGCGTCACAATAAATCGCAAATTCATTTGCAGAGCGTGTATGTACTTCTGAAGTAGTTCGCTTTTGTTTCTCACTTCCAAAAGCTGAAAAGACTGTTCTAATTTTGTTTCCATGGAATTTCTGACTTGACTCACAATGTTGTTGTTTTTTAATCGCAATATATATTTTTTAATCGCGAAAAGTTCTCGATATTGTAATCGAATAAAAAAAGGTATAGTGATATTCGATATTATCGTGTTATGACCCAAGCTTATTGGTAACCTATGTTTGTATTAACAAGCACGCAAGTGGTGAAGTCACAATCGCCTTCACCAGTCCATTCTGTGGACATGCTACCTCCAGTGATATGAATATAAAACTCTGGCTCAGTGACCATTTGCTCAAATAGGAGATGCTTCTCAATGCTGTATTTATGAGCTAATCGGTGCTGCATTGATGAGCTACTCAATGCTGCATTGATGAGCTACTCGGTGCTGCATTGATGAGCTACTCAATGCTGCATTGATGAGCTAATCGGTGCTGCATTGATGAGCTACTCAATGCTGTATTGATGTGCTACTCACTGCTGTGTTGATGAGCTACTCAATGCTGCATTGATGAGCTACTCGGTGCTGCATTGATGAGCTACTCGGTGCTGTATTGATGAGCTACTCGGTGCTGCATTGATGAGCTACTCGGTGCTGTATTGATGAGCTACTCGGTGCTGTATTGATGAGCTACTCGGTGCTGTATTGATGAGCTACTCGGTGCTGTATTGATGAGCTACTCGGTGCTGCATTGATGAGCTACTCGGTGCTGTATTGATGAGCTACTCTGTGCTGCATTGATGAGCTACTCGGTGCTGCATTGATGAGCTACTCAATGCTGTATTGATGAGCTACTCGGTGCTGTATTGATGAGCTACTCTGTGCTGCATTGATGAGCTACTCGGTGCTGCATTGATGAGCTACTCGGTGCTGCATTGATGAGCTACTCTGTGCTGCATTGATGAGCTACTCGGTGCTGCATTGATGAGCTACTCGGTGCTGCATTGATGAGCTACTCTGTGCTGCATTGATGAGCTACTCGGTGCTGCATTGATGAGCTACTCGGTGCTGCATTGATGAGCTACTCTGTGCTGCATTGATGAGCTACTCGGTGCTGCATTGATGAGCTACTCTGTGCTGCATTGATGAGCTACTCGGTGCTGCATTGATGAGCTACTCACTGCTGTGTTGATGAGCTACTCAATGCTGCATTGATGAGCTACTCTGTGCTGCATTGATGAGCTACTCGGTGCTGCATTGATGAGCTACTCGGTGCTGCATTGATGAGCTACTCTGTGCTGCATTGATGAGCTACTCGGTGCTGCATTGATGAGCTACTCGGTGCTGCATTGATGAGCTACTCGGTGCTGTATTGATGAGCTACTCACTGCTGTGTTGATGAGCTACTCAATGCTGCATTGATGAGCTACTCTGTGCTGCATTGATGAGCTACTCGGTGCTGCATTGATGAGCTACTCGGTGCTGCATTGATGAGCTACTCGGTGCTGTATTGATGAGCTACTCAATGCTGCATTGATGAGCTACTCGGTGCTGCATTGATGAGCTACTCAATGCTACATTGATGAGCTACTCGGTGCTGCATTGATGAGCTACTCAATGCTGTATTGATGAGCTACTCACTGCTGTGTTGATGAGCTACTCAATGCTGCATTGATGAGCTACTCGGTGCTGTGTTGATGAGCTACTCAATGCTGCATTGATGAGCTACTCGGTGCTGCATTGATGAGCTACTCTGTGCTGCATTGATGAGCTACTCGGTGCTGCATTGATGAGCTACTCGGTGCTGTATTGATGAGCTACTCAATGCTGCATTGATGAGCTACTCGGTGCTGCATTGATGAGCTACTCAATGCTGTATTGATGAGCTACTCGGTGCTGCATTGATGAGCTACTCTGTGCTGCATTGATGAGCTACTCACTGCTGTGTTGATGAGCTACTCAATGCTGCATTGATGAGCTACTCGGTGCTGCATTGATGAGCTACTCTGTGCTGCATTGATGAGCTACTCGGTGCTGTATTGATGAGCTACTCGGTGCTGTATTGATGAGCTACTCGGTGCTGCATTGATGAGCTACTCGGTGCTGCATTGATGAGCTACTCGGTGCTGTATTGATGAGCTACTCAATGCTGTATTTATAATGACTATATCTTGTTTCCATTCCATTCACAGGTCATAGATCAGTGCATCGGGATCTTGAGGCACAGATAGCAATTGTAACGACCAATCAAAATCTGCAGCAACAACTCCATCGGGTATGTCCTTAATAAAAGATTATGATCTGAGTACGTTTGTTTAGGGTGTAAACTTAGGAATTATAACAAAAGGGAACAACGGGTCATCTAGGGATGCCAGTTTTCCGGCTATTGCCAGAATTCCGGCTTTTTCATATTTTTCCCAAAGAAATCTGGCGCTCCGTCTTTCGTCCGACCGGAAAAAAATTCACCTTTGTTGTGTGTGGGTCCATGTGTGTGTGTGTGTGTTTTGTATGTATGTGTTGTATACATGGTGATTGTGTTTCGCGGCCCTCATTTTCTGAAATTTTTGACTGATTTTACTCAACTTGGCTACCATAGTGGAGGTAGGAAGAGGTGTGGATCTGAAAAAAAATCGATGCTAGTGTAAAGAACAGGTTCAATTGGCGTTGGCTTGAATCAAATGACAACAAGGGATATTTTCTTTCCGTGCACATGAATGAACGTTCGCTCTTCCTTTGTGGGAAAAATTTATTCCGGCTCTGGAGCAAAGAGCTACTGGTATCCCTGGTCCTCGGTTGGTAAAGGGGACTAATGGCCCTTGGTCGCCAGTTTATTGTTCTCAAATGTCCTCGGTTGTGTCTTGTTTACAAATCAAATGGGGCTTGCTTAAATAAGTCCAACAGCAATTGGAACAATAGAAGGGAACATTGAGGTCCTCGGTTTGCCTGTGTAGTACAACGGCTGTATTGGCCAGAAGTGCAATTAACAGTAGTCATGGGGAAAAAAAGCGGTTATTCCGTCCCCCTTCTGGATCTCCAATTAAGGGTGTACTGGTACCCGGATACCCGACCCGAAACTGTCATTACCCAGTTCCATTTTCAGTTCCAATTACCCGTAAACAACTTTTGAAAATTTGGACTGAACAATTAAGTCACACAAATGGAAGTCTCCGATTATTTTGTTAAATTTTTTTATGTAGAGAATGGGAATGCTAATATTTCTAATTATAGAGACTGGAAATTATTACAGTAAGTCCACATTTATTGTGACTCTAATAAAAACAAGAGAAACTTGTGTTCATATTGGTTATTTTATACATTCAGGAGTTTTTATGTGTTTTTACAAAATAGTTTTCGGGTACCCGGGTATTCGAAGATTTCCAATTTTGGGTATCCATTGGCGGATCCGGGGGGGGGGGGGCTAAGGGGGATGTAGTCCCCCCTAAAATCGTTTAAAATTTTTTTTTTTTTTTTTTTTTTAAGAAAAAGAGAGAGAGGGGGGAGGGGAGGGGAGAACAGAACGCACTCCCATTCCCACAGTGTGCGGGATAAACATAAGGAGGTGACCTACTCACTGTGCTTTGTTTTTCTCTCCCTTTGATTATTTCATTGTAATTTTTGTAGTACTGAAAAATAATTGTTTTTGATTCTCAGCCCCCCCCTAAAAAAAATTCTGGATCCGCCCATGGTATCCGGTTCTCGAAATAACCGAAAACGCACAGCCTTACTGCCAGTGCCTCTTTGTAATATCCAACAATAATACCACCATGTTAAGAAAGATCCCGTCTTGTCCATTTCCAGGAGCAGCAACGATTTTTCAAGCAGTCGGATCCCGTGTCCTTGGCCACCTTCAAGACGCAAGAGCGCATAGTACCGGTGTGGGCCAGGATCTTCACTTTTGTCACAAGAAACTTTTTCTGACCGGGTAGCTGGATTTGACTTTACTCTGTGCACCTGCAGCAAATACGATTGGATGATTCAGGTCGCACAGGCTTCATTCTTGGGAATCCACAGTCAGTTGTCCCTAAATCCTGCCACTTCCTGACAAAACTATTTCAGACAAGGTCAGTCTAACTTTCTCAGCAGAGGGGTGCAATTGTTTTCTTGGATTACCTTTTATTTTCAGGTTTTTTTTTTTTTTTTAAGTTTAATAGTGTGATCCAATTCTGTCCCTCATGTGAGGGACAGACATCAATGGCTGCTTAGCCACATTATTCTGGTTTGTTTTGACTAAATGGTTTTATTTTATTATTTAGGTCAAACTTGTAGCTTTGCATGGTGAAGAGGATAAGTAAGACTAATTGCGGTGACACCATGTGAAATTCTCTATTGAGTAGTAATTAGTTCTGAAAAGAACTGGAGGTTACAACTCGACGTTTCGATCAGTATGCTCAGCACTTCCTAGAGTCCGGCATTCTCCTGAGGACGATCAGAGCATACTGATCAAAATGTCGAGTTGTAACCTCCAGTTCTTTTCAGAACTAATTACCGCTCAATAGAGAATTTCACATGGTGTCACTGCAGTTAGTCTTACTTATTTTATTATTCTTTTTTTCTTTTTTTTGGTGGGGGGGGGGAGTGTGGTCGGAATGGGGTTTGGGATGACTTTTGTTATGGTATTGAGTTATGGTATTTTCTGATTTATTTGTGTAAAAGAGACTATATAGCATTGGTAAAATGTCTGCAAATGCATCCATAATTTATAGGAATCAAGAGATATGTATAGAAACCAACCAGTTTCAGCTTATTTCTTTGTCGAAAATACTGAAAATGCATTCATATTTGTTTGTATTCATTCTAATGTGGAAAATGGATCACGGCTGTGATCCATTTCAAATTTGTGATACAAATCTCATGTTTTCTAAACGATTTTGACATGCCTGTGGGTTAAAATTTTCAAATGTAGTAGGGAAACTATTCTGGTATTAAAAGGTGGCAGGTTTGTATGATAATGCAATGAATAACTAAAATAAATGAAATTGAATTGAAATTGACCTAGTGATATTTTTGTCTGTGATCACATAGCTTATATTGTAGACAATATTATAAGCATATATATATATATGGCCAGTTTCTTACATTGTCAGGACAAGGTGCAGTATATATCATATATATATATATATATTGCAACTTATATATTAATTAAACATGTATTTGTTTATTTGAAATATTTTTTTGTTTCTTTGTTTTCTTGATTTGAAGAATATAAAGGTAACCATTAATCCATTGTCCTGATACAATACCATGGGCGGATCCAGAACATTTTTTAGGGGGAGCTGAGAATCAAAAAAAATTTTTTTTCAGTACTACAAAAATTACAATGAAATAATCAAAGGGAGAGAAAAACAAAGCACAGTGAGGGAATGGGGGTGCGTTCTCCCCTCCCCCCCTCTCTCTCTTTTTCTCCCTTTTTTTTAATTTTGTTTAATTTTTTTTTATTTTTTTTTAAACGATTTTAGGGGGGGGGGTCTATAGCCCCCTTAGCCCCCCTGGATCCGCCAATGAATACTTCCCGTAACTGTTGTAACTATGGGACTAAGGACTGATTGCCGGCTTTCACCTCTCAAAAGGTGCAGATTTATACCCATCCCCAGTCATCACTTTTGTCCTGAAAGCAGTTCCTCCAACATTAATTAAGTTTTATTGTTTGTATGTTTGCTTGTCAATTTCCTGTGCGGAAATTACCGGTATTATTAACCAAAAAAAACACATGGCCAGTACATTCTTAATTTTGTTGTTGTTGAACAGATAACTTGGTTTTTAATTTTTTGTTATTTATTTTTTTTCCCATTGATTTCCTTCTTTTCTGAGTGTATGCCAGCGGTGTAAAGATTGAACAGGGAGGGACAAGGTTGCCTCAGATGCTCTTTCAAACTTTATTTGTTATAACATTGGATATCTACTAGCCGTTCTTTTGTTCTGTTTCTTTCGTTTTTGTTGACTAACTTGTGGAGAATAATAAAGTACTCTCTGTATGCCTATTGCACGTTCATACATCAAAAGGAATTGCCGACAATCCCGCTCTCTGTTTACAGTGTACATGCCTTCTGTTAGCCTTGGCCTGTTCATTGTGCACTTTGTTAACTTGCTGGAAATTATATTTGTTTGCCAGTATAGCGTTTCAGTTTGGGAAAACAGAGATTTTTTGCCCTGTTTTTTTGTAAACTCCATTTCTTGCTCCATTTCTTTATTGATATCATCGTCATTACATTTGGAGATAGGTTTGCGGTAGCACCATTTATAACAATCTTTTAAGAGTTGTATATAAGTGTAGGCTCAGAGACGAAACCAGTGGTGAGATAACTCGACGTTTCGATCAGTATACTCTGATTGTCTCCTGCTCTGATTGCCTCCACCATGCAAAGCTTTAAATCCTAGTAATTGAGGATAATTTGAACAAAAATTGAATAAAACAAATTAGCTTTCAAAAACAAGTCCAGGAAACTTCAGATCGAGCAAGCCAACATCGAATCACCTTTTTTTGTAGGTCGGTAATCGCAGTGTTGGTGGCATTAAGTTGCACAGTACACCGCTGGCTGGGATTACTGCTAGTCAACGACCGCTTGTGGTTGAGGCAAAGAGTCCATCCGCCCCATCGAACCTGTCGCCGGGTACCGCCGCGTGGCCCAGATTCCTCGCGCCGGGAAATCTGCCAGCATCCACCCGCCGCTGCGTTCGATCCCGGCGGTCCCCGTCATGCCAGCGGGTTGTAGCTGGTTGTTCGCCTCGTTCTATAGGCACCTTCAAATGATGTCGTAAACCTTTTTTGTTCTGTTTCATTTCAAGGGTAGTTTGATCAGCCAATAAATTGTCCAGCACCGGGCTCGCTAGTTTGCTTTATACAGCAGTCAATTAGATTAATTTCTCGTTGTTGAAAATAAGATGTTGATCAACAACATCTTATTTTTAAAGATGAATAGCCAGTTTGCTGTAATTCTTTGCTTTTCCGGATGTGGTTTGTTTCAATATGTACATTCCCCTTTTGCCAGTAAACTACTTATTCGTGAGTTATTTCACAAACTTATTTCTGGGCATGGATGAAGTATAAATTAAGTGAATAGGCCTAAATGAATTTTTAGGATTTGTGGTCGAATCAGGGCGACAACGGATGGTACCATTGGACGGGAAAATTATTTTGTGAAAATATCTCATTAGGAAGTGATTGAATTCCCTTTTACACTAGTGTACCGATTCAAAACAAAACTCAGGTGAAATAGTGAACACACAAGGAAAGATTTTATTTAACTATGCGGTCTTGAGTTTGAACAAGTATGACTAAAACTACGAGAAGGCGCTCATTGGGCGTATGAGGACAAACGTGTCTCAGATCACCGAACCTTTGTTTGCATAATGACACGTTACGTCATGACCACGCATGATATTCTTGATTGCCATTGGACGAAAGTGAAAATCTCACTTACATAATGTTCACATTAATAAGCATGTAATGGAGACATCATGATTCATGTTTAATTGAACCGTTATAAGCCGCAACAGTCAAATGAAACTCGATCTAACCATAGCTCGCAGTCTACGCATCGTCTTCAATCCTTGGACGGGGCATTGACATTCACCATAAACATGCCAATGCACTTTGCGACCGCATCGAGGCGGGCTGGCCACCCGGGCTCAGGCTGGTCGTTTTACGGTGGGGAGCCCCTTTACCGGAGGCCGACGGTTCAGCGAGTTCTGCGCGTTTCTCGCAGTCAGAAGACCAGACACATGCTGGAATACAACAAGCTCCAGATACGAAGCAAGTCATTAGTTAATTTCCCCGTCTGAATAGACTCGATGGCATACAGCTGTTGTAAGGGTATCCTAATATGACATTGCAACATTAAACCGGTGTCCCGTTTCGGGAAGAGGCACCGCACAGTGGCGCCGTCGGTTGTTCAAAATTTGATTTATAAACCACAAATTGACCGATTGTCACATAACTTTTAACATATTTTCAACATCAAAAAACATACACTAAATTGCTATATGATTCAGCACAATAATATTCTTTATTATTTAAATAAAATGTTATTAATTTTGTTTAAAGGGAAGGTGCAACATTGGAAATATTATTGATGTTATCAAACTAATGAATTATCTAAAAGCCTTACTGACTTGGTGTATTAAAGTTAGTAAAGTATCGATCGTTCTTAAAATAACATTCCGTCTTAGGTGATTTAATATAAGGGAAAATATTAAACGTTAAGCCTGTGTTGAATTGTAATTTAAACGTTTTAAAAAATATAACAATTTTTCATTGTATTCTCAGGAAAGTGTCGTAGTCAAACAGGGTGGAAGGGAACAGCCCCATCACTTGCCGGTAATTTCACAAACTTGTTGATGTTTTTGAAAATAGGGAATTTAATCTGTATTTTGACATAATTGACATGGAGTGCCATGGTCGAGCGGTTTAGTGCATCGCATTTGTGTTCTGATGGCCGAGTCGTCAGAATGTGGGTTCGAATCCCAGCCGCGACCATGGTGCTTGTGTCCTTGAGCAAGACACTTTACCATAATTGCTTCCCTCCACCCAGGGGTAAATGGGTACCTGTGAGGGCAGAGTTGGTTGTTGTGTATGATTAGCCCTATATGTGCTGTAATGGCAGCAATTGAGCTGTATACTCCCCAGGGAGCTGAGATGGTTTCAGGAATGATTTATGAGCCTGATGAGCCAGTTTGGTGGATACGTGCGCCATATAAGTCCACATTATTATTATTATAATTTGTCGGTTCATTTGAATTTTGTGTCGGTAAATTTACCCACCCCAAAGGATTCCCCTCCTCCCCTCTCCCTCCTCCCCCTCCTCCCCCTCCTCCCCCTCCCTCCTCCCCACTCTGAAAATCCAGTTACTGTCTGGCAATTTATTGTAAATGTATGCGCAAAAATGTTCGCGCGTTCTCTGAAATGAGAAACACGTCGGACAGGAAAAATGTTCAGGATGGTTTGTACATTTACCAACTTCATATCAAGTTAGATTTCGATTTTGAAATCGGGTATACCAATGCTGTACCCTCCCTTTATAGATAAAGCAATGGGCTACAAATATATTCCAAAAATACACACACAAAAAACCCTGCGTATAATCTAAATCCGGCGCTTGTATTGTTTACTTCCTTTACAGGAAAAAAAACACAAAAGCAATTGTTAGGGCATGTAGGCCTATCTGGAGCAAGCAACAATTGAAATATGTTGTTATTATAAACCACATTAACCACTGCAAGTTTTTTTTAAACTTTAACTCAAAAAATGTGTTATACTTGTCACTGCCCTTTCAGTCTATTTTCGATCCCTATTCTCAGCTAAGGAACGTTCAAATAATCGGTCGCTTCAAGGCATATTACTCCGTTTCCATGAAGTCTGGATCCACACAATAGTTTTTTCCCCTTCAAAACTGCACATAAAATACCCTCATTTTAACAGTATATGTGTGTGTAAGACAGCGATAACAGTCTGTCGTGTTTTTCCAAAACCTTTACCGACCTAGTTATCTGAAATCCAGACAGAGATTATGAGGTATTCATAATACCTTATTCTGTCAGATATTGATCAATGTAGAACGCAGATAATTATAATTTGTTCCGTAGTTGTTCCCCTGAGGGGAGGCCGTTTCTTTTACCAATACCACGATTTATATAACAATTTTTGTAGGTATGTAACCATTGGCGGATCCAGGGGGCTAAGGGGGCTGTAGCCCCCCCCCCCTAAAATCGTTTTTTTTTTTTTAATTTAAAGGGAGAGAGAGAGGGGAGGGGAGAACGCACTCCCATTCCCACAGTGTGCTTTGTTTTTCTCTCCCTTTGATTATTTCATTGTAATTTTTGTACTACTGAAAAATAATTGTTTTTGATTCTCAGCCCCCCCCTAAAAATGTTCTGGATCCGCCCATGGTAACATGTACACCCTCCACCGTAACACATTCTGATTCCTCTAACATATGATTAGTCTGAGTAATATAATACACAAGTTTTTAAAAGTCTACCTTTCAAAAGCTTATTGATTACAAAGCAATGTAAACAAGTAAAGTCGGCAGCTTCGGGCATTTTAAAGCCACCGTATACACTATATATTGGTAATCTTCGAGAACATAAAATGATCACTGCAGTTTGACATCAAACTTAGTTGGTGTATAAGTTGATGATGGAATCAAACATAGCTTGACCGTTTTTTTCGGTCTCAAGTGCTCAATCTGTCAACGTTTCAGCTTATTTTATGGTTTCGTTAACAAGAAAATAGTGAAAAAATATATTCAGATTTTGAGTGATATAATTTCGCAAACTGAGTTCTGTCATCTGAAGACAGAAATTCCACGTTGGAATGAATGCGAAAAATCTGAATGTATTTTTCACTATTTTCTTGTTAACGAAACAATGAAATGAGCTGAAACTTTCACATGTTGGTTTTTATATTATCCGTTGATTCTTATAAAGTATGGATGCATTTTAAGGATTTTAAGGGTTGCATTTTACAGATATTTTACCCAAAATGTACACCGACTTTAAAACTGATAGACTTACAATGGACAAAACAAGTCTCTGGTTTCTGGTCTCCACGTCGGCATTTTTAATTTTTTTTTTTTTTTTTGTTGTTGCTTTGAAACGATGTCTAATTACAGCCATAATTGCTGGATCGATTGGAATTCTGCCGTGCTGTGCTTTAAACGACTTTGTTCACATAGGGGTATGAACGTTTGCCCGATTTGTAAGGCCACTCTTAGCCACCATACTTTGTATATGGGGAAATTTGGTTCCCGCGTATACATGTATTTCCCTGTTGGCAAAAAAAAAGATTACCAAAAAAACAAATTAATAAAAAAGCGCGTCACCGCACCGATTTTGAAGCCGACCGATAACCAGAAACTGGAGACCTTTTTTGGCCTATGACAGAATAGTACAATATTTTATTCCACACTGAAATGTGTACAGATGACATGAACACATGGCATCAAATGTTTTCAAAAGCAGCGCCCTCTACAAAAACTGTATTGTCGCCAATAGCAGGCACCATAAAATCTACTGTTGACATATCTGCAAAAATGCTTAAGTTTATAATATAATACCTAAGACCATTATACCTCAAATCCAATTCATTGTTAATACAATTTTAACTATTTTGAATGCCATAAGGATGTTAACCCTAACTCCCTAGGCCCATTTGCTTACACATAACCTGAATCCTTCCTAACTCCCTAGGCCCATTTGCTTACACATAACCTGAATCCTTCCTAACTCCCTAGGCCCATTTGCTTACACATAACCTGAATCCTTCCTAACTCCCTAGGCCCACTTGCTTACACATAACCTGAATCCTTCCTAACTCCCTAGGCCCATTTGCTTACACATAACCTGAATCCTTCCTAACTCCCTAGGCCCATTTGCTTACACATAACCTGAATCCTTCCTAACTCCCTAGGCCCATTTGCTTACACATAACCTGAATCCTTCCTAACTCCCTAGGCCCATTTGCTTACACATAACCCGAACCCTCCAAAATCCTTCAGTAGTAAAGTAAGCACATGACATGTATGCACACATGTGTTTCTAATCTGTGATACATATATAATGGCCAGGGACCCTCCCTGCATGCATGGAGCAATAAACAGTGTCCACTGACCCAAGCACTGACCTTGCAATCACTACAACAAACATGGATGTACATGTACCATGGAAAGGCAAGTATGCCTAATAACCTCAATCCTCCAAAATCCTTCACTTTAGCAAAGAGCATGTAGCATGTAACTTCAATCCTTCAAAATCCTTCACTTCAGCAAAGAGGATTTTGGAGGAAATTAAACACATAAAAAGCATACATTGATTTTGCCTGCCTCAAAACATGTCAATAGAGGGCGTATCGAATGTCAACTGTTACATGGTTTATGTTTTTGTTCATAACGGACATAAAATATGCATTGCCCATGTTTTGCGCTATTTAACTGGCACCACGTATTTATACTACTCAAAACAATTTAGGGAACACCGGATTTTTAACATCAAATAGGAAATGTTCCATGAACCGGGATTTTCATTTGCAACCCCCTCTCTCTTTCAGTAGTCATGTCATGAAATGTGTAATCACTACATGCATCCTTTATCATCTGTTTCATTGTGCAGTTGTTTCTCATCAATTCTGTGAAACATTGTGTTTATCTGAAATAAATGATCTTGCTTTAACTGAGATTATTCCGGTGTTCCCTGAATTGTTTTGAGTAGTATATATTGTTTGTTTTCATTTCTTGAAGGTGAATATACACATTACCGGTACATTTGAGAAAAAACACGTGCGAATCATCTTTAAAAACCTTCAGTCAATAGTTCACATTTCTTTTACAACATGCTTATGCCACTGAGTAATACATCTATTAACATGATACGTATGTGTTTATTTTCTTAGTAAGAGGCGATACACTATTGGTAATAATATACGACAATGTCGACACAAGAAGCGAAATATAACCCCTCTAAAACCTGCTGTTGAGTCAGTGATGACTTCAAAATATCTTGTAAATTTGTTACCAGTGAAAATATATTTCATAGATAAAAGTGCCCTCTTCGACTAATTCGCAAACTGGGATGATAATTTTACGAGCAGTTTATGTTCAGCCGCAATCAACGATGTATTTGATAGGGAGATTAGTAACACACACAATGTATGTAAATGCATCCATACTTTATAAGAATCAACAGATAATATAAAAACCAACATGTGAAAGTTTCAGCTCATTATTTTTATTGTTTCGTTAACAAGAACAGAGTGAAAAATACATTCAGATTTTTCGCATTCATTCCAACGTGGAATTTCCGTCTTCAGATGACAGAACTCAGTTTGCGAAATTATTTCACTCAAAATCTGAATATATTTTTGCACTATTTTCTTGTTAACGAAACCACAAAATAAGCTGAAATGTTTACAGAATGAGCACTTGAGACTGAAAAAATGTCAAGCTATGTTTGATTCCATCATCAACTTTACACCAGCTAAGTTTGATGTCAAACTGCAGTGATCATTTTATGTTTTCGAAGATTACCAAGTGTGTATACGTTGGCTTTAAAATGCCCGAAGCTGCCGACTTTACTTGTTTACGCTGCTTTGTAATCAATAAGCTTTTGCAAGGTAGACACGAAAACGGTAAAAGTTCGGCTAAATCAGATTCAGAGAAAAAATGTGAAGGTTCAATGAACATTCCTGACAAAAACCGCATAAGACCAGAACAAACAGATATTTAAATTCATTTGTCCCCTATTCCACATACGTCTTCTCAATGATCAGCACCGGCGTTAACATCTTTATCTTATTTTTCTGCTGTTGTATTTTTCGATATTGTGTCTATTTTAATTCAAATTTTAAAATCTAATCTTTTTTAACTTATGTATTGAATGTATGTATATAATTTTATCTTGTTGCATGTAATGAAACAAATGTCCTTTTCAATAAAATAAATATGAATATGAATGAATATGAATAAGTTTTTTTTTTATATCTTCTTTTACTGAAATACAAAAACAGGATTCAGATGAAGATAGATGTTGTTGGGTCGCAACCATCTTTACATCTCATAGTTTGATAACTGTGTATCTAATGACCTATTACTAACCGATACTTGGACTATTAAAGCCCTGTACGCTATTGGTATTTTCGAAAAACAAATGACCACATAGCTACATGACACTTGGCTTGGGCGATAACACGATAATATCGAGAATCGCGATACCTTTTATTATTCGATTACGATATCGAGTACCTTTTCAAGTTATCAGGATATCGGAAAATCGCAATTAAAAAATATATCGCGATTAAAAAAAACGCCATTGTGAGTCAAGTCAGAAATTCCATGGAAATGAAATTAGGACAGTCTTTTCAGCTTTTGGAAGTGAGGAACAAAATCGAACTACTTCAGAAATACGTACACACTATGCAAACGAATTTGTGATTTATTGTGACTCTTGTAGAAGGGTACATACATGTGGCTATCGGCTCTAAAGCAATCACGGGTGAATGAAAAACAAATAATCGCGAGACTATCGAAAATCGAAATTTACGTTTGGCGATATATCGTGGATGAAATAAATCGATATCCCCCAAGCTTACATGACACTCGAAGTATTTCTGACAATAGGTGCTATTATTTTAGTACAAATTATCAAACAATTTCCCAAAAAGTGAATTTGTGAATCTGTTCCTGGAGACAAATAATCCATGTTAGACTGAAGACAAATAAAACATAAGCTGAATAGAAACATCCACACGGGTTAATTCGTTATAAAGTTTGGATGCATTTAATCTGACTGCCTCTCACACTCCCACAACGCTACAAATGCGTCATAATAAAGGAGACTACGGGTCAGAGAGGCAGACAGACTTCAGGACACATTTTCAGACATTTTCACAAACGTGTATACATGATCTGCCTTTAAAATACTAAATATATAATGTATGAAATCCAGGCTTTAACTTTAACTGAATATTGTATCGCCCGAGTTTTACCGACAATTTGCCAATATTTTTTTATTTTCATTTGAACATTGGTAATTTCATTTTAGAAAGGGAAACGCCTACTTTGAAATGATTGTCGGAAACTTTATTTAACAGTAAAAAGCGCCAACATTTTATGGCGAGACCCCAAAATTAATTTAGGGACATATTTACTTTGAAATGTATTATTTTGAGAAATGTGTCATTTTGAGGCATTTGTTTTCCCTTTCTAAAGAAAAATAAAATTGAAAATTGCCGTCAAAACTACCGAAAAACACGGGCGATACACCTTTAAAATTTCATACACAACGATTAAGTACTCTATATGTACAATGTATACACACATAAATACATGGCGGATATTTTTTTAATAACATATGTTTAAGCATCCATCTTTGATGGCAGTTGTAAAGATAAAATACAGAATACATTGGGAAGCCATGCATATACTTTTAAAGCTAGATACACGTCCTTCGCAACTGACAATAACAAAATTTACGTTAACAATTATTCACAATCTGTCTGGCTTTCGTGTTTGGCACCGTTTAAACTTCTCCTCTTTCCAGACTGGTTTTTAATCTTTCCGTGGATTAGTTCAGATTTGTGGTAATTAATCCTACTTGCACTTGCAAACACATTCAGACATGATAGGGTAAGGTACCTTGAGCCACCGACAGTTTTTTCTCTTCCGGTTGGACTTCTCGTCCTCTTCGACCTCAGGCGATGCCGGCATGCAGAACCACCTCAGCAGGGTGATGGTATTGGTTTCACCGGGTACACAATTCATACCAGACGGCCAGGAGCACTGACGGTCCACACACTTACCGTGTTTGACCCACGGTGGCCAGAACAGTGGGCCTATGTCCTCCCAGCTGTAGCGCACGGGGCAGCTCGCTCGCTCCAGAAGCCATACTTCGAGGGCGCTTCGAGACTCCGGGACAGCCGCCACGTTGTTGGGTGTGCGCGTCAGGTTCAACTTGGTAAGTTCGGTGAGCAACCACGCAGGTGTCTCTGAGTTCACGGGGTTCGACTCCATCTCTGAAGCTTCTCCACGAACCGGTGCATCCACCGACATCCACCGAGAGTCGAATTCGGACTCGAGCCGGCGAAGGAGTTTGTTATTATTCAGGTCTTTCGCACGCGGCAAATTGGTAGAATCGTCGAAGACTTCGCGTAATAATGGTAAAGTCGGCTGTGTTTTGGGGTTCACGATCAGGTTAGGTCTCGGCAGAAGCATAGTAGCTGTACTGACAGTGATGACAAAACAAAGACTTAAAACGGAAATCATTTTGGAGGAATTTTGTGACTCGATGTTTCTCTGTATACAAAAAAAGGTGAACAGTGAACTACAGTGTATATGCCTTGTGAATGTCGTCAACACGTGAACCAGTGTATTTTAAATGTTTCCTGCATATCTTCGCCTTCTCAGAATGATTTGTTGTGTGGATTGCAGCCCAGGTGAAAGTCATGTTTATTAGTCTTGCGTGATGGAGTTTGATAACTGTGTCAACGCACAATGAATCCTTATCATACAATGATCCGAGGGCTGCGTATTAAAGAGAGTGCTGTGCATTGAAGCATATAGTAAGTGCCGTCTAGTCTGGGTCGGCCCGCCAGTCGCGACCGCTAGGCATCTCATTACAGTATCGGGGAACGATGAATATGTGTTTCATAATAATAGTCTTTCTCCCCATCGCTCGGCCCTGTCTAACAGTTCATCAGCCGCATAAAGGGGGAAGCGAAGCCGCCTCGTCTCGTTGTCTCACTGTGACATCTCACGTCACTGCGTCCCAGGTCTCGATCGACCGTGACCCAGTTCGGAAGTTGAGCTACCCCGGCCCCAGCACGATGCGTGATTGGCTAAACAACGCGAAAGTTGACAAGAGTTCAACGAGAGGCTAATTGTGAAGACACACGAGACAATGGTTGGTGCTCATGCATGAGACAACCGCTGGTGCCCGGAAGCAATTTGTTGGGTGACCTTGTAGGATAAAGATCCCTGCCTCTCTGAAAGACGCAGTTTTTGTGGCGATGCTCATAAATACATATGATTGATACAGCTTACATGCTCGTTAAACAGTAATTATGTGCCCAAATGAATTCATGACGGAGCCCACAATAAATTAAATTTGGGACATATTTACTGTAAAACCATGCTTCTCGTGATTATTTTTTTTAATTGGAATTTTAAAGCTTTTATTTTTCTTTCCTTTTCAAGTAAAATAGCAGTGTTCAGATGAAATAGAAGATTTTAGAATATTTCCAGTTCAACAGCGAAAAACAGACGATACATCTGTATTAATAATAGATAACCAGAGATTTTTGAGGGAGAAAAAAACCACAGCCTTGTTTTGCTTCCAAAATAGCATTGGCAAAATATCGTGGGAGTGACCTCAGCTTTGTATTTTCCCATTTCTTCCTAAATCCACAAGGGGGTAAACCTGGTAGTTTCTCTTTCAGAAAAATTACAAGGGATTAACTTGTTCTGAGGTTAGGGCTAAGCCTTGTAGCAGTGTCGTAAATCCGTGTCGAAATGTAGGGGAAGATTGACATTTGTTTGCATAATTTTTATTTTATTACATTTTACACTGGCAATCAGATTACATCAATTAAATATAAAACCAAACCCTAATAAACTACAAATACACAAAAATTCATTTTAAACAAAGCCAGTGAATGGTAAGATAGAACAGGTGACCAGCACCTCTACAAGGCCATCCTACCACAAGAAACTCACTAAACATTATATACCTCTTTACACCCCCACCCCCCTCCCCGCCCCGTTACACCACTGGAGGGCCGCTGAAGCAAGTTAGGACGGAAAAGAACGAAAAAGACAACATTAAGCAACAAATTAAATACGCCGACAGAGAGAGCAATGGCAAAAAGACATCCATGTGCAAATATTATCTACCGATAATGTACAACGAATTACTGGATCTCGAACGTCGCTCAACGGGGGTGGGGGGGGGGTGAAACATCACTTTATGTACCGTTTATTTTCTTCTTTCACGCTCGCCCCCGGGGTATCGCTTAAATAAATCCTTCATATCAAGGATTCACCCGGCGCTATACTTTGTGTACATATGAGCCGGTTAAAAATCATCTATGTCTCGGGTTCTTCTTCTCACGGACATTTTTTTTTGTCCAGAGACAAAAAACATAGTTGCAGAGTTCACAGAACCTTAACACATAGTTAGACCTTAACATGTAGTTTCAGGTAAAGTTGTGACGTCATGATGAGGTCATCAAATATCGAATTACACTAATTCAAAGTTTAATATTTCAAAAAATCATATCTCATGAACCACAAAAGATATCTTCACAATCTTTACATCATCGTATAGATCTTGAATTATGTGACATTTCGTACACGATGACCCTAATCTGGCCTGTCCTTCCGGTCGAAACCGCAAGTTTAATATTTCAAAAATTCATATCTCATGAACCATAGAAGATATTTTCACAATCTTTTCATCATCTCAAATATCTTGAACTGTGTCACACTTCGTTCACAGACATGACCCTAATCTGACCTCTCCTTCCGGTCGAAACCGGAAGTTAAGTGAAAATATTGTGAAGCACTATTCTGAAGCACGGCCTTTTCCACATATATCATTTGTGCGCACATAGAACACGAGGCAGTAGTCTTAAGTCGAGTCGCACGCCGAACTGAACTCCATAGCCATATATTATAGTCTCTTGTCAAGTCGCACGCGGCACCACGAATGCGAGTTTTGTCGTGAAACTTTTCTGAAGAGAAAACCATATTTGCCAAGTTCAGACTAAATAAATGTATTTTTAAACAACTTTAGGTGATGACGTCATAACATGATGAACAACCAAACACCTTGAGTTTGTTTTTTACAAACTCAATACCTCTAGTTATAATTTGTTCCGTAGTTGTTCCCCTGAGGGGAGGCCGTTTCTTTTACCAATACCACGATTTATATAACAATTTTTGTACTATGTAACATGTAGACCCTCCACCGTAACACATTCTGATTCCTCCAACATATGATGAGTCTGAGTAATATAATACACAAGTTTTTAAAAGTCTACCTTGCAAAAGCTTATTGATTACAAAGCAATGTAAACAAGTAAAGTCGGCAGCTTCGGGCATTTTAAAGCCACCGTATACACACTATATATTGGTAATCTTCGAAAACATAAAATGATCACTGCAATTTGACATCAAACTTAGTTGGTGTAAAGTTGATGATGGAATCAAACATACCTTAACCCTTTTTTCGGTCTCAGGTGCTCAATCTGTCAACGCCTTTTTCAGCTTATTTTGTGGTTTCGTTAACAAGAAAAAAAGTGGGGGAAAATATATTCAGAAATAATTTCGCAAACTGAGTTCTGTCATCTGAAGACAGAAATTCCACGTTGGAATGAATGCAAAAAATCTGAATGTATTTTTCACTATTTTCTTGTTAACGAAACAATGAAATGAGCTGAAACTTTCACATGTTGGTTTTTATATTATCTGTTGATTATTATAAAGTATGGATGCATTTTAAGGATTTTAAGGGTTGCATTTTACAGATATTTTACCAAAAATGTACACCGACTTTAAAACTGATAGACTTACAATGGACAAAACAAGTCTCTGGTTTCTGGTCTCCACGTCGGCATTTTTATTTTTTTTATTTTTTTTTGTTGCTTTGAAACGATGTCTAATTACAGCCAGAATTGCTGGATCGATTGGAATTCTGCCGTGCTGTGCTTTAAACGACTTTTTCACATAGGGGTATGAACTTTTGCCCGATTTGTGAGGCCTCTCTTAGCCACCATACTTTGTATATGGGAAATTTGGTTCCCGCGTATACATGTATTTCCCTGTTGGCAAAAAAAAAAGATTACCAAAACAAAATTAATAAAAAAGCGCATCACCGCACCGATTTTGAAGCCAACCGATGACAAGAAACTAGAGACTTTTTTTGGCCTATGACAGAATAGTATAATATTTTATTCCACACTGAAATGTGTATGACATGAACACATGGCATCACATGTTTTCAAAATCAGCGCCCTCTACAAAAACTGTATTGTTGCCAGTAGCAGGCACCATAAAATCTACTGTTGACATATCTGCAAAAATGCTTAAGTTTATAATAATACCTAAGGCTATTATACCTCAAATCCAATTCATTGTTAATACAATTTTAACTATTTTGAATGCCATAAGGATGTTAACCCTAACTTCCTCGGCCCATTTGCTTACACATAACCTGAATCCTTCCTAACTCCCTAGGCCCATTTGCTTACACATAACCTGAATCCTTCCTAACTCCCTCGGCCCATTTGCTTACACATAACCCGAATCCTCCAAAATCCTTCAGTAGTAAAGCAAGCACATATAATTATGCACACGTGTGTTTCTAATCTATGATGCATGTACATGGCCAAAACAAATTAATAAAAAGAGCGCGTCACCGCACCGATTTTGAAGCCGATCGATGACCAGAAAACTCCCACAACATAACGTATTTATCGCTACAAATGCGTCATAATAAAGAAGGAGACTACGGGTGAGAGAGGCAGACAGACTTCAGGATACATTTTCAGACATTTTCACAAACGTGTATACATGATCTGCCTTTAAAATACTAAGTATATAATGTATGAAATCCAGGCTTTAACTTTAACTGAATATTGTATCGCCCGAGTTTTACCGACAGTTTGCCAATATTTTGTTTGTTTTCATTTGAACATTGGTAATTTCATTTTAGAAAGGAAAACGACTACTTTGAAATGATTGTCGGAAACTTTATTTAACAGTAAAAAGTGCCAACATTTTATGACGAGACCCCAAAATTAATTTCGGTACATATTTACTTTAAAATGTATTATTTTGAGAAATGTGTCATTTTGAGGCATTTGTTTTCCCTTTCTAAAGAAAAATAAAATCGAAAATTGCCGTCAAAACTACCGAAAAACACGGGCGATACACTTTTAAAATTTCATACACAACGATTAAGTACTCTATGTGTACATTGTATACACACATAAATACATGGCGGATTTTTTTTAATAACATATGTTTAAACATCCATCTTTGATGGCAGTTGTAAAGATAAAATACAGAATACATTGGGAAGCCATGCATATACTTTTAAAGCTAGATACACGTCCTTCGCAACTGACAATAACAAAATTTACGTTAACAATTATTCACAATCTGTCTGGCTTTCGTGTTTGGCACCGTTTAATAAACTTCTTCTCCTCTTTCCAGACTGGTTTTTAATCTTTCCGTGGATTAGTTCAGATTTGTGGTAATTAATCCTACTTGCACTTGCAAACACATTCAGACATGATAGGGTAAGGTACCTTGAGCCACCGACAGTTTTTTCTCTTCCGGTTGGACTTCTCGTCCGCTTCGACCTCAGGCGATGCCGGCATGCAGTGCCACCTCAGCAGGGTGATGGTATTGGTTTCACCGGGTACACAATTCATACCAGACGGCCAGGAGCACTGACGGTCCACACACTTACCGTGTTTGACCCACGGTGGCCAGAACAGTGGGCCTATGTCCTCCCAATTGTAGCGCACGGGGCAGCTCGCTCGCTCCAGAAGCCATACTTCGAGGGCGCTTCGAGACTCTGGGACAGCCGCTGCGTAGTTGGGTGTGCGCGTCAGGTTCAACTTGGTAAGTTCGGCGAGCAACCACGCAGGTGTCTCTGAGTTCACGGGGTTCGACTCCAACTCTGAAGCTTCTCCACGAACCGGTGCATCCACCGACATCCACCGAGAGTCGAATTTGGTCTCGAGCCGGCGAAGGAGTTTGTTATTATTCAGGTCTTTCGCACGCGGCAAATTGGTAGAATCGTCGACAACTTCGCGTAATAATGGTAAAGTCGGCTGTGATTTGGGGTTCACGATCAGGTTAGGTCTCGGCAGAAGCATAGTAGCTGTACTGACAGTGACGACAAAACAAAGACATAAAACTGAAATCATTTTGGAGGAATTTTGTAACTCGATGTTTCTCTGTTTATAAAAAAAAGGTGAACAGTGAACTACAGTGTATGGGCCTTGTGAATGTCGTCAACACGTGAACCAGTGTATTTTAAATGTTTCCTGCATTATTCGCCTTCACAGAATGATTTGTCGTGTGGATTGCAGCCCAGGTGAAAGTCTTGTTTATTAGTCTTGTGTGATGGAGTTTGATAACTGTGTCAACACACAATGTATCCTTATCATACAATGATCTGAGTGCTGTGTGTTAAAGAGAGTGCTGTGCATTGAACCATATAGTAAGTGCCGTCTAGTCTGGGTGGCCCGCTAGTCGCGACCGCTTGGCATCTCATTACAGGATCGGGGAACGATATGTATTTCATAATATAGTCTTTCCCCCATCACTGGGCCCTGTCTAACAGTTCATCAGCCGCATAAAGGGGGAGGCGAAGCCGCCTCGTCTCGTTGTCTCACTGTGACATCTCACGTCACTGCGTCCCAGGTCTCGATCAACCGTGACCCAGTTTCGGAAGTTGAGCTACCCCGGGCCCCAGCACGATGCGTGATTGGCTAAACAACGCAAAAGTTGACAAGAGTTCAACGAGAGGCTAATTGCGAAGACGCACGAGACAATGGTTGGTGCTCACGCATGAGACAACCGCTGGTGCCCGGAAGTAATTTGTTGGGTGACCTTGTAGGATAAAGATCCCTGCCTCTCTGACATTTTCTGCCTCCCTGAAAGACGCGGTTTTTGTGGCGATGCACAAAAATAAATTTGAATGAATACAGCTAACACGCTCGTTTAACAGTAATTATGTGCCCAAATGAATTCATGACAGAGCCCACAATAAATAAAATTTGGGACATATTTACTGTAAAACATTGCTTCTCGTGATTATATTTTTAGGTGTTTGAGTGTGTGCCCAAACACCTCTTGATCTTCTTCTTCTTCTTCTTCTTCTTCTTCTTCTTCTTCTTCTTCTTCTTCTTCTTCTTCTTCTTCTTCTTCTTCTTCTTCTTCTTCTTCTTCTTCTTCTTCTTCTTCTTCTTCTTCTTCTTCTTCTTCTTCTTCTTCTTCTTCTTCTTCTTCTTCTTCTTCTTCTTCTTCTTCTTCTTCTTCTTCTTCTTCTTCTTCTTCTTCTTCTTCTTCTTCTTCTTCTTCTTCTTCTTCTTCTTCTTCTTCTTCTTCTTCTTCTTCTTCTTCTTCTTCTTCTTCTTCTTCTTCTTCTTCTTCTTCTTCTTCTTCTTCTTCTTCTCCTTCTTCTTCTTCTTCTTCTTCTTTCTTCTTCTCTTCTTCTTCTTCTCTCTTCCTCTTCTTCTTCTTCCTCTTCTTCTTCTTCTTCTTCTTCCTCTCCTTCTTCTTCTTCCTCTTCTCCTCTCTTCTTCTTCTTCTTCTCCTTCCTCTTCTTCCTCTTCTCCTTCTTCCTCTTCGCCTTCTCCTTCTTCTTCTTCTTCTTCTTCCTCTCCTCCTTCTTCTTCTTCTTCCTCTTCTTCTTCTTCTTCTTCCTCTTCTTCTTCTTCTCCTTCTTCTTCTTCTTCTTCTTCTTCTTCTTCTTCTTCTTCTTCTTCTTCTTCTTCTTCTTCTTCTTCTTCTTCTTCTTCTTCTTCTTCTTCTTCTTCTTCTTCTTCTTCTTCTTCTTCTTCACAGGGTAAGTGTTGCACACTCGAGCTCTGGTTTTGACCGTTAATTTTAAGGGTTTTAGTCCCTCTCTGTCCATATATTTAATACCAGTGTGTTTATTAACTTTTATAGATTGCTTTAGACTCTGTTAAAATTATTATTGTTTTCGCTTTTAGGAGTATTTTTCGTTTGAATTTTTCTCCTTCTTTGTTGGTTTTTGCCATGGCTAGCCATTATGGCTAGTCAAGCGAAAACTAACAATTACGTGCCCTCCGACCCCTTTGTTGGAATGACTCTCAAGAACGGAGTTGCCTTCCATACAAATCAAGAAATCCCCCTAAACAATTACCTCAAATCCTTTGTTAAATGCATGCCCAATGCCCACATTGTCTCGGCCTCACGCATTTCCAATGGGCGCATAGCAGTGTACATGAGTTCCCGAATCAATGTGGAAGAGGCCGTTTTGCAAGGTTTTGACCACAACAACCAATACATTGAAATAACTCCCCTGGTTAAACCTGCCACTCGCATTGTCTTCTCCAACGTATACCCAGAAATCCCCAACTCCGTTCTTGCGAATAACATAAGTGACTTTTGTAAACTTATATCTCCGATCCGACCCATTTCTCTAGGGATAAAGGAGCCTAATCTATCCCATGTAGTGTCCTTTAGAAGACAAGCCTATGTCCTAATCGACCCAAATATAACAATCCCTAGTCATATCAACCTAACGAATAATGGTGTAAATTATCGCGTGTTCCTTTCGACGGAATCTGCCAAATGTTTCAATTGCGGAAATCGGCCATCTCAGTAAAGCCTGTAAAAGAACACAGCCCCACCCAACCAGACACCCCAAACGAGCCAAGATCAGATGACAATCCACTAGCCCCTCTTCCAGTTTTCATCCACCCCAAAGGCAAATCCGACCCAAAACACCCTGCGAAAAAATCCAAAGCCAGCAAAACCCCAGAAAGAACAGGCCCCTCTAAATCACCCCGCCCATCGACGTCCAAATTGCCCTCTGGGCCTAGCCGTAAACGCCTTGCTCGGTCTCTTTCCCCAGCTCGCCCCACCTGTTCCTACCCCTCCCAACACTAAACAGTCGTTGGAGACCACGAAGCAACCATCGTCTGCCCCGTCTTCACACACGTCTTCATCGCAACCACTGGAAGCAGAAGTCGACACTACCAGGGAGAAAACCCCAATGCCCCGACCATTCTGGTCCCCACCTGCCCCCTCACGACAAAACATCCCTCTGTTCTCCACGGTTGTCTCCCAAAAGCGACAAAAGAAATCCGCGGCGAAGGATACGACTACAGTTCTTACCCCTCTGTTGGCCAGTACCACCTCTTCCCTCCCCTCCCCTGCACCCCGCCCCTCCCTGCACCCTGCCCTCCCTTGCACGCCGCCCTTCCCTTTCAACCCGCCCTTCCCTTTCACCCCGCCCTTCCCTTTCACCCCGCCATTCCCTTTCACCCCACCATTCCCTTTCACCCCGCCCTTCCCTTTCACCCCGCCCTTCCCCCGCTAACTCCCCTACCCCATCCACCCCGATGGAAGAAGGAGAACTAAGCGAACACGAATCCGTCTTCTCCGACATAGACACAAGCGAGTGTTCTCAGGACCTTCACGAGTATTCAAATCTACATATTCCCAAAGGCCCCCTAAATAACAGTGAGATGATCAATTTCCTAAAGCGCGTGAAATCAAGCAAAAAGGCGTGTCTGATCGCGCGAAAATTCACACCAAACATCCCAGGGCTAGTACAACAGCTCAAACCCATGAGGAATAGCCCCCTACTCCACAAACACCAGCAGCAGAGGCTTAGGCTACTCATCAAAAGACTGGACCCTGATGAACCCCTCACCACCTGTAAAAAATGAATATTTGTGTTGTTTTTCTCATGGCACTAAGCATAGCTACCCTAAACACCCGAGGGTGCTACGAGGAACTTAAAAATCTAAGTGTCAAAGCATACGTCGATTTTACTCTTCATAACCCCGCCTTGAGCGCCACTTAGTTGGTGGATACGTGCGCTATATAAATCTATACATTATTACATTATTATTATTATTGTTTTCCTGCAGGAAACGTATAAATTAAACGAAAACTCTTCGTGTTGGGAACACTGGCCCTATCGCGTCCATTGCTCGCAGGGGGTTACCCGTGGGACAGGGGTCGTTAGCCTGTTTAAAAACAATTGTAATTTTGATATTTCGATCTCTTCCACAATTTTTCAAAATCACATTCTGTACAATAAAATTGTGTTAGACTCCACTATTTATCATGTTTACAATGTTTTAGTTCCGCAAACGGATTATGTCGCCCTCCAATGCATTGATGCTCTCCGGGCTCATTGTACTGAACTCAGTGACGGTTACATAATAGTTGGCGGTGATTTTAATTGTACTATTAATCCCAGTCTAGACAGATTTCACACCTCTTCTGAAAGAAGGATTAAAGTCGCTCAAGCGCTGCAAAACTTGATGAATGAGTTGAGTGTCAGGGACGTCTGGCGCAGACAAAATCCCATCAAGCGCGAATACACTTGGTTTAGGAATGGTCCGTGCAAAGAAGATCACAATATGTCCAAGGCGAGACTAGACAAAATTTATATTTCTAATGATCTTTTTCCATCAGTGGTGTCCTGCAAAATTATTCCCTGTGCTATATCCGATCACAGCGCAATAAGTATCAATTGGAAAGTCTCCTCCTCTCGACGGAGAGGTAGTCCATACTGGCATTTCAATAACTCCCTTTTAAAAAACAAAGATTATACGGACAGCATTTCTATTTTTTGGAGACAATGGCAATCCCAAAAATCTTGCTTTAGCAATATTCACGCTTGGTGGGATTTCGGCAAGAGCAACATAAAACAATTAACGCAGATGTTCGGCGCCAAAAATGCCGAGACCAAACGAGAATCTTTCCGTTTTCTCAATGAAAGCATCCAGCAGCTCCAGTCTTCGCCACATCTGTCTCCTGACACTCAACTCGCTCTCAAGGAACAGAGGGAAGCCCTAACATCCTTGTACCAACAAGAAGCTCGGGGCACCCTCATAAGAGCGCGCTTTAAATACATTAACGAAGTAGACACCTGCTCTAGCTTTTTCTTCGGCATGGAACAGTCCACCTCACGTGCGAAACACATCTCCAAAATCCGTCTCCCCTCTGGGGAAATTACTGAAAACCCGAGTGAAATTAACTCCCATATTCACAATTTTTACACGGACTTGTACTGTCGCACGGACACCGAAGAGGAAGCGAGCGAGCGCCTGCTTCAAAACATCCCCACGCTTGACCCCTGCGACGCGGAAGACTGCGATAGGCCATTCTCAGTCG